>JAUNZO010000488.1:0-426817 GCA_031894775.1 Chloris gayana
CAAATGGGTATACTTTGTGTGTGCGTGTTGGGGTGTTACGAGTACACACTGCGAGATTTATTACACAGATGTTTTGTTTCATGGATAGACCTCGATGATGGAGCGAACACCAAGAATGGGTATGATTTTGTAGTCACTAAATCCAGCTTCAAGAATAACCTTCTTCCACCCTTGCTTGCTCGCTCGGCACCGTCGATCGACATGATGAAGAGGTCAAATAGGACTTGCATCTCTTTGTGCTTTACTAGTGGATCAGACTTCCCTGCTCCAACCACCATATCAAATATTATCACTTTCCCTCCAGCTTCTCGTGGAGGTATAGCTTTCCTGCAATTCCTTAGTATCTTGACACACTCAGCGTCGCCCCAGTCATGCATAACCCACTGAAATCATAGGAACGATATGTGGATAAATAATAGTACTTCCATATTAAAGTCATGTCAAAAGTAATTAGCCCTCACAGACACATGAAAATACACTACAGAAAGACAAAATCATGAAATAATAAGTTGTCAAACTGTCATGTCAAAGTAATGAGATGTGCTCCCTTTGTTCTTACTGCCATGAGCTTTTTGAGTTACCCTTTAACCATTCATTTTATTCAAAAAATACTCTCTAATAGTGAAATAATTTAGAATGAAATATATACTACTTTTTAAATTTTTTGAACAATACAAATGATCAAATACAACTGAAAAGTTCAACGAGATAACAATTTAAGATAGAAAGGAGTATGTACCTTGAGAAAAACAGCATCTGCTGATGGGATGCTCTCAAACATATCACCAGACGATCTATTGCACATCAGTGCCAGAGGGAGCACCGGCCATGACATGCGGGAGGTCTAGCACACTGCACTTGACATGTGGAAATGCTTTTGAAATGGCCTGACTCGCACCACCGAGCCCACCAGCAACGTCCACCAGCGAGCTTATGCCATGAAAGACGTCACTACACTCCTTGATGATAATGTCCATTACAAAGTTACAATCCGCAACCATCCCATTATCAAAAAGCTCAGCGAAGTTCCTGTCCTGGTCAGTAAAATCCCAGAAGTTATGTCTATTCGTCATCTTAAAGAGGTTCTGATCTGGTATGCTCGTCGCTTTGAAGCCACTCGCTGAGACCGAAGAACGGGGATACAAATACACTGCTGAGTGTCAAAGTCAAGAACGGAGCCATGCTCCCCGAGCCGAAAAGAAGGCGAGATGCTGGTGTGAGCCCGTAAACATGGTCAGCACCAGTGGTAGCCGGGAGCTGGACGCTGAAGACACCAGTAACACTGAGCACACGCATGAGGCGTCCCAGATATGGAAACCTGGACTCGTGGATCTTGATTTTGTTGGCTATCTGAGAGAGGGTGGCTGTGCCACCATGGTCGTTGATGGCGTCGGCGATGTGGAGGTCCAGTGCGGATTTGAGCGCCATAGACCTGACGTAGCTAAAGGTATGGTGCCAGAGCTCGAGCTGAGCGTCCAGCAAGGTTTGATTCTTAGAGCTTGGGGTCAGCGCCATGATACAGGCTTATTTTTTTGTTTGTGATGAATGGACGCTAGGAGTTATACTGTTTATATAACGGGCGTGCTGTTACGCCGAGGGGTAACGCCTACTAGAATGCAAGGACGCTGCGCTCCTCGACACCATCGTCTTCATGGCCACTGTAGCATCTCACCGACAACCCGGAATGCTTGGTTTTAGTTAGGTCACTCTTCACTTTCATGGCCTCCAATGCTCTCAGCATTAATATACGGACAGTTGTGGTGCAAGGCCAAAAATTGCAGTCCAAAGATCAGTACACATGGTCCTGTCACCTTTTTTTTAGAATTGAAGGGTCATAGACCCCGGTCCCATTTGTTATTACTAATTAAGCCATTTATTACTAGCAATGCAATCATAGCTATTACCTAAATGCAACTGTAAACTATGAGACAATTCAGTCCACATGCATTCAGCTACTACACAGTTTAAAAACAAGTGATTCACAAATTCAGGTTCACTACAAAATGTTAGATCGGCGATCGATCTATAACTTAAAACATGAACTTAATTAATACTTAACCAGGATCACTTGTCTAGCATGTAGGTCACAACTAGAACATTAATTGATGCGGAAAAGAATAGTTCGGGTCTGTATTGGCGGCAGTGGTGTCCATTGTCGTAGGTGCAACGGTGATGAAATCGACGGCAAAGGCACTGTCGGAGATGTAGCAAAGTCTCTCCTTCAGCGTCTTCTTGGGGTAGGGGAAGCCTTCTGGACGGTACCGGGTTTGCCCTGGTCATAGACGTTGAGCTTCCAGCGCACTTCTAACGAGACGCTCCATATTCTCCCCTCGAAATGTGGCCAAGGCGACAATGCCACAATTTTGAAGAGGTCTCATTGACATGCTTATGCTTATGTGAAACATTAGAAACATCCATCACATAATCATCAAGAGAGAGCATATAAAGCTTTCCGTGCCGAACGGCAAGACCCGCACTTATTGGATTAAACTTTATCACACACTTATTGTTGCCTTTAGATCAACTACAACACTCACAAATATGTCCCGAATCATCTAAAGTTGACACAAAAAATAAGGTGACAAGTGGTTTTGTTCGTATTGTAGTTGATCTAAAGGCAGCATTTTAACTCGGAGACCCTACCCACCACCAGATGCGATGAGGAGGGGCTGGATCTGGAGAGGAGGAGGCGGTCTAGCCACGGTCGGTGCCGACCGTGGCCTATTTTATTTTATTTTTTTATTTTTGCTTGCAAAATTTAGCAACAGGAAAAAAACCATCACTAGATTTTGGTCTCGGTAAGACAGAGGCGTAGTGGCGGAATTCATTTATGCCATTGAGGCCCCTTTTGGCCCGTCACTGTAAAGCTTATTTGTAGTGCATAAATATATTCTAGAAAGAGAAGTGTCGATTTTGTCTTTGGATTTGGTGGATATTTGTTAAAGACTAGATTTCTGTATTTAACTAAGTCAAATCGTTGTATGGCTGGAATAATGGGTGGTTGATTTGTTTTAGGGATTAGGGGTTTCGGGTTAGGTTGGATGAAAATCTCTTATCAGACAAGCGTACACCTTCTTCATGTTTTAGTTTCCCTACTGTATTGATTTTAATTAAGTATCAATTTTTGTATAGATTATTTGAAAAGGAGTGATCTCTACATGTGTTGTGATGGCATTGCTGACGGTAGAACTTTTGTACCCAAGAAGATTGTGTCAGCATACTAAAACCAGGTGCTATGAAGGCATATTCAGATTTCAGAGAAGGTGTCCGTGTCCCCCTCTTCTCCCAGTTCCAGGGCTGTCAAGATGGGCCAAGGACTACAAAACAAGTAGCCCAATCCAAAGTTCACTGATGAATCGTGGGTCAAGTGATCAGCCCAAGATGCTTGCAATAGTTGGCGTGCATGAGGTCTTAAGACTTTAAGAGGAGAACGGAGAGAACAGAGAGACTTAGCGAGGAAGAAGAAACTTCAGGCGACAACATTCCCTCAAAAAAAAAAAAACTTCAGGCCGACGACGAACTCTTGTACCTAATACCTACAGAATACCACACCATACCATCAATCATAACAGATTGATAGAGAGATTATTTCTACTTCAATCCAGTAGATATGATTCATCCTCTAGGGTACTCTTCATCAGACTACATGTACTATAACAGGAAAAATGGCAGGGGACTCGAAAGCATGAATCAGACATGACGAGCAGGTCACAACAATGCTTAGGGAATATAAAACTAGCAAGGTTGTGAACCTGTCCCAGGTGAACCCAATACAAAGGATGCATGTCCGGTGGCAATTAATGTACATATCACCGCATTACATAGGTTGGGCGACCAACAACATATATGATATTTTTCTTATTTTTGTATGTGTTTAATATATCATGGTATCAATACAGTTGTTTCGCAAAAAAAATAGGTATCAATACAGTTTTACTATACTTTATTATTTGGGCCATTTGTCTACAGAACACCGCCAGTAATTCATTTCTAGTGTCCAACAGACCCACAGACAAACTTTTCTTATTTTTATACCTATTGATTATTTTTTTAAAAAAATATAGTTCACAATTTTGTGAAAATGTAGTTCCATAATTACAAGTCTTGAAATTTTGTAAAATATAGTTCCATGATTAGAAATATAGTTCCAACATTTTTTTGTTAAATGTAGTTCCATGCTTAATTAACATCATGAAATTTGTGAATTCAATATGTTGAATAAGTTATATTTTTGAAAACAAATTCAAGACATTCGTTAAGATCAGATTTCCTTAGCATAACTATCTGAAGACCAAAATTTATAAGGGTTTGAAAATGGATTACGGTTTGAGGGAAATATATGCTTGAGTTTTGCAATTCAAACTAATTTACACCCCCTCATCTCAGCCTTGGCACGTGAACCAGTTTTTCTTTGGGTTTTTTTTAGAGAGCGAGAGGGAGTGAGTGCATACCACTCTTGGTAGATAATACACATTCATTCTAAAATGTTTTGTTCTGTATCATAGTTTTCCAGCACACTCAAGACTCAAGTAATGGACAAATTTCGACAATATACTAGTGTATGAGTTCAGCGGCAAATGACCTCCTCACGGTTAGACAACAAACTTAATTATATGGGATTACAAATACTTTGTTCATCCTACAGATCCGCAAAAGCTTATGCCAGTTCCATTTGTAATTTGTTCACAAAATTTCATGGGTAGACCTCAATTATTGATCGAAAGCCTAGAACCGGAGTTATTTTGTAGTCGCTAAATCCAGCTTCAAAGAAGATCTTCTTCCATTCTCTCTCATCACGCTCAATGCCATTGACAAACATCATATACAGATCGAAGAAGACCTGCACCTCTCTGTGCATCAAGTCCGATCCTCCAGCTCCAACCACGATATCTATGATTATCACCTTTCCTCCTTCATCTCTGGGAGGAATTGCCTTCTTACAGTTCTTCAATATCTTGACACACTCCTCATGACCCCAGTCATGCAAAACCCACTGAAATAAAGGAATAACTATAAATATGCAAAATTTTAATCACCTAAATGTTCCAGATTTAATTATAAATGGTTCTAGCTTCATACAAAAGTTCCAAAGTATATGTTTCTCTTGGCACGTGGCAGATGATTTACCTTGAAAAACATAGCATTTGCCGGTGGCACGCTCTCAAACATGTCGCCGGCGATATACTGCACGTCGGTGTTACTGGGAGCCAAAGCAACAACGTGGTCGAGATCCAGCACGCTACATTTCACTTGGGGGAACGCCTTCGAAACTGCCTGCGCAGCCGCGCCGAGCCCGCCGGCGACGTCCATCAAGGAGCTTAGTCCCTGGAAGACCTCTCCGCACTCCCTGAGGACGATGTCCATGGTGAACCGGCTGTCGGAGACCATGCCGTCGTTGATGAGGGCGTCAAATGTCGAGTCACCACCGGCCAGCTCCCACAAGTTCTGGCCGTGCGTATGCTTGAACATGGACGGGTCCGGAAGCTCGTGTTGGAACCAGGAGCCGATCTCAAGGAACGGGGAGACGAAGGTTGGGTGAAGAACCATGGAAGTGACCGGAGAAAGGCTCCGCGAGCCGACGAGCAGCCGGGACATTGGCGTCAGTGAATAAACGGGCTCGCCGCTGCACGGCGACTGGTGTTCGTCAGCATGGAAAACGCCGGCCTCTGCGAGCACGCGCATGAGGCGGCGCAGGCAGGGGACCTTGGACGGGTGGAGCTTGGCCTCGGAGGCGATTTGGGGGAGGGTGGCGGCGCCGCCGTGGTGGTGGATGGCGTCGGGAATGCGCAGGTCCAGCGCGGACTTGAGCGCCATGGACTTGATGTAGGCGAAGGTGGTGTGCCAGAGCTCGAGCTGGGCGTCGAGCAAGGCCTGGCTGGTGCTACCGTTGAGTGCCATGGTCGTTCAATGCAACCAAGCCTGCTCTTCTCTCCGGCTTTGTGCGATTGGTGGGTGAAGAGGAAGGGCTGCATCACAGTTCCATTTATAGTAGCTTGCCTGCTTGGTGAAGATCATGGGAACTTTTGTAAAATATTTTAAACGTTTTTCAGCTACCATTGAGGAAAGTGCTCTACTATAGTAGGTGGTTGATACTCCAGCTTCAGATTACTATATGCTACAACTGTTGCTTTCTTGAGCAACCTAATGAAGAACAAGTAAAGTAAATAAAACAACCATATTAAACTCATGCTAAATTGAATAATTTGCTGTTTCACTGTACACTTGCCATCGGTCACCAACTTTGTGTCGGATCTGCACTTTATTTACATAGCCTTTATTATTATAATATAGGCGGACAGGTATAAGAAGATCATACTTGTCCCTTCATGGACCAAAGAAAATCGTCTATTTTTATAGATGTCGATAAGCAAATGATTTGAGCTACCAACTTGGTGGCAAATCCATCACACCACGAGCAGTAGTGATCTTCACAGAAAAAACATATGGTATGTATATGAACAGTATCTGCAGTTACGAAGAAGACAACAATTGTGCACAACATTTGAGATGAAGGAATAATCAAAGTGTTTCTGCATCTTCTATTGCACAGACACAAACAAGTGGGAACATGTGTAACACAAGAAAGCGACACACTCACCCATGCATGGTGCATGGATCCGGACCATATATGCTGAGAAACAGGAGGATCAGATCGGAGCCCATCCGAATCCGATGAACTTATACCTTACACCGTGTAGATGGAGCATTTTAAAATCGCAACCCCACTTATTTTATCATTATTTTTTCGCAGATAGTACTCTAAGTCCTTATTATGCATGAAACTATTTTATCACTAGTAGTATCAACTACGTAGGCAGACGATTATGGGTAGACTTCGATAATGGATCGGACACCTAGGACTGGAATGATTCTGTAGTCACTGAATCCAGCCTCGAATATAATCTTCTTCCACTCTTGCTCGTCTCGCTCGATGCCATTGACGAACATGATGAAGAGATCAAACAAGACTTGAGTCTCCGTGTGCTTCACGTTGGACGACCCTGCTCCAACAACCATGTCCAGTATTATCACCTTTCCTCCTGCATTCCTTGGAGGTATTGCTTTCTTGCAGTTCTTCAGTATCTTGACACACTCGGCGTCGCTCCAGTCGTGCAGGACCCACTGAAATCAGGAATTAATATTGTGTGAGTAACCAGTAGGGGGTTGCCCCCTCCTGTTCTTTCAAAAAGAATATTGTGTGAATAACAGTGCATATCAGTGAGTCGGTGACAAATTGTAGCCGGACATGTGGCACGAGTGATGATGATGTGTACCTTGAGGAAGACGGCGTTTGCCGGTGGAACACTCTCGAACATATCGCCAGCAATGTACTTCACGGAGGTGCCGGTGGGAGCATTGGCGACGACGTGCGGGAGATCCAGCACGCTGCACTTGACATGCGGGAACGCATGGGCAATGGCCTGCGCCGCGCCGCCGAGCCCCCGGCCACGTCGATCAGGGAGCTCAGGCCCCGGAAAACGTCGCCGCATTCCTTCATAACGACGCCCATGACGAAGCTGCTGTCCGCGACCATCCCGTCGTTGAAGAGCATGTTGAAGTCCGGGTTGCCGTCTGCCAGATCCCATGGTTTCTTCCCGTGCGCCACCTCGAAGAGCGATGGGCCGTTCGGCTCCTCGTCGCTCTGGAGCCACTCGCCGAGACGGAAGAACGGGGAAACAAAAACGCTGTCGAGCATCAAGGCCAGGAACGGGGAAACGTTCGCCGACGAGCCGACCAGAAGGCGAGACGCCGGCGTGAGCCCGTAGACAACAACGTGCTCGCCGCGGCCACCGTCGGTTCTGTGATCGATGGCTGTGAAGACGCCGGTCACGCTGAGCACGCGCATCAGGCGCCGCAGGCACGGGACCTTGGACGTCGGGAGAGCGGCATGCGTGGCTATCTGTGACAGGGTGGCAGCGCCGCCGTGGCGGTGGATGGCGTCGGCGAATGCGAAGGTCTATAGCGGATTTGAGCGCCATTGACTTGATGTAGCCGAAGGTGTGGTGCCAGAGCTCTAGGTTAGCGTCCAGCAAGGGTTGAGCAGTTCCCTCGACGGCCTCGGCTGCGGGTGCCATTATGGTGCGCAGTAGGTGTAGCAGCACTTGAGCTGGAGATGTGTGAATGATGTGGATATATATAGAGCGAGTCCACCATGCATGGACTGTGGAGGTGCGTAGCATCTTTTTTCCTGAAAAATAATCATGCCAAGTGCAGCCATGGAAGTGGTCCAAGTGGATCTGTCGGTTTGCACGTCGTCAGATCGATGGACCATATGCACCGCGGACCCGCCCATCACGTCAATGGCCCAGCATGGAAGGTGCGTGAAATAGGACAAAGCAACGAGGAAAATGCTCTACCTCAGACATTTGATGCTATCAGACGGTGATAGCAAGGAAATAGTCAAGAAATATCTCGTGCAACACGATGGTCTCAGAAATTTCCCGCTGTAACATGCTTATGTTATTGCATCTCCGTGCGACAAGTTCCACCGTAACATGTTCATTTCATTTCATGCCTTGCCATGATTTCGAAAGACCACTCACAATATGAAAGAAATAAAACATCTTGAGGTCGGGTTGTTCTATTGATGTGTACACGCAACATTTCTGTGTGAGTATGGTTGCGAGAGATTATTGCACCAGAAAGGGTGTGCGTGCGGGCACTTTTGGTTGTAAAACTTATCCTATTTGTGCAATGCAACATGGGACAGGAATACAGGGTTCGCCCTGGTCCTTAAACTCTAAAAAACAATATGAAATAAATCCATTTGCAACAGATGAAAATCCCTCGGAAACATGACAAGATCTCATATGTGCATCCAGTTTGACGACAACACCAGATCGTCTAGAGACGCTTCTCTAGCACTTCTCTAGCGCGGTAATGTCTCAAACTTCCCAGTGAAGGTTTGGAAGGTATGGGCCCTCTGGCAAAAGCTTTGCGTGTCCATTTTTATAGAAGAAAAAAAAGGAAATTTTTCTCAGTTCCATTGGTAAAAATCTAAATCCCCTCAATGCCACCGTAGAAATCTTAGACTATTCGGTGCCATCCAGCAAAAATCCCTCGAGTGCCATTTCCGTCAGGTACCAATGTGACAAACGTTTCCTCCCTTCTCGAGCTCCACGGCTCCACATGGCCACCAATCCTGGTCACTTGCTCCGGCCCTCTTCCCATTCCGTCTTTAGCCTCGCCCCCGCAACACCAGAGGCCACCCGCAACACACAAGTCAGAGCAGTTCCACTCCACATTATCGGAAAACGAGATTCCACCATATGCCAAACTATTCGCCGTGTGCTAGACGTACGGCACACTGCGAAAAGCCATTTTGCCGTGTGCCCAGCGTCCTGCCACATGGTAGAAATGTAGTACACGGTGGCAAAGTCTTCGCCGTGCGTCCTACCCATAGCACACGACAAAACATTTCACGGCGCCCCGCTAACGGTCTCTTTCTTCGCCGTGTGTTGGTCCTAGCGCACGGCAAATACTGTCGTGTGCTCGTGCGTTGGCACATGGCGAAGGCCGCTTCGCCGTCACGAATCTTTGCCGTCAGCCTTTCACCGTGGGCCATCTACGTCAATAACTTTCGCCGTATGCTATGGGGTCTTCACCGTGTGTCTCCGGCACACGACAACTTCCTGATTTCCTGTAGTGCCAATAGGGGATGGTGACGACGGCGGCCTGCCGCTAAATCTTGTGGCTGCTCGAGTGAATCTGTAAAGCTTCAAATGATTGCATAAGGAAGTGATCTAACTCTATGTAAGGCTAATCGGGCCACGATTAGGGATTTCCCAGGTGGCCGACGCGAGCGAGGAGCGCAGCTCGAGCGCGCGAGCTAGCAGCACGACTCGGGCATGCGAGCGGGCGACGACAAGCACTCGAGTGGGCGTCGGGTAGAGGCACGAGAGGCTCGAGAAGCTAGTATGCATGGGACCCAACAACGGCGCAAAGAAACGGGAGGCGAGTCCGTCACATTGAAACTTGATGGAAATGGCACTAGAGAGATTAAGACTTTTGCTCGATGGCACTAAAGGGTTTAAGATTTCTGCGGTGGCTGCGGTGGCAGTGAGGGGATTAAGATTTTGCCAATGGCACTCAGCTAATTTTCCTAAGAAAAAAGCTCAAAATAAGCCGGCAGTCAGTACATAGTGTTGTGAGTTACTTCCCTCCGTTTTTAAATTATCGATACTCGTTGACTTTTTTGTTACATTTTGAGACTGTTCATCTTATTCAAATTATTTTTCAAATATGTAAAATTATAAATGGTGTATCAACTTTCTATTGTAATAAAATGAATCATTATAAAATATTTAATAATTCATAAACTTTTTTGAATAAGATGAGCGGTTAAACGTAATGAATAAAGTCAACGGCGCCAACAATTTTAAAACGGTGGGTGATGTGGACTAGGTGTCCCGATCTTCCGAAAGGTTCCGATAAACAACGATTTGGCGGAGGCTTGACACAAATCGATCCGACTTCCAAACAACACGTTCCGAACCCCGCAATCGCAGCATCACGTCTCCTCCGGTTATCAAGCGTGCAAGGACGATTGACCTCGCCAAGAAGGCTAATCCTAGCCTGTGAATCGAAGAACACAAGAAAGAATAAGATGGAAGCAACCAAATTACAAATATATGATTAAACTCACGAGTTGGGGTCTCACAAACCGACAAAACGGTGAAACTGTTTTTGACGAATAATCCGAGCAAAACCCCAAACCCTAATGGTGCGGTGGCTGCTGTATATGAAGACTCTAGGCTAGGGCAAGGACCCCTGGGCGCAGCCCTAGTGGGCTCACACGAGATACAAGCCCAAAGGCCAAATAACGGTGACGCAACATCGAAACAAATTCTGAATGTCAACTTGTTTCGACGATTCCGAATCCGATGACCCCGGACGAATTTTGATGTAGGATCGATTTCATTGGAAAGATAATCAAATTATCTTGATTTGATTATCTTTCCGTGCATGTGTGGAACGTCCAAAACCGAGCCCGTATGCGACCTAGACGACCGTTTTAGTGCGGATCTGCTACTCGAGTCCGACTTGGATTGGGCCTCCAACTTGATTTGCACGCCCTTGATAGCCCTCCACGCCTCCAAGCTCCTCTCCACATGTCTCATAATCATCTCCATGTTTCCTAACAATAATTAACTTATTATGTAGCATTATATTCTCAAATATACATGAAGGAACTATTAAAAACGAGCTCACTCGTAAGTTCGACGGTGCTCCGGTTATCATTGAACCATGCATGTGCAGCGGAGGAGTCTTGGTTATATCCAAGAGTGTGATGTCCTTATCATCCTTCCCTTCTTAAATTTGAGTCGTCCTCGACTCAAGCTCACATCTTTCTTTCTTAATGTTTTTATTACGTAGGGACGTGGTTACCTTATACCCAGCTTCAATGGTCATATCTAGAGCTTTCATGCTCTCATCATTCTCCCTTTCTTGACAACAAACCATCCTCGGTTCGGCCAAGCACTTGTAAATGTTGTCCACCTTTGTGAGAGCATATGAAGGAACTATTGAATTATGTGGTGGCAACCAATAATGCTTTCCTTTTTGTGATTGACCATGTTTCTTAAAAACAAAACTAGGTGTAGTTGACATGACATGTTCAAGAATAGTGGAGACTGTTAGTTGATTACTTTCTTGCACAACACAGGGTAGCTTTGGATGTGAGGTAATATAAACTCTATGTATCATATACACACTATTATGATCATATTTGCCTATAGCATGAAAATTGTTTCTTGTCAACAAAGGCAATTCAGATTCTAGAAATATTCTCCTCTCCATAGAATTTAAATCACAAAGAGAGTCAAATTCAATATAACCCAAAGTGTTTAGAGAAGGCAGCAATCTTCGCTCATCATTTTCACAAGTAATGGGAATCAAATGCTTAATTTCAGCACAAGCATCTGAATCAAAAGAACAAGTATCAAGTTCATGCATTTGTTGTGGTAAAGGTATAAGTGAAGCACTAGCACATAACACCTCTTTATCACAAGGAACAGCAGGGAAATCAACTTGTGACAAAGGTAAATTAAGAGAAGGTTCCACTAGAAGTTGCTCTATATTAGCATGATTGGTGGAAACATTCGGCACATGGAGAAATTTCTCACCTTTACTAAGTGTAGAGTAATATTCATTACCTTTGCTCTCAATTTTAGTAGATGAAATAAATGCATGAAGAAACAATGGGTTTGAAGGAACACATGAGGCCATCAGCATCTCGGTTTCTTTCACTTCATCTTTGTTTTGTATATGCTGCAAGATATTAGCTCCAACAAACGGCACGAAAATATGTTGTTCTTCTAAGCAAGACCCCAAACCCTAATGGTGTGGTGGCTGCTGTATATGAAGACTCTAGGCTAGGGCAAGGACCCCGGGCACAGCCCTAGTGGACTCACACAAGATACAAGCCCAAAGGCCAAATAACGGCGGTGCAACACCGAAACAGATTCTGAACGTCAACTTGTTCGACTATCCCAATGACTCCGGACGAATTTGTAACAACTCTACAAATAAACACGCATTGCATCATGTCATCATGTGCATTGAAAAGAAGATTTAAATTGTGTGAAGAGAGGCACACGAAATAACAACTTCACTTAAGTAAAACTAAGGTCTTAAAAGAAGTCAGTAAATAAAAGTAAATTATGGCGTTTAACATTCTCTATTGTTTAAGCATAAAAATAGGTAATTTCTGAAGTTGCTACCAATTTATTTTAATTTATACAAAAATACCTACAAGAAGTAATGAAAACTTATGTTTTTAATTTAAACTGAATTTTAATTCAGAATCAGTTTGGAATTTCAACCTGGACCTAAAAGGAGAAATGTTTAAAACATTTTCAAATGTCTCCCTGAATTTTTGTGGAATTATTCGAGCCCCGGAAACCTGTTTTGCAATTAGCCGAAAACCCGGGGGTTTTATGTAAAATTGCCGGGGACCCCTGTGTCATCCTCTCTTCTCTCTTCTCTCTCTCTCGCGCCGACTCGCAGAGCTGCGCCGGCCAGCTCCGGCCGCGCGCCTCCGGCCCCGGTGCCACGCGAGAGCTTGCTCCACGCAGCTGCTTGGCGGTCCGCTCCAACCGACGTGCGAAGGGGATAAAAACCGGCCGAGCTCACCCAATTTTCCTTCCTTGGTTTCCCTCCGCTCGGGCCGCGCCCTGTTCTCCACCTCGCCGGCCGCCTCCGGCCACCATTCCGCAAGCCACCACCACCCGTCGCCCCGCCCGCTCGTGTTGGGACTGCGCCCGGTCTCTATTCCCGACGAGTTGCCCTACACCGAAGATCAAAGCCGTTTTCTTCCCGGGCGACCACCCCCGACGTCCCGGCCGCCGCTCCGAAATTCGTCCGCTCCGGTGCGTTATCTCTCTCGGTTCTTCTTCCATGTTGTGCGCGTACTATTGCTCTCGAGTCTCTAGGCCCCCTCTTAGCTTCACTTTCCAACCACGGTGGCCGGAATCCGGCTTTTCCCCGAGTCCGACCACCGGTTCCCCGCGGGCCTCCGATGCGAGCCCTGTTCCGGCCATCCATCGCGTCAACCGTATTGGTGCCGGTGTAGTCCTTGTTCCCGTGGCGCTATAGGTAGAAGCGGCGGTGGATTTCGTGCTTCGTGGGCCGCGCGCGACCTCGCCGAACTTTCGGTCGAGCCGCCTCTCGCCGCCGGCACCTCTCCGGTGATCCTCCGGTGCCGGGGACCCCACCACTAGCTTGCTCATGTTGTAGCGAGTCTTCGGAGCCCAAGAACCCCTCGTCTCACCCCCTTTCCGCACTTCTCCGGCGACCGCCGCCGTCGTCCGACCACCGGCCACCATAGGCGACGAGCCCGAGCTCGAGCCGGGCCGCACACGGTTGTTGGGCCGGAGTGGGCCGTTGAGTCGCTAAGACGCTAGATGGGCCGGCTCTGTTTCGGCCCAAAAGTTTTTTTTCTGTTTTGCAAATTATTCATTTTCGAATTGATTCAAACTTCAAAATTCGTAGAAAATTCAATAAAATTCAGAAAAATGTCAAACCAACTTTGTTTAACTCAGAAAAATGAGATCTACCCAGTGGTGAAATAAAATATGTATTTTGAGTAATTTATTTTATTAATTAGTAATTAATTACTTTCTTTGATTGAAGAAAGGCTATTATTTTGTGTAAATAAAATGTTTAAAAAATGATTTTATTAATAAAGAAGATACTGCAGACTGAAATTAATAATAAACTTTATTTTCTAAAATTAAAGTTAAACAATGTTAATTTATGTAATTCTAATCTATTCTTCTTTAGTCACTTAAAGTAATTAGTTAATTATTGCTTAATAAATCAGAATAATTCCTTAATTATTCAACCTAAGTAATTAGTAACCTTAATTAAGAAATTAAGGGAACAACATTAATTAATGTTAATCTTAATTAAACACCGTTAATCAACTTAAGTAAGTGTTAATTACTTGTTTAATAAGTAGACTTATCTTTAACTCGTTAATTAACCAAGGTAATTAAACGTTAATCATTATGTTAATACAAGGCTTAACTTATGAACTTTTGCATTCTCTCATCATATGCATTCATGCATACATGATCGTGATTCGCGATGCGTTGTCTGGTCGACTAGGTTACGAAGTGATCGAGGTTCCACCCGAGGGCGAGTCGGAGCCGGAATCTCGAATTCGACCCGACCGCTGAGGAGTTTAACTTCGACCAAACTCAAGGCAAGCCCGGTGCATCCTACCTATGTTTTTAAATATTTTCTTTTATCACATAGTACAGTTATGCTTGTGCATTAGGTGTTAGGGTTTGGTTGACACCCTAGATGCATTATGGTAGGTTTCCATCTGTTTGTCCTATACTTGGTACAGGTAGCTCGATAGAGGCTATGCTTAATTCATAGTGGCAACGGTAGCTGGTTAGGGCACTTAAAGCATGGAGGCTTTAAGAGTTTATGTGTTGACACTAATGATGATGAGATGAGAGTGTTAATGAAGTTGAGACCGGACGGGCCCCGTAGGAGAAAGGGCAAGACGGAGAGGTCTTGCAAGGTGGTAGCCCCGTCTCGTGTCGGTTAAGGACCGTACCGTTGTCGGCTTAGTTGAACAAGTTTGAACGTACCGCACTACATGCTGGTATCATGGGCCCGGCAAGCTGATGTACCCTATCGCCCCGAGAGATGTAGCGTAGCCGGCTCTCTTTTCTGGTCTGTCGGTGAGAGGATAGTCTCACGGGAGGGAGATGGGTCGACCACGAGGATAGTCGTGGCGTCGCCATACTTCCGGGGAGTTGGAAATGGCTAGTCTGCTGTCAGGTGCTAGCGGGAAAGGTTGTCGTATACGATCGGTGTGATGCGTATACGTCGTGTAGTCGGGTTTTGCCAGCTGGTATAAATCGATTCGAATCGCTGTCCCTCGCAGTAATGAGTACCGCTTGTTTGGCTCGTCACATCGTAGTAAATACTCGGAAGATGAAGATGAGGGTTGAAAGGATAACCGATCTATATAATCTTGTCTTGCAAACTTGTTTGCAATAGTGATAGGTGCAAACATCCAAGTTAATGAACTTAATACTGAGCTAAAATACTGAAAGTAAGGACCCACCCTTTAATGCTTGTTTTCGCAAAGGAGTAAACCCCACGACCAAAAGCCTTTGCATACTAGGCGTCGGCCTTAGCGTGCCATGTTGACGGGTCGGTCTTGCTGAGTATTAGAATACTCACGGTTTGTTCGTTACCTCACAGGGAATGAGTCGTGTTATCACGACTTGTACGGCAGCTTTCCCGAGGAAGAGCAATGTCCGGAGGGAGGTTCCCTGCAGTGGGAACGTATTCCCACACCTTGATGAGAGAAGAACCGTGATGTACGAAGGGCTCGAGTACATCACGACGTTTGGTGAAACCTTTTGAGTTGTATTATAAATAAGCTTCCGCTAAAGACTCGTAGGATGTTAAACTTCAATAATGTTATCTTTTCGCTGCACGAATGTTTGTATTTTGAAAACCTGGTTGTATTATACCATGATGTATATATTCTGACTTGTATGAGATGATATTCTGTTGTAACTCGCTTCGTCGAGTGTTCCTCTGTTCCGATTCCTGGGTATCCCGGAGGGGATGTCACAGCTGGTATCGGAGCAGTTCAGAGGCAACGAGTATATCATTACAAGCCTATTTTCAAAACTTAACACGTTTAGTGCGTTTAGAACACGAGAGAGTACGGAGCCCTATAAGGATGTAGAATAGTTAGATTTTTACTAACTGTTCAACGTTCGGGTTTTTGGGAAAGTGCTAACTATTCGTCGTAGCTTTCTGTACTATCGTACGTATAGCTAGTTTCCGAGCATGCATCATGTTAAATTCTGCACTAAATAACTATGGGGTATGTACTTAGCTAGCTCGTAGTACTTTATAGGCTGTTCGTTCGTTCGTTTTCTTCTGTGGGAAGAAGTGTTTAACTTGTTAAACATGTTCCCTGCAGATGCCGGTTACTCGCGGTAGGAAGCGCGCCCGGGAGGAGGAGGAGGCACGAGCTGCCCGTCTTGCTGAGCTAGAGCAGCAGCTTCGCAGCCTAGAGCTGAGGACCCGGAGTCGGGACCGACGGTTGGGTACTTGGAAGCACCGCTGTCGGGTGGACTGTCGGGAGATCCGGAGGTCCCACGCTAGGATCGCCGAGCTGGAGGAGCAGATACTGGAGGTGACTCGGGACCGTGACGGGTTTCACGCAGCGGTCATAGCTTTGGACGCACAGCTGACTACGGTTACTCGAGGAGCGAGACGCCGCTCGCGAGTCGGACGACGTGCACGCGATTGAGCTGGCAGCGATGACAGCTCAGCGCAACCACGTGGTGGAGAACCCGATGGCGAGGGAGATCGAGTTGGGTCAGCTGCAGGCGCAGTACAACGGGTTATCCGAGGCACACCACGACCTACTCCACGACCACGACGACCTGTTCGACGAGTTCGAGCAGTTGCAGCAGCATATGTTGCAGCAGCAGGCAGCAGCAGCAGCAGCAGGAGCAGCAGCAGGGTCCACCCGACGAGGAGGTCTCCGGAGTGGACTACGAGCCACCACCCGCGTCGCCGGCTTGGGACTTTGTGTCGGACGGCGACGAGTCACGCACCGGCGGTTTAGTGTTGTTGTGTTCTCACTAATGTAGGAGGGTAGCCACATTTTGCTGACATAGGTCGGATGTATATAGGGTACTAGCGGAGGTTGGGCAGATGGGAGTGTACGCGAAGTGGGTTTGAGTTTGTACCAACAATAATGATGGAAATGATAGTACTATATCTATGTATATATATGCAGTTGTTAGAATAAAAAGATTTGCTGAAATATTAGGATTAGTATCTACTTGTATCCGATGCTCTTACGTCTTCACGAGAGATGGATAACACACGTACGGGTGTGAGTGAAGTAAGAGGATCACGGGAAGATGTTCGTATAGTTCGGCTGGAGAGACAGCTACAGGAAAAGGAGGAGTTGTTAGCAATTAGAGAGGCGCAGTTGCTAAACGAGGGAGCAGCAGCTTCAATTTAAGGATCAGCAACTAGCAAATGCTCATGCACCGATCACTCGGTTAGAGCAAGATCTACTGCAAGCCCACAACGCCTTAATGAATGAAGCAATAGGACAACAACCTCCCGGCAACGAGCCGTAGCACAGGAGGATCCTATGGAGGCGGAAGTTGAAGAAGAAGAGGAGGATCCTGAAGAGATAATGGACGTGGATTCGGTTATAGACTTCACGGAGATTCCTCGACTAGAGGATGCGAGAATCCGAGACAGGCAGTTCCGTAAGTCGGAGGTGACCTCCGGGCGTCGCGAGGCATAGGGAAGTGCTAGCTAGTAGCAAGTGAGGGAACCGAGTATGTAAATTAGACGCTAGCTAAATAAGGAGCGTGATGTATCCACGCCCGAGTGTTGTAACGTGAGTATGGAGATGTGTGTTACGGGGTTCGATGGTGCTTTAATAAAGCTGGATTGCTGCATAAGATTTGAGTTCTCCTCTACGTATTCCTGCCTCTCCCATTATTATGTTGGAATGAAGATGTCTAACGTAATCTTTCCTTGGACAGAATGACCGGAAGGAGGAGACGCGATGAGCCCGAGAGTTCTCAACGCGGGCGGAAACACCACCACCACCCCCGACATTGGCTCAAGCCATTGCAGCGGTACTCGGATTCTCGCACGGAGCAGCGAGAATTATTGGAGCAATTGGTCCGCAACACTCGCTCCGCCGGAACGTCATCAAGGCCGTAATGCACCGGAAGAAAGGGTGACCTTTGTTGACGGTCCTTATGGTCCAATTTTACCGTCAACATATTGCATCTTTTTGAATCAAACACCATCACCAAGAATAGACATAGGGATTATTTCTAACAAATTCCACTAGTCTTGGTGAAATGATGAATGCAGGTGCAATTCATATGAAAACAGGGAAAACATGCACGAAACATGGACTTTGCAATCGACGGATTTTCCCGGACTAAAGAATATCGTCCAAAAGCCCAAAACCACAAAACAGTGGCCTCAACATCAAACCAAGCAAGTGGATTGGGCCAAGTACACAGCCGGAGGAAGGCACCGGAGAAGAACCAAGCCCAGGGAGCCTGAGCCGGCTCGGCCGAACCGCCCTACCGGTTCGGCCGAACCGACAGTGGGCCCCCCGGCCCACTTTCTCTCGGCGGTTCGTCACCGACGTCCGGAGGTCGGTTCCACCTGCAATTAATACCACCGACGTCCGGAACCGCCTCCAAGTTGCCGACCTTCCAAGGCTATAAATAAAGGGCTATACCCCCTCTCTCAACACACCACCAACATCAAGATAGAAGACAAAATTCTCATCCTTAGGCCAAGGGCCTCTTGTATCTTAGTAGAATAGGAGAGAGGGCAAGGAAAAGGAAGGAGTGTTCCTCCCTTTTATAAAGTGGAGTAGTATTTTCCTTTCCTTTTACCTTGGCGTGTAAACACTCTTTTAGGTGATTTATACGTGGTGATCTACTTATCTATCGTGACATATCTTTGTTAGACGTAATTCTTGTTATACTTGTTTACGGGATCATCGCTTCGCAAGAAGTGCTCTAGCTTTCCGAACTCGCTCTAGGCCGAGGCTAGAGTAGCGGTCAATAGCATAGACGTGGTGTCTAGGGCCGGAGATCGCCTTTGTTTGCTGTGTGCCCCACGGTTTGTAGAGGTAGGTGGCAGGAAGTGACAGCCCTCGTCATCCAAAGGAACCCTCCACGTTCGGGTACATAGTAGAGCTTTCGAGACCGGAGTGGCTTGGCAGTACCAAGCCTAAGACGGTGCCCGAAGTAAACAAGTCTAGCTTGCGTTCGTCTACCTTTAAAGGATAAATAGATAAGAGTCACCCTCTCGACCCTATTTTGCTACGTTGTCTTGGTTGTCCTTGGGTAAACTAACCTTGTTGCAGAAATACTCCGTTCCCTCGCGGATATAAATACGATACCTTGGAATACTCCCGGTGAAGTGCTACAACGGTATTCCGTGCGCTTGCGGATTTATTCGTGACGTAAGAAATACCAACAAGCATTTCCGGCGCCGTTGCTCGGGGAGCGGTTGTTATCTTTGTAACGAATCAGGTTTGCCCTCGTAATCTATCTTACTTACCGTTCGTTTTTATTTTTCCTTACATTCAAAATTTCACAAAAACATATCATGGAGTCACACCCAACCATCCAATCTTTCTCCACTCCACGGGGTGAACTCTTAGAGCCACCATCATCATCACAACCTATTTCTTCACCCGGCTATGAGTTCTCCCCGATTACATTTCGATGATTAGAGGTTTATCCTTTTCGGGTTTTAAACATGAAAATCCTTATGAACACTTGCGAGAGTTTGAACATTTGTGTTCATGCCGACCGATCCATGGCATGACACAAGAAACATTGAAGTGGAAGTTGTTTCCCTTCTCTCTCAATGAGAAGGCGAAGCAATGGTACACTTACACCGCTAAGAGAGTGAACGGTGATTGGAAAGAATTGCGAGACAAATTTTGTCTAGCATTCTTCCCCGTGTCTCGTATCACTTCTCTACGAGCGGAAATAATAAGCTTTCGACAAGAAGAAAAGGAAACCTTGAGCGCGGCATGGATTCGGTTCTCGTTCTCTAACGTACTCCGGACCAGAATTGTTGCTCCCCGAACCCGTTTTATTACAACACTTTTATTCGGGATTGAGCAACGATACCGCACTTTATCTTGACACGGCCGCGGGTGGATCTTTTTCTCATAAGACCATAGCGGAAGCACACGAACTTTTGGATCGAATTGTGGAAAACACACCTTTTTCCGCCGACTTACTCGTAGAGCCGGAGTCGAAGATGAGGAACTCGTTGTGCAAGAGACACAGCACTTGGTGCCCATGATGGAGCACCTAGCACTCGAGTCCTCATCTAACACAAGAACAATGATAGAGGAAGATGAACCTCTTGAGTTCCCATTTGAGTTCAAGGAAGAAATTTTTGAAGATTTTGGAAACACCTTGAACTACTCCTATCAAAAGAAACCAGCACTCCTCGCACCAACTCCCGAACCTATTGAAAAATCTATTCTCTTAAAAACTGTTCGGAAGTTGACAAGCAATCATGAGTGATGAATGGTTGATAGAAAACGAACTTTCTTCGGAAGTTCTTCGACTTGATCATCCTAGATCAACCATTCGTGGCTCAATTCGGGGAGTAATGGTAGATATTCTCTATAATCCTCTAGTAGGTGCCAACATCATGTCCGAATCTTTTGCTTCAACTTTATTTGGAAACGAGACATGGGCACCTTCTCGACAAACTCCTTAAAGCCTCACCGGGGCAATTTTTTGAGAGTTTGGGGATCATTAGAGATGTTTGCATTAAGCATAATGAAGCAAAGGTTTCCCCGGACTTTCACGTTTCGAATCTTGGATTTCGATGTTTTGGTCGGTCATCCCATAGAAAAGCTTTTCTTAGGGATATCACCTTTAGGAACCTTAGACTTCACCCTCGGCAAGAAAACTTTTTCTCTTCCTATCATTCATGCACAAAACTCTTTTGCCGAGGAGCCGCTTGTGGAAGAAGAATGCATGGAGGAGGTTATGGCAATTTTTCCTCATGAAAACCCCGAATCATCCTTGGATGAAGATGCTCTTGATTTCATTTTGGAAGAGGATGATTCGGCGGAAACTTTTGAGCTGCCCGAAACTTTTACACCTACGCCACCTCCCGTAGAACTCAAAACTCTTCCACCAGGCTTGCGCCACGTTTTTCTTCACGGAAATCCCGAAACCCCCGTCATCATAAGTGACAAGCTTTCGGAGGAGGAAACCGCAAAACTCTTAGCCGTGCTAGAAAAACATCACTCCGTTTTTGGGTACTCGCTTGGAGACCTCAAGGGAATTAGCCCTCGCTCTTTGCACCCATCGCATTCCCATAGGCCCCGATAGTACACCATCTAGGGAACCTCAAAGGAGGTTGAACAATGCGATGCGGGAGGTCGTTAAAAAGGAGGTCTTAAAACTTTTACATGCCGGCATTATCTATCCCTGTTCCACACAACGAGTGGGTGAGTCCAAGGCAGGTTGTACCCAAGAAGGGAGGAATGACGGTCATCCGTAATGACAAAAATGAGTTGATCCCTCAACGCACCGTCACGGGATGGAGGATGTGCATAGATTACCGGAAACTTAACAAGGCTACAAAGAAGGATCATTTTCCGCTGCCCTTCATCGATGAGATGTTGGAACGGCCGGCAAATAATTCTTTCTTTTGTTTCCTTGATGGGTATTCAGGATATCATCAAATCCCCATCCATCCCGACGATCAAAGTAAGACCACTTTCACATGCCCCTATGGAACTTACGCCTATCGACGAATGTCCTTTGGGCTTTGCAATGCACCTGCTTTTTTCAACGTTGCATGATGTCTATCTTTTCTCGACATGATCGAAGAGATTATGGAAGTATTCATGGATGATTTCTCCGTTTATGGAAAAACCTTTGATCATTGTTTAGAAAATTTAGACAAAGTCTTGCAACGTTGTCAAGAAAATGATTTAGTGCTCAATTGGGAAAAATGCCATTTCATGGTTAGAGAAGGCATAGTTCTAGGGCATTTAATTTCTCGAAAGGGGGATAGAGGTGGACAAAGCTAAATTAGAAGTTATAGAAAAGCTTCCACCTCCCGTGAATATTAGGGGCATTCGCAGCTTTCTGGGACATGCGGGGTTCTATCGTCGTTTTATCAAAGATTTCTCTCAAATTGCTAGACCCCTTACAAATCTACTTGCGAAGGATGCACCCTTTGAGTTTACCGATGAATGCATGACTCGCTTTCACTACCCTTAAAAATGCACTCATCTCGCCGCCAATCATCCAACCCCCGATTGGACGCCGCCTTTTGAGATAATGTGTGATGCTAGTGATTTTGCCGTAGGGGCTGTTCTTGGCCAAACTAGAGATAAAAAGCATCATGCAATCTCCTATGCAAGCAAAACCTTGACTCGGAGCTCAATTAAATTACACTACCACCGAAAAAGAGCTCCTTGTCGTCGTTTTTGCTTTTGATAAGTTTAGATCCTACTTGACTCGGAGCAAAAGTCATTGTTTACACCGATCATGCCGCTTTAAAGTTTTTGCTCAATAAGAAGGATGCTAAACCCCGTTTGATACGATGGGTTCTTCTACTCCAAGAATTTGATGTAGAAATCCGTGATAAAAAAGGAGTAGAAAATTCCGTGGCGGATCATTTGTCGCGTATACAATTCACTAACCTGCAGGAATTACCCATCAATGATTTCCTACGTGACGACATGCTGCTCCTAATAAGGGACTCACATCCATGGTACGCCGACATTGTGAACTTCATGGCAACGGGGTACGTACCACCCGGAAAGAGCAAGAAACGACTCATCTATGAGAGTCGCCGTCACTTATGGGAAGAACCCTTCCTTTACCGTGTCTCGCGCCGATGGATTGCTAAGGCGATGTGTGCCCATACCCGAGAGCACACGAATCATTGAGAAGTGCCATGCATCGCCATACTGGGGACACTACGGCGTGTTTCGTACACAGTGCCAAGATATGGCAAAGTGGTTTCTTTTGGCCAGCCATGTACGAAGACACAAAGGAATTTGTCGTGCGATGCCCGTAATGTCAAAGAGTTGGAGGCATCACGGCAAGAGATGCAATGCCCCTCAACTACAATTTACAAGTCGAGCTCTTCGACGTATGGGGCATTGACTTCATGGGACCGTTCACCAAGTCACATGACTGCGAATACATCTTGGTGGCGGTAGACTACGTGTCTAAGTGGGTAGAAGCAATGCCTTGCAGGGCCGCAAATGCCAAGCATGCTCGCCGGATGTTCCACGAAATTATCTTCCCGAGGTTTGGAACACCGAAGCTAGTGATAAGCGACGGAGGGTCTCACTTCATTGATAAGACCTTCCGACGCTTCCTAAGAGAACTTGGATCAAGGCATAATATCGCTACTCCATACCACCCTCAAACCAGAGGCAGGCCGAGACCTCAAACAAGCAAATCAAGCGGATCCCGCAAAAGACCGTAACAGTAAATGGGGAAGGGATGGAAGGACAAGCTACCCGATGCACTATGGGCATACCGTACAGCATATAAGACACCCATAGGCATGTCCCCATACCAGCTCGTGTACGGGAAAACATGTCATTTACCCATCGAGACGGAACACCGAGCGTATTGGGCCATCCGGAAATGGAACATGGACCTTAATGGTGCCGGACGCAAAAGAAAATGGAGATAGCTGAGTTAGAAGAATGGAGAGACAAAGCTTACCACAACTCAGCTATATACAAAGAAAGGACAAAAAGGTGGCACGACAAAAAGATAAAGATAAAGGTATTCAAGGTTGGAGATAAAGTCTTGCTATTCAATTCACGGGTGAAACTCTTCGGGCATGGAAAATTAAGAAGTAAATGGGACGGACCATACACGGTTATTGACACCTCGTCACATGGAGCAATCACACTTCAAGACGACGAAGGTAAAATATTTAAGGTAAATGGTCAGCGCCTTAAAATTTATTTCGAGCCCGATAAAGATAAAGAATTTGATGTCATGCACTTGATTGATTTGAAATATCTCTCATGATATCCCCCGTTTTACTTCATCACCCGTAGCAAGTACTTTCCTTTGAATAAATATAGCAAGAAATAAACCAGAAAAAAGAAGGAAACCAGTAGGAAGAAAAGGCAGTCCGGCCGAACCCCACTTTGTGGTTCGGCCGAACCGGCCCGATCTCCCCGGCGCCCATCTTTTGCCAAAAATCCAATATCTCCTTCCTCCTTTCTTTATTTTCTCGCTGGAAAATAAAAACCTTGTCGAGCGCGCTCGGGGTAGAAAACCCCTATTTATACTTCTCCTCTCCACCCAATCTTTTCATCTCCTCCACTTCCTACATCATGAGCGAACATAGCAGCGCTCGTCCGACATCTCTGACGGCAGCAGCAAAAGGAAGAAGCCCCATGAATGGATTGAAGAAGGCGAAGCACTCGACAACGCTATCCGCCTCATTGAGGAGCTTCGCCGGCAGCTAGAGCGCGCCAAAAAAAGAGAATGGGGTTCTCCGTAACCTCTACAACCACCTCGAGAGGGAGAAGAAGAAGGATGAAGACCTCATCGAGACCCTCACCGGAGGATGGGCGCAGCACGACCTCGCCTTAGAGATGATCGAAGAAGAGAAGGCGAAACCGCGGGAGGAGGAGAGGAAAATTAAGAAAGATTAAGAGTAGGACGTAGAACGCATAAACCTTAGAAATCTTTCGATCCTTTTTGTAATACGCCTACTGTTTTAATTCAATCATATTAGTGCTCCCCGGCTTCCATACCGGCAGAGCAAATTTTGTTTCCAAATGTCTTTTGTCTATCTTTTGAAGGAAACAGCAAAAAGGCAAGTGTGGGGGGGACATCGCGGAAAGCAAAGACAAACACACGCGAAGCGCGCAGAAACATCACGAGGAAAACAACACAAACACAAGCTGCGAAACAGAGCGCAAGTGAGGCCTAGTGCCGCTCGGCCGAACCCAAAAGGGTGGTTCGGCCGAACCCCGGTGGGTCCCACTCAGCCCCCGCTTCCTCGTGGCACTTGAGTTTGTTTCTCACACTTCCTTTTTGCCTACCTTATTTGTCAAGTTCATTCCGAGACGCGAAAAACAATTACTAAAACTTGACCAACTAAAATTTGGGAAGATTTCTTTTGAATACCTTTGAAAATCCCAAGTCTCTCCCTAATACTCTCATGATGATCTTGCACACTTTTTATTACTCGCTTCATCACCACTTGCCCGTGAACAAATAATCAAATCCATAGGACCCATGTTTTTCTAGATTATTGGCAAGTGTGATATGGCTCGACGAAATGATCTTATGCTTAGCTTACCGAGTCCTTGGGAATTTTATTTCACAAAACAAAAATACCATGGCTTCATGCTCCTCTCTTGATACAAAAATGCCTACCAATGCCATATGACGATCATACCTTGCAAAACTTACATACATATGCTGCTTGTGTTTGCAATGAGCTTTACCAAAATTGAGTGACCCTAGAGAGAAACTTGTCATGCTCTCTTGATCAAGAGCACGTACACTCCACCAAAAAAAGGGCTAAACTCCTACACCGGGAGCTAGCCCCCCACCAAAATAAAGACACTCCTCGCTTGCACCTCTTTTTACCTCTCTCTCTCTCTCAATCACGCATAAACAAGACATGGCTATGTAGAAAGAAAAGCTCACACGTATGAGCAATGAAAAGCTCACACGTATGAGCAATGAAAAGAAAGCTCACAAAGATGAGCAATGAAAAAGAGAAGAGATGCTCAAGCATAGAGCAAGAAAAGAAAAGAAAGAAAATAAAAAGATAGCCATGTTTTGAAAATGCAAAATAAAGAGGGGTCAATTACAATAGGAGTTGTCACTTTTTCATATCCATACACACACGCACTTCTTGATCAAGGTTGCATGACTTGGCTTCTCCATGGATCCTTTCTTTTGGCTTAGCAATATTTGTGATACAAGTATGCCTCTCTCATTCCCTACCGAGCTCCACATACAAGCCTAAAAAGTAGGAAAAAGAGAGGCAACACAATGCCTTGGTGAGGAAAACACTTTTTGAGCGATTCAAGAGAATCAAAGAGGAGCGGGAGTCATGTTGTTTATTTTCAAAACTTTCAAAAACCCAAGGTGCTTAGTGAGCAAAAGTATAGTGACTTGAGTCATGAGCTGTTCCACTTATCAATCATCCAAGAATGCATGTTAGCCACCGTCATGTTCACAAGTAAAACGGTGTGGCTTGTAATAACATGTGTGCAGGTCTCTAAGAGGAGAGATCTCTCAACTTACGCTCCCACCTTTACTCGAGGACGAGCAAAGAGCTAAGTGTGGGGGTCTTGTTGACGGTCCTTATGGTCCAATTTTACCGTCAACATATTGCATCTTTTTGAATCAAACACCATCACCAAGAATAGACATAGGGATTATTTCTAACAAATTCCACTAGTCTTGGTGAAATGATGAATGCAGGTGCAATTCATATGAAAACAGGGGAAAACATGCACGAAACATGGACTTTGCAATCGACGGATTTTCCCCGACTAAAGAATATCGTCCAAAAGCCCAAAACCACAAAACAGGGCCTCAACATCAAACCAAGCAAGTGGATTGGGCCAAGACACAGCCCGCAGGAAGGCACCAGCAGAAGAACCAAGCCCGTGGGAGCCCAGCCGCTTCGGCCGAACCGCCCTACCGGTTCGGCCGAACCGACAGTGGGCCCCCCGGCCCACTTTTCTCTCGGCGGTTCGTCACCGACGTCCGGAGGTCGGTTCCACCTGCAATTAATACCACCGACGTCCGGAACCGCCTCCAAGTTGCCGACCTTCCAAGGCTATAAATAAAGGGCTATACCCCCTCTCTCAACACACCACCAACATCAAGATAGAAGACAAAATTCTCATCCTTAGGCCAAGGGCCTCTTGTATCTTAGTAGAATAGGAGAGAGGGCAAGGAAAAGGAAGGAGTGTTCCTCCCTTTTATAAAGTGGAGTAGTATTTCCTTTCCTTTTACCTTGGCGTGTAAACACTCTTTTAGGTGATTTATACGTGGTGATCTACTTATCTATCGTGACATATCTTTGTTAGACGTAATTCTTGTTATACTTGTTTACGGGATCATCGCTTCGCAAGAAGTGCTCTAGCTTTCGAACTCGCTCTAGGCCGAGGCTAGAGTAGCGGTCAATAGCATAGACGTGGTGTCTAGGCCGGAGATCGCCTTTGTTTGCTGTGTGCCCCACGGTTTGTAGAGGTAGGTGGCAGGAAGTGACAGCCCTGTCATCCAAAGGAACCCTCCACGTTCGGGTACATAGTAGAGCTTTCGAGATCGGAGTGGCTTGGCGTACCAAGCCTAAGACGGTGCCCGAAGTAAACAAGTCTAGCTTGCGTTCGTCTACCTTTAAAGGATAAATAGATAAGAGTCACCCTCTCGACCCTATTTTGCTACGTTGTCTTGGTTGTCCTTGGGTAAACTAACCTTGTTGCAGAAATACTCCGTTCCTCGCGGATATAAATACGATACCTTGGAATACTCCCGGTGAAGTGCTACAACGGTATTCCGTGCGCTTGCGGATTTATTCGTGACGTAAGAAATACCAACAACCTTCTCGGATTTTTTGTCCGTTCGCCCTCCAACCTTCTCGGATGCGGGGGAACCATTGGAAGCCGATCATTGGCTTCGCACTATCGAGTCAAAGTTGGAGTTGTTTCCATGTACGGATCATCGGAAGACCCTCTTCGCTTCTCAAAGCAATCGCAAGGGTTCGCTGGAGCTTGGTGGGCCAACTACAAAGCAATGTTTCCTCCAGGACATCAAGTCACATGGGCAGAGTTTACTAAAGCCTTCCGAGAACATCATATTCCCGAAGGCCTAATGAACCGAAGCGAAAGGAATTTCTCTCACTCGAAGCAAGGAGATATGAATGTTCACGCCTATTCCAAGGTATTTAACCGCCTTGCCCGATATGCTCCCGAACATGTAGACACCGATGCCAAGAAAAAGAATTTGTTCAAGGAGGGAATGAGTACTAAGTTACGAGTCCCGCTTGGTGTTAAACAAGACCGATAGCTTCACCGACTTTGTGAGTGACGCTATTGCACTAGAAGACTCTATCCGTCTTCATCGGACGGAGAAGAACAAAAAGAGGCCGACTACGGGACAAGGAAGTGGGGGACCATCCAAGTACAGAGCTGGTTTACACTGCACCCTCGGGTCAGCGTTATCAGCATACCCCTCTCGTCCCAATTTCTACCGACAGAATCAACCACCCCAAGCAACCACAGCAACAGCGGCCGAATCAGCATCGACCGCCCTATCGAGCAACGAGTTTCCGGAATCCCCGACCAATGGGTCGAGTCACCACAGCAGAATGGACCGCCATGCTTCAATTGTGGCCGTCCGGGACATTATTACCGCAGTTGTCCATATCCCCGAAGGCACCATATGCACCCGGACCTCAAGGACAGCCGCGGAACCAGCCGAGGGCACCAGCCAAGAATACACAAGTGAAGACGGCCGTGCCAACTTTACTACGGCAGAAGAGCTACCCGAAGGAGGACAAATCCTAGCGGGTATGTTTTCTATCGCTGATCATCCTGCTATGGTTTTATTTGATTCGGGAGCTACGCATAATTTTATCAGCAAGTCCTATATTGCTAAGCATTGCATCACATCATCTAAGTTGACATGGACGCATATTATTTCAACACCTGGGGTAAAATTCTTACCAATGAAGCAGCTACCAACATGCCATTAAGATTGGGGAACAAGGTTTATCCTACGTCATTAATCATCCTGGATGGGCAAGGGTTAGATGCAATTATTGGCATGCAATGGATGGATTTCCATAAAGCCGTATTGGATATAGCATCTCGAGCCGTATATCCGAACTCTCCTGTTCATGGTCGAGATTGCTTGCTCTTAACTTTTCCTCAAACTATGCTGCCAATGGTCAATAAGGTTGTGGGTAAAAGTCCGAAGGATATACCTATAGTCTCGTGAGTATCCGGATGTCTTTCCGGACGACTTACCGGGACTACCGCCGGACCGAGCGGTAGAGTTTAAGATAGAGTTACAGCCTGGAACCGCACCAATATCAAGAAGGCCGTATCGAATGCCACCCAATGAGCTGGCAGAATTGAAAGTACAACTAAAGGAATTGCTGGACAAAGGATACATACGTCCAAGTTCATCGCCCTGGGATGCCCAGCTTTGTTTGTAAAGAAGAAGGATGAGACATTAAGACTATGTGTGGATTATAGGCCTTTGAATGCCGTTACTATCAAGAACAAATACCCTCTTCCAAGGATTGATATCCTATTTGATCAACTAATGGGAGCTAGAGTCTTCTCCAAGATAGATCTTCGGTCAGGATATCATCAGATTAAGATGAGAACCGAAGATATACCGAAGACCGCATTTTCCACCAGGTATGGACTTTATGAGTATCCGGTGATGTCTTTTGGATTGACTAATGCCCCAAGCACACTTCATGTACCTCATGAATTCTGTATTCATGCCGGAGCTGGACAAGTTTGTCGTAGTGTTCATTGACGACATCCCGGTCTACTCTAAGTCGAAGAGGAACATGCTAATCACTTACGAGTGGTGTTACAAAGATTAAGGGATCATCAGCTTTATGCTAAGTTCAGCAAATGTGAGTTTTGGCTGACGAAAGTACCATTCCTAGGTCATGTTATATCAGCTGAAGGAGTGGCAGTGGATCCTGGCAAAGTTCAAGATGTATTGAATTGGAAATCACCGAAGTCTGTCTCCCGGATCGAAGTTTCTTGGGATTGGCTGGTTACTACAGGAGGTTTATTCCAAACTTCTCAAAGATCGCCAAGCCAATGACTAAGCTATTGGAGAAGGATAAGAAGTATGTATGGAGCAAAGAATGTGAAGAAGCTTTCCAAACATTGAAGAAGTTGTTGACTACAGCTCCAAGACTTGCTCAACCGGATCCGACGAAACCTTTTGATGTGTACTCGTGATGCATCGAGCACGGGACTTGGGTGTGTTCTAATGCAAGAAGGACGAGTAATTGCCTATGCATCTCGGCAATTAAGGCGTCATGAAGAACACTATCCTACCCATGATCCGGAGCTAGCAGCAGTGGTACTTGCATTAAAGAGCTGGAGACATTATCTTTTGGGCAACTTAGTACACTTATATACGGACCATAAGAGTCTCAAGTACATCTTCACTCAAGCTGATTTGAACATGCGCCAACGAAGATGGTCGGAGTTAATCAAAGATTATGAGCTGGAGATCCATTATCACCCTGGCAAAGCAAACGTAGTAGCCGATGCCTTAAGTCGCAAGGTTCATTGCAATAACCTTATGGCTCGATTCGTGACTCAAGCATCCTCACCCAAGAATGATGAGCCCAATCTTCGGATTATTCCGTATGGAGCATTAACCAATCTGGCTCTTATTCCTACCTTGCGCGAGGAAGTGATAGCAGCTCAGCAGAAGAGTGTTGGTATGGGACATATAAGAAGACGACTCAAGAAAGGTGAAGTCAAGTGTTTCCGAGAAGATAACGAGGGGGCTATTTGGTTCAAGAATCGATTGGTGGTACCAAAAGACCAACCCCTTCGCAAGAAACTCATGGATGAGGCTCATATGTGTTGACGGTCCTTATGGTCTATTTTTACCGTCAACATATTGCACCTTTCCGAACCAAACACCATCACCAAGAGTAGACATAGGGTTTATTTCTAACAATTTCCACTAGTCTTGGTGAAATTATGAGTGCAGGTGCATTTCATATCAAAAGAAGGGAAAACACATCAAGAAGCCCACAACTTATCACTCCGAGAATTCAGCATCGGCAGCCCGACAAGATATGGATCAAAAGTCATACAAAACTCAACCAACTTGGGCCCTTGCATGAGGATCATTGAACAAGACATCAAGGAGGACCCCTCGACCAAAGCCCAAGGCCATAGGGGCCAATGGGGGTTCGGCCGAACCGCTACGATGGGTTCGGCCGAACCGCTACAGATGCCCAACAGGGCCCAATTTTGGCCTGCTGGCAGCTACCGCCTTCCCGATGTCGGTTCCACCTGCAATTAATGCCACCGACGTCCGGAACCGCCTCCAAGTTGCCGACCTTCCAAGGCTATAAATAAAGGGCTACACCCCCTCTCTCAACACACCACCAACATCAAGATAGAAGACAAAACTCTCATCCTTAGGCCAAGGGCCTCTTGTATCTTAGTAGAATAGGAGAGAGGGCAAGGAAGAGGAAGGAGTGTTCCTCCCTTTATAAAGTGGAGTAGTATTTCCTTTCCTTTTACCTTGGCGTGTAAACACTCTTTTAGGTGATTTATACGTGGTGATCTACTTATCTATCGTGACATATCTGTTTGTTAGACGTAATTCTTGTTATACTTGTTTACGGGATCATCGCTTCGCAAGAAGTGCTCTAGCTTTCGAACTCGGTTCTAGGCCGAGGCTAGAGTAGCGGTCAATAGCATAGACGTGGTGTCTAGGCCGGAGATCGCCTTTGTTTGCTGTGTGCCCCACGGTTTGTAGAGGTAGGTGGCAGGAAGTGACAGCCCTGTCATCCAAAGGAACCCTCCACGTTCGGGTACATAGTAGAGCTTTCGTAGACCGGAGTGGCTTGGCGGACCAAGCCTAAGACGGTGCCCGAAGTAAACAAGTCTAGCTTGCGTTCGTCTACCTTTAAAGGATAAATAGATAAGAGTCACCCTCTCGACCCTATTTTGCTACGTTGTCTTGGTTGTCCTTGGGTAAACTAACCTTGTTGCAGAAATACTCCGTTCCCTCGCGGATATAAATACGATACCTTGGAATACTCCCGGGTGAAGTGCTACAACGGTATTCCGTGCGCTTGCGGATTTATTCGTGACGTAAGAAATACCAACAAGCATTTCCGGCGCCGTTGCCGGGGAACGGTTGTTATCTTTGTAACAAATCAGGTTTGCCCTCGTAATCTATCTTACTTACCGTTCTGTTTTTATTTTTTCCTTACATTCAAAATTTCACAAAAACATATCATGGAGTCACACCCAACCATCCAATCCTTCTCCACTCCACGGGGTGAACTCTTAGAGCCACCATCATCATCACAACCTATTTCTTCACCTGGCTATGAGTTCTCCCCCGATTACATTTCGATGATTAGAGGTTTATCCTTTTCGGGTTTTAAACATGAAAATCCTTATGAACACTTGCGAGAGTTTGAACATTTGTGTTCATGCCGATTGATCCATGGCATGACACAAGAAACATTGAAGTGGAAGTTGTTTCCCTTCTCTCTCAATGAGAAGGCGAAGCAATGGTACACTTACACCGCTAAGAGAGTGAACGGTGATTGGAAAGAATTGCGAGACAAATTTTGTCTTGCATTCTTCCCCGTATCTCGTATCACTTCTCTACGAGCGGAAATAATAGGCTTTCGACAAGAAGAAAAGGAAACCTTAAGTGCGTCATGGATTCGGTTCTGTTCTCTAACGGACTCCGGACCAGAATTATTGCTCCCCGAACCCGTTTTATTACAACACTTTTATTCGGGATTGAGCAACGATACCGCACTTTATCTTGACATGGCCGCGGGTGGATCTTTTTCTCATAAGACCATAGCGGAAGCACACGAACTTTTGGATCGAATTGTGGAAAACACACCTTTTTCCGCTGACTTACTCGTAGAGCCGGAGTCGGAAGATGAGGAACTCGTTGTGCAAGAGACACAACACCCGGTGCCCATGATGGAGCACCTAGCACTCGAGTCCTCATCTAACACAAGAACAATGATAGAGGAAGATGAACCTCTTGAGTTCCCTTTTGAGTTTGAGGAAGAAATTTTTGAAAATTTTGGAAACACCTCGAATTACACATGGGTAAAGACGCCACCTCCTTCTCCTCCCGATCCTCCTAAAAATCCTTTTCATAAGGAGGATATGACGGAGAATCATGGGAAAACCGTTTTCACCACCACCACTCAAAATCCTTTGGAGAATCCTCATCACAATCATGAACCACTTGAGCAAGTGAAGTTCATATCCCGAACCCGATCGCTCGAGCCTTCATTATATGAGGATGCAAAGTTTTCCACCCATGAAGAGGATGAGTTCGACGAAACCTTCTATGCCTATGAACCCAAACGGTCCTCTTCACCATTTGAGCCTTTTCCCTCCGGCCCTTCACGCACCGTTCTTGATGATGATCAAGAACTTTTTGAAAACAAACCTTGGGCCATGGAATTTCATGAGGCATCGACTCTAGAATCTAAAGAGGAATCTTTGAATGAGCATGGGAGCTTCTTCTTTGAACAACCACATGACTCATGCTCACATCATGAATCTCTAGAGTCAATGCCTCGTTAGTGCCAACACCACTTTTGCTGCCCACAACCACCTTGGTCCCTTGTTTTGCTATATGTTCTTTAGGATGGTTGTGGATGCTTTTGTTTATCATAAATATTGCAAATATCGTGCTTGTATATTGTTGGCACTAACCTTGCAGGTCCTTCTCCGGGACTTTATTTACAAATCATGATGATGGAGATAAGTCTTGCTCATCGGACTTAAAATGATGATGCCCTTGCCGATAGGATGATCGGTAGTTATCTCATATTTGTTTCCTCCATATTTGATTTCTCCTCAACATGCATATTCGGATTTTTTTCTGATTTACTGGTGAAAAAAAAAAATATATATATATATAAATGCAAACCATTTGTTCTTCACATGCATGTTTGTTTTCCCACCGGACACCGCATTCCTTGCATATTTGCTTTCTGCATGTTTGAATTGTTCCAAACCATTTTGGGATTCTTCAAACCTTTTTATAAAAAAAATGCTTTGAGCAAAATTTTGGAGGAATTTTGGCACAACTCCCTCTGGCTTTCTAACACATAGCCATCATGGGGTTGTCAACCAAAAATGGACTTCATTTCATTATATTGGTTTTCAAGAGTGCTTCGTGCCTTCACTTACACTCCACTCAAGCACTCTCTTCCAAAATTCTTACTCTTGCATTTTTCGAGAATTTTTATTGTTTGCCCCAAGTTCAAGAAAAAGATTTTTCCTTCTCTTTCTCCTTTTGGTTTTTCCATTTGAATAATTGGAGTTTCTCCAAAATAAACTCCCTCCTTGTTGGAATCATTCTCCAAACTCTTATTTTGTTCTTTTTTCTCCTTGAAAAAAAAAAAAATCTGAGAGAATAAGTTTGGTAAAATTTAACTTGAACCAACCTTTTGGAAAATGCTTTGAGCAAAAGTTTTAATGGAATTTTGGCACAGCCCCCTTGACTTTAAGCATATAGCCATTGTGGGGTTGTTGACCAAGTTGAACTTCATTTCTTTTTGGATGCAAGGGTGTTTGAATTCTTCAATTTCATCCCTTCCGCATTCAAGAACCCTTAAAACAAAATTCTTGCTCTCGCATTCCCCCAATTTTCATGATATTTTGTCTCAAGTTTAAGAAAAAGATTTTCTTTTTTCTTTGGTTTTCTTATTTTCATAGTTGGAGTCTTTTCGAAAATAAACTTCTTTGATCTTCGATCGTCTCCAACTCTTCTTTTTTATGTCAAAAATTATTCTCAAAGAAAAACAATTTTGAGACAAACCCTTTTGGCTTTTTGTCTTGAAGTTAAGAAAAAGATTTCTCTTTCTCTTCTTTTCTATTTGTTCAATAAATTGAGTTGCGAAAAAAAAAAAGGGACATCCTTGCAAAGGCAACCGACGGGACATCCATTTGGTTTTCACTAACGTAACCCGTGCTCGAGTTCGCTTTTGTGTTATTGCTCTTATGTGCAGCCAGGAAAAAGGACAATAATCAGCTCATCAACACATTGAAGAAGGCGACAAGTTCAAACACAAGTCACCCCCGACGTGACACATGCTCGTCCCCCTCCATTGAGCTCATGCCTAATGTGAGAAGGTTTGCGTGAAGAGCCTCACGAAGATCCCATGGAGGAGGACCTTGATGAAAACAACACGTCAAGACTCCTTTTCGACACCAACCTTGTTGTGGTGTGCGAAATGAAGGAACAAGCCTACAACTTCAATTTGATATCTCTCGCACAACAAAGGTATGACCACATTCTTTGCTAATAATTGGAAGCCCAAGGGTGATATGGTTTTTATTCGTGTGGATGAGTATGGCTCCCACCTACTTACCACATGATTTTCCATGCATCCTTGTAGTAGTTAGGCAATGGTACTACCCTTTGGCTCTCCCATAGGGAGTATCACCCTTCATGCATACATCCTTGCTATCTACTAGGCTTTCATAAGCATTGCTTATCAAACTTTGAGCCTACAAACTCCCGATCTTCACAAGCATGCTCATTGGCAATGAATCATATTCCTTCTTGTGCTTGATGCATGGTTGGCTTGTCATGACTTGTGTTCCTTAGAGCAATCATAGACATATCTTTATGAGGAAAGAGCTTAGAATCCTCTTGCCATGGTTAACAATATCAAAATCCCTCCTATGCAATGCATGAATGGTTAAGAACTTTCCAAGCAATTAGGACTTCTTGAGTGCACCTCGTTGTTTTATCATATCACTCCTAGAGTTGGGGCTTACACTCGCTTCAAATTTCCATATCACTAAGCCCTAAAGTTGTTTTCATCAACGAGGATTATCTTGCACATGATCGCACTCAAACATGGTCCACATGACATGCTTGTGCCTTTCTTCCTCGGCTGTACAAATGAGGTCCGGTCATCTAACCCGGGACCTTGTTTGTATGTGCTCCGAGAGCTAACCTTGCCTCTCCAAGTTGGAGGAAATTGCTTGCGGGAGTAGTGTTTTTGGCAAGATTCTCGAGTGCAGAGAACAAGTGTGGGGGAGATCTCTCGAGTTTTCATCACGCACATGTTCGAGATCTCCCCACCAAAACATTGCACCAACATCACAGCCACACCGCACAAAGGCCTTCCACAATCACATTGGGTTCAACCCCAAATCAAACGCCATGAGCAAAAGAACAAGTGTGGGGGAGGTTCCCTCCCCCACAAAGGTAACTTGTATCGCAACTTGCATCCTTTTTTTTCCACCTTGAAAATGTCAAAATAAAATAAAAATTATAAAATGAAAAATCGAATAACACTTGAAAAAGAAATAATAAGTAAGGTGCTTCATCTCTCTTTTGTTTCAAACACATAAGGCACCTAAAGTTTAATTCAATAAATCTAGGCTCCCCGGTCTTTAACCCCGGTAGAGTCCTCTTTGTCTTCGCTTTGTTTTTGTTTGTTTCGAATAAATAAGGCAGATACAAGAACAAGTGTGGGGGAGATCTCTTGAGTTCTTCATCACGCACACATTTGAGATCTCCCCACCAACATGATGCACAACATCGCACTAATCGACACAAAAGAAGGTGGAGCCATCGGGACAAGAAAGCAAGGTTTGGCCGAACCTTTGGTTCGATCAAATATCCTATGATCCACTTGGCCTCCACTTCACCCAAGGCGATGGTTTGCGCATTCTACCCCACTACTCTATCTCTCCAATTCATGAGTTAAACCAATCTTTTGAGCCAATCACTAAAATTTAACTCAAGAATAAAATGAACGTTATTGTTCCCTCAAACTACATGCTTCTAGACGGTTGGCCTGCATACTCCTTATTCCTCGCATCATATGTCTGTTGCTTGTGAACACCAATCTCATAGGAACCCATGTTTATCTAAGTTGTTGGCGAATGTGATATGGTTGGATGAGATGAATCTTGCTCCTCCTGTATAGAGTAATTGGGTATTTATCTTGAAAAAATTTAAAATTTATAGCTTCATGCTCCTCAATGATCTTATATTCCCACCAAAGCCATATGTTGATCACATTGCAAAGCCTACACACATATGCTCGCTTGTCATTGCATTGAGCTTTATCAAAATTGTGTGACCCTAGTGCGAAGCTTGTTATACTCTCATGATCAAGATCACATACACTCCACCTCACATGCTAAACTTCTACACCTGGAAGTTAAGCAATACGCCCATCCATCCACCAAAATAAATACTCCACATTATTACCCTTCTCTCTCAAGTTATCATCGGAGACATGGCTATGCAAGAGAAAGAATAATCCCTGCTCATACAAAAGTAGAGCATGTTGAAAATGAAAAGAGGGATAATGTTAAAAAAAAAAAAAAAAAAAAAAAAAAAAGAAGAAGAGAGAAAGAAAGAAAAAAATGCTAGCCATGTCCTCCTCAAAAATCTGAAAAAGAGAGAGAGAGAAGGAATACAAAAAGGAGTATGCTTTCCACCTCGCTACCATTATACACACATGCACATCTTGATCGGGATTGTATGACTTGCATTCTCCATGGACCCACACTTTTGGTTCGGCAAAAATATGTGATGCAAGTATGCCTCTCTTTCATTCCCTACCAAGCTCCACATAAAGCCTTTTGTAGAAGTAGGATAAAAAGAGGCAATTCCAATGCCTTGGTGAGGAATCATATACATTGAGCAATTTGAGAGCTATCATTCGAGGAGTATGAGCTATGCTTTTACTTTTGAAAATCCTTCAAAAACCCAAGTGACTCAGCAGAGGTGGCTATGATGACTCGAATCATGACCGTTCCATTCCTCAACTACCCAAGATTACATGGTAGACACATCGAAGTTCACGAGTGCAGGTATGGCTTGGAATAACTTGTATGCTAGCATCATACCATGAGAAGTATGCTCCCGCCTTATGCTCACAAGCTTTACTCGAGGACGAGCAAAGAGCTAAGTGTGGGGGTCTTGTTGACGGTCCTTATGGTCTATTTTTACCGTCAACATATTGCACCTTTCCGAACCAAACACCATCACCAAGAGTAGACATAGGGTTTATTTCTAACAATTTCCACTAGTCTTGGTGAAATTATGAGTGCAGGTGCATTTCATATCAAAAGAAGGGAAAACACATCAAGAAGCCCACAACTTATCACTCCGAGAATTCAGCATCGGCAGCCCGACAAGATATGGATCAAAAGTCATACAAAACTCAACCAACTTGGGCCCTTGCATGAGGATCATTGAACAAGACATCAAGGAGGACCCCTCGACCAAAGCCCAAGGCCATAGGGGCCAATGGGGGTTCGGCCGAACCGCTACGGTGGGTTCGGCCGAAGCTGCTACGATGCCCAACAGGGCCCAATTTTGGCCTGCTGGCAGCTACCGCCTTCCCGATGTCGGTTCCACCTGCAATTAATGCCACCGACGTCCGGAACCGCCTCCAAGTTGCCGACCTTCCAAGGCTATAAATAAAGGGCTACACCCCCCTCTCTCAACACACCACCAACATCAAGATAGAAGACAAAACTCTCATCCTTAGGCCAAGGGCCTCTTGTATCTTAGTAGAATAGGAGAGAGGGCAAGGAAGAGGAAGGAGTGTTCCTCCCTTTTAAAGTGGAGTAGTATTTCCTTTCCTTTTACCTTGGCGTGTAAACACTCTTTTAGGTGATTTATACGTGGTGATCTACTTATCTATCGTGACATATCTGTTTGTTAGACGTAATTCTTGTTATACTTGTTTACGGGATCATCGCTTCGCAAGAAGTGCTCTAGCTTTACGAACTCGGTTCTAGGCCGAGGCTAGAGTAGCGGTCAATAGCATAGACGTGGTGTCTAGGCTGGAGATCGCCTTTGTTTGCTTGTGTGCCCCACGGTTTGTAGAGGTAGGTGGCAGGAAGTGACAGCCCTGTCATCCAAAGGAACCCTCCACGTTCGGGTACATAGTAGAGCTTTCGTAGACCGGAGTGGCTTGGCGAGACCAAGCCTAAGACGGTGCCCGAAGTAAACAAGTCTAGCTTGCGTTCGTCTACCTTTAAAGGATAAATAGATAAGAGTCACCCTCTCGACCCTATTTTGCTACGTTGTCTTGGTTGTCCTTGGGTAAACTAACCTTGTTGCAGAAATACTCCGTTCCCTGCGGATATAAATACGATACCTTGGAATACTCCCGGGTGAAGTGCTACAACGGTATTCCGTGCGCTTGCGGATTTATTCGTGACGTAAGAAATACCAACAATATGTCCAAGTATTCTATTCATCCCGGAACCAACAAGATGTATCAAGATCTAAGGCGAAAATTTTGGTGGACGCGCATGAAGCGAGAAATAGCCAAGTATGTCGGTGAATGTGATGTTTGTCGACGGGTTAAAGCGGAACACTTAAAGCAAGCAGGACCCTTACAACCTTTAAGTATCCCTGAATGGAAGTGGGAAGACATCGAGCATGGATTTCATCGTTGGATTACCACTAAGTCCCCGAAAGCATGACTCAATCTGGGTCATTGTCGACGAGTTGACGAAGTCTGCTCATTTCATACCGGTACACACTCGATACACTGCCGAGAAGTATGCGGAACTCTACATTGCTCGAGTTCTCTGTTTGCATGGAGTACCGAAGACCATTATATCGGACCGAGGAACACAATTTGTCTCCGGATTACGGGAACAATTGCAAGAATCTTTGGGAACTAGATTGATACGAAGCTCGGCTTATCACCCCCAAACGGATGGACAAACAGAAAGAATCAATCAATATCTCGAGGATATGCTTCGAGCATGTGTTCGACCTACGGTAAAGATTGGGAGAAATGTGTACCGCTGGCAGAGTTCTCGTACAACAACAGACTATCAAGAGAGTGCAGGAATGTCGCCATTCCAAGCTCTATATGGACGCAGCTTGTCGTACACCCTTGAATTGGTCCGAAAGTGGAGAAAGAGTGATCTTCGGGCCGGACCTAGTAACGGATGCGGAAGAACAAGTCCGTCTAATCCAACGAGAATCTCAAGAGGGCTAAATCTCGACGGATCGGTTACACCGACAAGAGGCGTCGAGAGTTGGTATTTCGGGTTGGAGATCAAGTCTATCTTCGAGTATCCCCTACCAAAGGTGTTCAAAGGTTTGGAATCAAGGGGAAGTTAGCACCACGATACATCGGACCTTTTCCAATCCTCGAAAGATGTGGAGCCGTGGCCTACCGGTTGGAATTGCCGACACACTTGGCGGGCATCCACAACATCTTTCATGTGTCTCAACCGAAGAAATGTTTGAAACCACCCGGGGATATGCCGACAGTCGAGGTGGAACAGCTATGACCGGATTTGACTTATGACGAACGTCCGGTTAAAGTTCTCGACACCAAGGATAGAGTGACTCGTCATCGGACCATTAAGTTCTATAAGGTCCAATGGAGTAATCACTCGAAGCCGAAGCTACTTGGGAGCAAGAGGAGTTTCTTCGATCCAACTACCCCGAGTTCTTTAGTACCATCGCTTAGTCGTCTCGACCGCGAATCTCGGGACGAGATTCCTGTAAGGGGGAGGGCTGTAACAACTCTACAAATAAACACGCATTGCATCATGTCATCATGTGCATTGAAAAGAAGATTTAAATTGTGTGAAGAGAGGCACACGAAATAACAACTTCACTTAAGTAAAACTAAGGTCTTAAAAGAAGTCGGTAAATAAAAGTAAATTATGGCGTTTAACATTCTCTATTGTTTAAGCATAAAAATAGGTAATTTCTGAAGTTGCTACCAATTTATTTTAATTTATACAAAAATACCTACAAGAAGTAATGAAAACTTATGTTTTTAATTTAAACTGAATTTTAATTCAGAATCAGTTTGGAATTTCAACCTGGACCTAAAAGGAGAAATGTTTAAAACATTTTCAAATGTCTCCCTGAATTTTTGTGGAATTATTCGAGCCCGGAAACCTGTTTTGCAATTAGCCGGAAACCCGGGGGTTTTATGTAAAATTGCCGGGGACCCCTGTGTCATCCTCTCTTCTCTCTTCTCTCTCTCTCGCGCCGACTCGCAGAGCTGCGCTGGCCAGCTCCGGCCGCGCGCCCTCCGGCCCCGGTGCCACGCGAGAGCTTGCTCCACGCAACCGCTTGGCGGTCTGCTCCAACCGACGTGCGAAGGGGATAAAAACCCGCCGAGCTCACCCAATTTTCCTTCCTTGGTTTCCCTCCGCTCGGGCCGCGCCCTGTTCTCCACCTCGCCGGCCGCCTCCGGCCACCATTCCGCAAGCCACCACCACCCGTCGCCCGCCCGCTCGTGTTGGGACTGCGCCGGTCTCTATTCCCGACGAGTTGCCCTACACCGAAGATCAAAGCCGTTTTCTTCCCGGGCGACCACCCCCGACGTCCCGGCCGCCGCTCCGAAGTTCGCCCGCTCCGGTGCGTTATCTCTCTCGGTTCTTCTTCCATGTTGTGCGCGTTATCGCTCTCGAGTCTCTAGGCCCCCTCTTAGCTTCACTTTCCAACCACGGTGGCCGGAATCCGGCTTTTTCCCGAGTCCGACCACCGGTTCCCCGCGGGCCTCCGATGCGAGCCACCGTTCCGGCCATCCATCGCGTCAACCGTATTGGTGCCGGTGTAGTCCTTGTTCCCGTGGCGCTATAGGTAGAAGCGGCGGTGGATTTCGTGCTTCGTGGGCCGCGCGCGACCTCGCCGAACTTTCGGTCGAGCCGCCTCTCGCCGCCGGCACCTCTCCGGTGATCCTCCGGTGCGGGGACCCCACCACTAGCTTGCTCATGTTGTGCCGAGTCTTCGGAGCCCAAGAACCCCTCGTCTCACCCCCTTTCCGCACTTCTCCGGCGGCCCGCCGCCGTCGTCCGACCACCGAGCCACCATAGGCGACGAGCCCGAGCTCGAGCTGGGCCGCACACGGTTGCTTCGGGCCGGAGTGGGCCGTTGAGTCGCTAAGACGCTAGATGGGCCGGCTCTGTTTCGGCCCAAAAGTTTTTTCTCGTTTTGCAAATTATTCATTTTCGGAATTGATTCAAACTTCAAAATTCGTAGAAAATTCAATAAAATTCAGAAAAATGTCAAACCAACTTTGTTTAACTCAGAAAAATGAGATCTACCCAGTGGTGAAATAAAATATGTATTTTGAGTAATTTATTTTATTAGTAATTAATTACTTTCTTTGATTGAAGAAAGGCTATTATTTTGTGTAAATAAAATGTTTAAAAAATGATTTTATGAATAAAGAAGATACTGCAGACTGAAATTAATAATAAACTTTATTTTCTAAAATTAAAGTTAAACAATGTTAATTTATGTAATTCTAATCTATTCTTCTTTAGTCACTTAAAGTAATTAGTTAATTATTGCTTAATAAATCAGAATAATTCCTTAATTATTCAACCTAAGTAATTAGTAACCTTAATTAAGAAATTAAGGGAACAACAGTAATTAATGTTAATCTTAATTAAACACCGTTAATCAACTTAAGTAAGTGTTAATTACTTGTTTAATAAGTAGACTTATCTTTAACTCGTTAATTAACCAAGGTAATTAAACGTTAATCATTATGTTAATACAAGGCTTAATTTATGAACTTTTGCATTCTCTCATCATATGCATTCATGCATACATGATCGTGATTCGCGATGCGTTGTCTGGTCGACTAGGTTACGAAGTGATCGAGGTTCCACCCGAGGCGAGTCGAGAGCGGGAATCTCGAATTCGACCCGACTCACTGAGGAGTTTAACTTCGACCAAACTCAAGGCAAGCCCCGGTGCATCCTACCTATGTTTTTAAATATTTTCTTTTATCACATAGTACGGTTATGCTTGTGCATTAAGTGTTAGGGTTTGGTGGACACCCTAGATGCATTATGGTAGGTTTCCGTCTGTTTGTCTATACTTGGTACAGGTAGCTCGATAGAGGCTATGCTTAATTCATAGTGGCAACGGTAGCTGGTTAGGGCACTTAAAGCATGGAGGCTTTAAGAGTTTATGTGTTGACACTAATGATAATGAGATGAGAGGTTAATGAAGTTGAGACCGGACGGGCCCCGTAGGAGAAAGGGCAAGACGGAGAGGTCTTGCAAGGTGGTAGCCCCGTCCGTGTCGGTTAAGGACCGTACCGTTGTCGGCTTAGTTGAACAAGTTTGAACGTACCGCACTACATGCTGGTATCATGGGCCCGACAAGCTGATGTACCCTATCGCCCCGGAGATGTAGCGTAGCCGGCTCTCTTTATCTGGCTGTCGGTGAGAGGATAGTCTCACGGGAGGGAGATGGGTCGACCACGAGGATAGTCGTGGCGTCGCCATACTTCCGGGGAGTTGGAAATGGCTAGTCTGCTTGTCGAGTGCTAGCGGGAAAGGTTGTCGTATACGATCGGTGTGATGCGTATACGTCGTGTAGTCGGGTTTTGCCAGCTGGTATAAATCGATTCGAATCGCTGTCCCTCGCGAGTAATGAGTACCGCTTGTTTGGCTCGTCACATCGTAGTAAATATCTGGAAGATGAAGATGAGGGTTGAAAGGATAACCGATCTATATAATCTTGTCTTGCAAACTTGTTTGCAATAGTGATAGGTGCAAACATCCAAGTTAATGAACTTAATACTGAGCTAAAATACTGAAAGTAAGGACCCACCCTTTAATGCTGTTTTCGCAAAGGAGTAAACCCCACAGACCAAAAGCCTTTGCATACTAGGCGTCGGCCTTAGCGTGCCATGTTGACGGGTCGGTCTTGCTGAGTATTAGAATACTCACGGTTTGTTCGTTACCTCACGAGGGAATGAGTCGTGTTATCACGACTTGTACGGCAGCTTTCCCGAGGAAGAGCAATGTCCGGAGGGAGGTTCCCTGCGGTGGGAACGTATTCCCACACCTTGACGAGGGAAGAACCGTGATGTACGAAGGGCTCGAGTACATCACGACGTTTGGTGAAACCTTTTGAGTTGTATTATAAATAAGCTTCCGCTAAAGACTCGTAGGATGTTAAACTTCAATAATGTTATCTTTTCGCTGCACGAATGTTTGTATTTTGAAAACCTGGTTGTATTATACCATGATGTATATATTCGACTTGTATGAGATGATATTCTGTTGTAACTCGCTTCGTCGAGTGTTCCTCTGTTCCGATTCCTGGGTATCCCGGAGGGATGTCACAGAATTGACCGGTGCCATTGGAAAGGTGATCAAATTATCTTTCCGCGCATATGTGTAACGTCAAAAACCGAGCCCGTATGCGACTGCGACCGTTTTAGTGCATACTGCTCCTGGACTCCAAAACCGACTCGAGTCCGACTTGGATTGGGCCTCCAACTTGATTTGCACGTCCTTGATGGCCCTCCACGCCTCCAAGCTCCTCTCCACATATCCCATCATCATCTTCATGGTTCCTAACAATAATTAACTTATTAGGTAGTAATATATTCTCAAATATACCTAAATGAACTATTAAAAACGAGCTCACCCGTAAGTTCAGCGGTGCTCTAGTTATCATTGAACCATACATGTGCAACGGAGGAGTCTTGGTTGTATCCGAGAGTGTGATGTCATCATCGGAGGGAGTACATTAAAACGGTCAACCAGAAAGAGAGCAGGCACAATACATCGTGTCGTCGGGTACATGCAAAATGCAAAGCTAGTATTCATGTGGCTCCTTCAAGAGAACCGTGTCTTGATAGCTGGTCCTCTTCAACAACGCGAATGGTCAAACTAGTATTTCTGTCAATTCTGTTTCCACAATATAGCACTGCATCAAACCAGTTTTTTTTTACAGGAGGTGCCATCAGGAAAGGTCCAAAACCTGACAGGAAATGTTTATCGAAGACCCATCGCATTCGGTTTTTGTAGAACGATGGGTCGTTCGACTGTTCGTCGTGCTCGCGCTGGAGCTAGGCCTGGGCATTCAGTTTATATGGTTATTACGGTTCGGTTATTTCGATTTTAGCAAACTAAAAACCAAATTTTTTATAGAAAATTCGAACCAAACCTGATTAACCGAAATATTTCGCTTTGCTTATTCCAGTTTTAACCTAACTTTGAAAAAATAACGCTATTTCATATAAAAATTTTAAGATATTTGTTAGAAAAAATATATAAATATGATAGTGACAAATCAAACTAAGTACTAAATATTAATACATGTGATGTTGAGTGGTAATTAAATCTTTGTAGATCAATCGTTCTTCTATTAACCGACAATTAAGTATGTAGCAAAAGAAACAATAGTTTCTAAAATATGATATAAAAGAAGTTCAGTTATTTTGGTTGTTTTGGATTTGCAAATATTAAAAGCCTAAATAATTTAGGTTGACCTAATTACTCAATTTTAGTAACCAAAATATATTACGGTTAACCGAGATAAAGTAAAATATTAGTTATATCGGCTCGGTTTCAGTTTCGGTGTTCGAGTTTTCGATTTTATGCCCAGCCCTAGCTGCAGCACTCGCCGAGATGGAAGAACAGGTAACGAAGACCTATCGAGCACCAACGAGGCGACAAGAAGCCGAGACGCTGGTATCAGCCCATATACGACATGGTCACATCCGTCACTATCGATTTGTGTGATCGATGGTTGTGAAGACACCCGCCATGATGAGCACGCGTATGAGGGGTCACGTACACGACACCTTGGACAGGGGGACAGCCGCATGTGTGGCTATGTGGGAGAGGGGGCAGCACCGCCATGGTGGTGGATGGCGTCGGTGATGCGCACTGGTGGAGCTAGAATTTAAAATATGGGTGTTCAAAATTATCAACACAAGTCCAAAGATGAGAAATTATGATGGAAGTTTGGTCCAAATTTGTAAACTAAGAATTTCTTAGCTAGAAATGATATCTATAGTTAGCTATCTTAGGTTTCTCTTTGTTTTTAGTGTATAATATGACAGGTATGGTTTAAAAGTAATTGTTTTATGCAAAAAAATTGTGGATGTTCACTTGAACACCCTTGAACCATGCTGGCTCCGCCCATGGTGATGCGAAGGTCTAGAGCGAACTTGAGTGATGCGGAGGTCTGTCGGCCTGGCTCAAGAGTGAATCTTACATATGCGGAGGTCTATCGGGCCTGGCTCGAGAGTGAATCTTACATACGTTGGACCTGGCCATAGGCTTGATCAGGTAACTAAACACGAGATGGCAGCAACTGAGCCTGGCTAGGGGCTGATGCAAGCTACCACTACCAAACATACCCTATCTAGTGTACAGGAGTATAGCAAGACACAGGACTTCGATCAAGTTCGAGATGGGTGAATGATGTGGATAGACTGAAGTGTTGTGCCGATGCTGGAAGGCCCGGAATACACCTCTCTACATATAGACTCGCCTTTATGTATAGTTTGGTGCCACCATGAATAAAATGGACGTACATAGTGTCAGTAGCAATCAGGTAAGACTTTGAAGGCTCATCTTTTTTCTAAAATAATACTCCCTCCATTCAGAAATATAAGCATTTGTTGACTTTCGGATGTTATGTTTGACCACTCGTCTTATTCAAAAAATTAGTTAAAATTTTATTTATTTTGTTACAATATACTTTATTCCTATGTATATTTTAAGTACGTCTTCTTTAGTTTTGTACTTGCATAAATATTTTGAATAAGACGAATGGTCAAACGAGAATCGAAAGTCAACAAATCCTTATATTCTTGAACGGAGGGAGTAACATGCCAAGCGAGCGTAGACACGGAAGTGGTTCAAGTGGACCTGTCAGCTTGTACTGTTTAACCAATGGCCCGTGCTGCTACTCATCAAGCCAATGATCCAGCAGAAACTGGTGAGCAGATAAGCGATCAATCGATTTGAGATCACGGTCCCGTGAGTGAAGTAGGAGGAAGGAAGTAACCAGGAACAAGTTCTATTTGCCTTCTTTAACTTTTATTTATCGAAGTTCGAATTTTCTCTCATTTACAAATCGGGTATCTAGACTCCCTTAACTTTTAGAATCCATTATATTTAGAATAAAAAGAATCAATTGTTTTTCCTCCCGGAGCAATATTGATAGGTTTGTCCTATGTGGAAGTGGGTCCCACATGTCATTCGCCACCTCATCGTCTTCTTCCTCCGTCTCATAGTCATAGTCGCTCGATGCCACGGTACCTTGTCTAGTAGCAGTTCGAGAAACTTGCGAGCGGTGCTGCTCCAATCATGTGTGTAGCATAGCCGGAGCATCAAATGTCCCCACAGAGAACCCCACGACCTTGCTTCGCAGTTCGGTGAGCGGAGCCCTCATCCGAGCGGCGGCATTGACACCCTTGAGGCGTGCACTCGACGAAGTTGGTGTAGCCGATGAGCTCGATACGGAGCGAAGCAATGCAAGGTGGGAGCGGAGTTCGACGGCCGAGGCACTCGAATGGCACGTAGGAGTGACGAATACATTCGCCATGGCAAAGGGTTGGGGTGCGGCACGAGAGCTAGTTGGATCTACCGGCCTATGCGTGCCACCTCCCACGATAGATCAATAAGGTGGAGCATATGTTGAACAATATGTGCCACTCAAGCAACAGAGACGTTGGACATCTTGCGGAAAGCAATGCACACGAGCACAAGCATCTCTTTGTACTTCTTCTTCTTGGTTGTCCAAGGGTCCTTGTTTAAGGGTCAGAATAGATGGAGGGAGAAGACGATGATGTGGCGTATGATATGCGGGACTCATCGCCACATAGGACAAACCGCCTATCAATACTTTTCCGGAAAGAAAAATAACGGATTTGAAGTGTTAAGAGAGCCTATCATTCCTTGTAAATGAGGGAGAAAATTCGAACTTGGACAAAAATTAAGGGAGCTTCCAAATAGTAATGCAGCTCGTGATGGCGACTGCCGCGGGAGGCAGTGGAGCTTCACCCAAACCAGATTTCGATAGGGCCGGCATCCCACAAGTGGGCCGTTATCACGTTTAGGTGAAGTCTAGTTCTAGAGATTTGGGCCCAACTAAATTCGATGGAGGCCCAATCTAACTGGCCTTATCAGCGTGCATTTGTATCTTTCCTGTTGGTTGAATGTCACTTGTTAGTTTTGGTAGTACTTTGGTTCAAAACTTCACACGATCTGAACTTGAAAATAACTATTTAATTGAACTTGAATGGATTACAAACAACCAAGGTTAAATGGAAAAGCTCAATGTTAGCCATTTTGCCTTGCATATTTTTAACTATTCCTTTATCATCAGGTCCCCGCACAATATAAGGCTCACGATGGCTATCTTATACTATTCCCTTTTCTTTTGAATATTTAACTTCAATAGCCACATTTTTTACATATATTTAATTTAATCACTTTCCACTTTCCAGGCTCAGCCTCCTGTCATTGACTTCTCGTCATCATGAGAGTCAAAAAGACCAAGACAAAAGGTATTTCCTTCCATTTTTTATTAAACAACAAAAACATTTAAATAAACATAAGGAAAGTGATTAAAAAGAAGAAGACTCCTTGCAAGTTAGTACAACAAACATAAGGTCCAGTCAATCGCAGCAACCCACCCCCACCCCTTCTGCGGCAACCCCACACCTTGATCAATCAGCACGATGGCGGGAGATCCGGCCGCCGGCGCCGGCACCGGCACCGACCACCCCGCGTCAGCCGGGAAGGGGTCCCGCTCATCGACGCGGCACCGGCAGATCCGCGACCGCGCCAAGACGCGCGTCGATGACCTGCAGGAGATGTTCTCCGGCCTGCAGTCGGCGCGCAAGGAGAGCCGCGCCGCCGACGCCGCGGTGCTCGAAGAGCAAGTCCATCAGATGCTTCGCGAGTGGCGTGCGGAGCTCAGCGTCGCTTCCCCCGCGTCCTCAATCCAGGCACTTTTCCCCAAAACCTAGCCTTCCCTACACTTCCCCTTTCGTGCGGGATCCCCTTTTACTGTATTGCTGTTTCGTCTCTGAGTGGCCTTTTGGTACGCCGCAGGGCTCGCAGGGGAATCACACGGGCGCACCGGATCCGCCGTCGGAAACGTTGCGGCTTCTGCAGCTGGCTGAGGAGGAGGACGACGCCACCAGCAAGCTGGCGGATCCCCGATCGCCGCTGCCTGTGCCGGATTCTAATCAGAACATTTATGAGCATCAGCATGGGCATGGGCAGGATACCTGGATGCCCAATCCCGAGCAGCAGGGTGAGAGCACACAGCTGTCGTTGGAACATGGAATGCAGGGAAGTTGTGGTGAAGTAGCAAATGCCGTGTTTGATCAGGTATTTGACATTTTTTTTATTTTGTGACTAATGTGCTATTAGCCACGGCCAAGCATGCTATTTTGGATAGAATGTAGACCTGGAGTAAATTGTCACTTGCATTAACGTATTTATAGATGAGCGATTTTTTTGCGCTAGAGGTAATTGATGCATTGATTGGTCTATATGCATGCAGCCTTTCGCTCAGTTATACCATCAATTTCAAGAAGATGACAGCTTGAATTCGTGTGTAGTGTCTGAATTTTCATTATAGCGGACGAATACTCATACGTGTGTTTGTGTGTGCCGCACATGACAGAGACTAGTGTTTAGTAACAGATGTTTTGAACTACTTATGACCCTTTTCCTTTGTTTCTTCTGATGCCTATATATTGCTAACCAATTTTTTTCTTCCGTTGTTATTAAAAATTCTGCTAATTGTCTTATCTCCGTTTGAGAATGTAGATTCATGACTGGGCTCATTATTCCAATTCTAGTCTTCAGAATATTAGTATAATGCTGTTCTATTTGCTTCCTTTTTACTTGGCAAAAAGATTACATATACCTTTGGTAAAGCTGTTGCCTTGTGACCATGAGGTCACATGTTCAAGTCCTGGAAACAGCCTCTTGGAGAATTGCAGGGGAAGGTTATTTACAAAAGATAAAGTGGTCAGCATGGCGAAGCTAAGTAGAGCCACCCAAGTGCACTAGCACCAGGGAAAACCCGAAATTACAGTGATTAGCTCCTAACTTTTACTTCATGGGCACCACCTAGACTCACTTGTGCATTCAATGGCACTCGGATTATCCCAATGCTAGCTTCACCACTGGTCGGACCATTCCCCAACCATGGGCAAGCTGGAGCTAAGTGCACAGGACCCTTTATACCTTCTCCATGTAGATCATCACCGTAAATCTATGCTCCTTTAGAGGAGAACAGTGATGAATTTGCTTCAATTTGCAGTGTCAAATACTGAAGTGATACCTTGTTCTGTGCAGAATATTGCACCATTTTTTATTTGTGGTCTTCCGAGGAGCCCAAGTCATAGCAGCATAATTTATTATGGTTGGGTGAAGCTAGTATAATGGAAATAATGATGACCTCTAGAAAATTACATATTAAGACTTTTCCTGAGGTTTCTCTATTATTCCCACAAGATTTGCTAAATTTATTTATTTTCTGAATTTCGGTTTTCTGATCAAAATGTTATGCTTTAAATTGTGCTCTTCTAACGTACCTGAAGTCTCATCTATCCTTATTATTTACCTTTTCTGTATGAAAAAATTATTAAATGAATGATATGCCTTAGACATGTTAAGCATGGATTCCAGCATACATGCAAATTGTGAATCACAAAATGCCGTGGTCTATACATGTGCTGCATGCAGTTTGTGCCTTTTTTGTTGGCTGTAGTGTTTACTCATTTTAATTTTTGTTTCCTATTGTATAAGCTTTAAATGCTGAGCATTTTGTACCTTTGATTGCAGATGTACTATATTGACCATGAAATCAGTATTGATGATTTTCTTCGTGATGACGATGATTACAGAATAACCATTCCTGAATCCAACGAAGATGACCTTAATAACCTGCAAGGGATGGGTGAAATGGAACATGGCCAGTTCAATTTTTCAGTAGATCTGCCATCTCATGGTTCATATGCTGATTTGAACAACTCTGTGCAAGACACTGGAGATGTTTTTGTCCACATGTCGGACTTGCTTTCAACAATATGTCCTTCACCCTCTCAGTATTTGGGGCCAAAATGTGCACTCTGGGATTGTAGTCGGCCTGTTGGAGGGTCAGAAGAGTGTCGGGATTACTGCAACCCTTTTCATGCTGGTTTGGCCTTGAATGATGCTGGTTTGGCCTTGAATGGTGATGGTCTTCTTGGGGTAAGGCCAGTGATGTGCCCGAGAGGTATTGAATTGAAAGATGGACCCCTTTTTACTGCTCTTATTGCAAAAGTCCAGGGAAAGAATGTCGGTATTCCTGTGTGTGAAGGGGCTGCAACTTCTAAAGCGCCATGGAATGCACCTGGTAAGTTTGGAGCGCCAGCGTGTTAGGTTAATATTTGTAGTAGAAAATATTATTCTAACTGTTTGTTCCTTGCTGTTGTTGCAGAACTTTTTGATCTTTCCCTTCTAGAGGGTGAATCTCTTAGAGAATGGCTATTCTTTGACACTCCAAGAAGGGCATTTGAGAGTGGCAACAGGAAACAAAGGTCACTGCCAGATTATAATGGCCGTGGATGGCATGAATCGAGGAAGCAAGTCATGAAAGAGTTTGGAGGTCTTAAGAGGTCCTATTACATGGACCCACAACCATCCCGCAATTATGAGTGGCATCTTTTTGAGTATGAAATCAATGATTCAGATGCTCTTGCCCTGTACCGTCTTGAGTTCAAGTCTTGTGATGCCAAAAAGAGTGTGAAGTCGAATGAAATCCAGCAGCAAATGGTCAGGCTTAGTACAGACAGTCCTGTGGAGAACAAGCGGACTGCTAGGAGTAAGGCAAAGGGTAGTCAGAAGGATAAAGCTCTTAACACCCCCAGTCAAGCGAGTGCTCCAAATGCATATCAAGGAGTGCCTCAGATGGGTTAGATGACATTTGTTTATGGGCCTCATCTTCCACATTCTGAAAACATTGTTTATGGTCCTCATCTTCCACATGGTTATTCAACGGAAGCAAGCAACCTCATGTGGAATCCAAGTGACAAACGCTAACAGCACGAGCGAAGTCCCGTGGTGTAACTGCGTGGCCCCATCTGTTTATAATTTATCGGTTGGTTTCTAAGGGGACTTAATATCTAGCTGGCATGTTAGAACACACTAATGTAGTATTTTGCTTTCACCTTACTGTAAATTGTAGTTCGTCTTCACATAGTTTCCAAACGAGTGTAAGTAGCTGCAGGTAGATCGGGATTTGGAGTTTCAAGTTTGACTAGCTGAGTCCTGGATTGGGATGGTTCCCTCTCACATAGTTTTATTTTCTGTATGATATTTTTTTTTCAATCTTGAATCTGCCATCGCAAAAGCAAGCAGCTTGTTTAACTGCTGCCCATACCTTCAATGGTTACACGCCTGGCATCTCTGCCTCTGAGAAGAACTAAAGCCTCCCTCCGGATGAGGGCTCTGCTCACTCCACTCCAACCCAGATGCCCCACCCCCTCCCCGCGCTAACGTTTTGGACGACGTGGATACAACCTGAACACCTCTATTTTTTATGGCGTGGCATCCTCCCGATCGACCGCGTCTACAGCCCGTGCAAGGGCATCGCTTCTCTTTTCCCTGCTTCACCTATGCGGCAGCTGGAGCTCAACCCGACGAAGGTGTCAAGAAATCGAGAGGCGACGACCACCATGGCGAATCCTGCCGTGCGTGAGGTGAAGAGACAGAGACTGACGGAGAAACGAAGAAAGGCCGGCTTTGCTTTCTTTAGAGGTCCAGTTTTCTGCTTTGGTGAGCAGGATAGAATCGAAATGAGGTTAAACTAGGAGGTTTCCTTCTTTTTATTTAACGCAATAGCTAGCCTAGGAACGGACCGACACCTGGCGCATGTCCTGCCAGTGGGAAGACGTGTCTATCTCTTCATCCTGTTGCACACACCACTAAGGCCAAGGCCAAGGCCCGATCAGCCTTTGAACAAAGAACAGCATGGAAAAATAAATCTCTTTAACAACTAATGTGATCCTACAAAATGAAACGCACAGGCAACACGGACCCAGCGGAAGCGCGCCAACTTTTCTAGTACTATGCGTCGGTACTCGATCGGGATCGTATGGGCGAAGACCGAGGACGCCCGTGGTGGACGCGTGCGCACGTCCGTGCGCCCAGATGGGGCACGGCTCAAGTCCGGGTCGGAGTCGCGCCGCAGCTGCACGCCCTCGACGCCAGCGCCGTTTTTGCCTCCGATCGACTCGGACTAGTTCTCTCCAGTCGGACTTCCGACCCGACTCGGAGGACTACTAACTAGTAGCTGTCTATAAAAGGGATACCACCCAAACTCATTAGTCATTACCCCAAGCACTACACAGATCGAGCGGAGGATGGCTACGTCCTTCGCCACCCCCGCGTCGCCACCCTTCTTCTTCCCCATCCCCTGCCAACGCCGCCCGCAGCTCTCTCCGGCGGCGCAACCATTCCAGCCATCGCCTCCTTCCACCCGCGCCATTACCACCATGGTACGGTGGACGCCTCCACCGCGTGGTTGGTTCAAGCTCAACTTCGATGGATCCGTTTACAACGACGGCAGCGGTCGCGCCAGCATCGGCGGCGCCATCCGCGACAGCACCGGCCGCGTGGTCGTCTCCTTCGCCGAGAAGACGGAGCACTCCACGGTGGGCATCGTGGAGGCGCGCGCGCTGACCCGCGGGCTGCAGCTCGCGCGCGGGCTGGGCCTGGACAGGATCGTGGCGGAGGGCGACGACCTGGTGCTGGTGCAGCTGCTGCGCGGCGAGGAGACGCAGACGCGGATCCCCGTGGCGATGCACGACGAGATCGTCAAGCTCCTCCGGTGCTTCCACGGCCGCGACGTCCGCCACGTGTACCGCGAGGGCAACCAGGTGGCGCACGCGCTGTGCCGCCAGGCGTACGAGTACCCGGGCGTGTGGGCCGGCGCGCTCGTGCCGTCCGCCGTGTGGGCCAAGATCGAAGACGACCGCCGTGGAGTGGCGCACCAGCGCGCAGTGCTTCTCCGTGCTCCGTCACAAGACTATTCGTTCGCGACGTGATCCGCCGGCCTGAAGCGAACGTGGACGAGAAGAGGTCATGCAGCGTGCGCCGTGTGGCGAGAAAGACGCCTGACGCAAGAACGGTAGCATGCGCCAGGCGAGGGAGGCCGAGAAGTCGCTGAACTGAACAGAGCTTACCGGGGCTGACCTGAACAGACCAAGGAGGATGCAGGTACAAGGGTTCACCGTGATGCCGGCCAACAATGCGAAGATCCAAGGGTTCAGCCGTACTGTTTGAATTGATTAAGCTTCTCGTTGAATCCATGTATATGATGCAAAATTGTTTATTTACAGCAAAGAATTTTACTCTCTAGCTATCAACAGTTCGAAACAAATTTTCCGAGACACTCGAGAGGGAGAATAATGTTGTGTTCGCCAGATCCGCAATGGCATATGATCGAAATCGATTTGAGATTTACAGTAGTTGAACTGAATCCTTGACACCGGTGATCTTACTTCCTGATACTTCCTGAGCTCATTAAACGAACTTTGTTTCGAGCTTGATTTCGTGTCGCATGTACGCGTCTTCGATGAGTGGGAGTGGCGTAGCAGCACGCAGTGCGCCGTGCGGCGTTGTAATTAACAAGACTCGACTTGTGCGTGATCACGTCGCTTCCTCCGCACGAAGGACGCCGCTCGATCGAGGTCCGCCACAACTCGACACTTGTCGGCTCTGTAATTTATCACGCTGCTTGACACTGAAGGTTGGTGCGCGCACTGATGAGCTCCTCTGAGGAAGACGGCTTTGGAATCAAGGGCGGCGGGCGCGGTGCACCTCTGCTGCAGCCAAGAGCGGCGCAGGAGATGCACAGAGCGTGGCCAGATAGGTTCATTGCGGTGGCGCGATCAATCCATCTAAGGCCCTGTTCGTTTTCCTGAGAATGGTTCCAGAACTGGACTGGCACCATGCATGGATTGAGTGAAACCAGACCATTCACTCGATCCATGCATTTTTCATTCCAGCTGTCAGAAATGCCTGGTTCAATTCCCATACTTGTAAAAGTACTGTTCGGTAGCGGATGATTCAAACCATGTCAGATTGAAACCAGGTCAAAATTGACACAAACAACCATATGCAGACAAGAGCAACTCAGCAACATTGGTTATATAGGCATAAGCGCATAAATACGTCGGAATACATGCTTCCATCACATTCAACTGAAAGCCAAAAATCACTGGAGATTTGAGATGCCATGAGTACAGAGAGTGGAAATACTACTGAAATTTGTTGCCGTCTTAGTGAACACATCGTCCATCATACTTCCATAAATCTAAAAACCGACAAACAAAAACACAATACCCATCCACAAAACAGGCTCATCTAGACATTGACTACGCCTGCCTGTTCTTCTTGACACCAGACTTGGTAACCTGGAGGTTGCACTACACTGTACTCAACCTTGGGAGAGCAGGATTGTTAAGATCAGGCCTGTAGTTCTTGTAACTGACCTGCCAAATCAAGAACAGAACCAATTATAACTATGAAACAAATAGTTGCACTACAACATGTTAATGCTCATCAGTACACAAGAGTTTAACTTTAGCAATATGATATACTTGTTGGTGCAGACGAACAACAACAAAATAAGGTGAAGATGAACATCAACAAAACAAACATTTCAACTTATATACTGTTGGTGTTAACTCTAGTAGAAAAGTACATATGACTACATTTGAACATGTACAAGCCTCTATTAGAGCAAGGCATGACTAACTTAAAATTACCAAATATCAAAGAATCTCATGCTATGTTAGCGCACGGGAGATGACGCAGAGAGTAAGAATGGGAGATGGGCGGTCGAGGCTTGAAGCCGCGACGGCGAGACGGTGGCGCCGTCCTTGCGGCCGGCGGCACCGACAAGGGCAACACACGAACAGGGAGCGGGAGAGATTGATCTCAATCTCCAGGTAGTTTTATTGATACTTATCTCTTGGCTTTATAGCCCACGAATTACAATCAATCTCCTACAAATGCTCAATTGAACTCAACTAACAATCGACTAACAAACTCTCAACTAACAGCAAACAGATTCTAGCCAGTCGTGCGCCGGCGTTCATAGACTCTGCCGACCATAACATGCTACCTACTGCTCTTCGTAACATAATGAAATGAACAGACAGATGGTTGAAATTTCAGTGACCAAATTCAGCATTACACAATAATGGTCATGTAACAATATGCATCACTAGAGAAAATGCAGCTTTGTATGCATCAAGCAGCAGCAGAGCATGCACAAGAAGTAACAGCCAATAAGGTCATAATAGTTAAAATAGGTGTTGGTATAGATGTTCTCATAGCTTTAATCATATTGGATTAGAGAATGACAAGTCCAAAATCACAACTAAAATAATGGGCAATTACAGGTCCAGCAGGGAATTAGCCAAAAAAATAGTACATAATAACCTCCTCACTAAACACCATGAATTTTTCTGCCTTGCCTGAATGGTGAATGCAGATAAATTAGCATCACATGAATGAAACGATGAAAGTCATGACTCATAGGGAAGGACAAAATAGCCATCACCACCTCAACGGAAGTAAAAGAATGTATACAGAAGGATCACAGGACAGCATCAATGTCCATCAGTTAGATTCATATGACTAGGAACCTTAAATCAATGTCCATCAGTTAGGAGGCTTCATAAATTAATAACAACATTAGTAACCTGCCAAATCGTGGCTTAATATATATTTCTCAAGTCTACAAATCTCTCTGCTTCATATTCAAATGAAACTATGAAAGGAATCAAGGGCGGGATAAAAGATAACTACTTCTAGAGTAGGATGCAAGCAAACTAGAGAACAAAAAAATAGGGAGACTCTGGATTACGAGCTACTACTAAGCAGCAGCAACAACAGTCAAGGTTAGGAGGCTGCTTGATATTTCCCCATCTCCTCCTCGGCTCCTCTCACCAACCTCACTGCAGTACTAAATTAATTAACATAGCAACTAAATTAATCTAAGAACCCAAACCGATGCTGCGGTGCTACCCAGATCGACTTCCAAGAACCTCACCAATTCTCCCGCCTCGAGCCGTCGATATTACAACTAATCTCAAGAACCCTAGCCCAAAATAGAGATGAGAAGAAGGGGAGGATGGCAAGATATTAATGGATGAGGAAACGGTGATGATAGGGGAAGGAACAGGAGGTTGGTGCCTTACCGGCGAGAAGGTGTACGCGGGAGGAGTGGTCGCCGTCGCGGTGGGGAGGAGTCGTGCTGTCGTGGAGGGGATGAATCATTCGTCGTCTCACCTCGATGTAGTCTTCGCCTTTGCCGCAGCAGCCAGCTGGTTGCCTTCGCCCGCGCCGCAACAACCAGACTCCAACTGCTCCGCCGCAGCCTCCGGCGACGACCTCTCCGCCGGCGCCACTAGAGCGGCGCGTGCCGTCAGAAGCCCCGAGACTTGTCCACCGAGTTTGGCTCCGTTCCATGAGGGTCAGGGTATGGTTTGTAGCTGGTCCTTTGGGACATGGAACGGGGCAAAACCGACTGGGTTCCAGACCGAACCAAGCCCAACCGAACACACCTTCCTCGGCTGGGCTGGACTGACTCCATGTTCAGTCGTTCCATGTGGTTTGGACTCCGTTCCAGCTCGTTCCAGCCCAAAACGAACAAGGCCTAAAGAGGCAGACAGGCTGCAGACCACGAGCCGCACAAGGTGTACACGGGCGATCAGTTCTTCCTTTTATATACATATATTCCTTTTTGGCGAAACAATCAGTTCTTCCATTGTTTTTTTTATGAAACAGGAGGAGCACAGTTCTTCCATTATTGACGCGTTGTAGTGTTCCTGCCCAGTAGTGATTAGTGAACGATTTCTTTGCTCTTACTTTTTATTGTCTACTCAACACATAAGGGCAGCAAAAACAAACGTAACTGTCAATCCCAATCGATATGCATTGCCAAATACTGAGAGAACCGTTCCTTCTGCTTGCCAAACCCAAACCACAGGAGACTTCTGGATTTGTAGGATAGTTTGTGTTGGATGTTGGATGTGTAGACACGTGGAGGGTATATGCCAATGGCCACTGAATATTTTTGGTTGATGATATCTCGGTAGTAACCCTGCTATCTCACAGGATGTGGTGCCAGATATTTGACATGATCACTTAGACTGCCGCAATAGGAAGCTGAAACTGAACATGGAAGTCGCTATAAAATTGCAACGTATGATCGTGCGTAATGGTCGTTACACATGAAAGATATCTATTCTAAAGTTAATAATCACCAATTCAGAATAAATCAGCTACTTTTCGGATGTTACCTAAACAAGACACCAGTAATCTATGTTGTAGGCCTGCAGTGAAATTAGAAGTGTGTTCTATGATCATATTAACACATATTGCATATGACACTGGTTTTGGAAGATTTGCCTCTCGAATCTATTCCTAACAAGAGCAATTTTTGGAGAGATGATATCCATACAAGATGCTACTAATGCACAATATTATCTCCTAAAATTAGGTTGTGGGGGAGTTTTGGAAAGTTAGTCCATAAATTATTCATGTTTAACAATTACAAATTAATTTTAGTTTAATATTGTAGCCAATGTAGATTGGTAGTGAGTTGATTACGCCGAGAGTCATAGTCCTGACCATTCATATGTTCGTACTGTCTAGTTTGAGAAAATTCACATTGTCATCCACCAAGTGCTAAAGCGAACCCCGAGAGAAAACATAAGGTTGTGCAATGTACTATAATTTTAGCAAAATGATAAGGATTTAACAAGATGATAAGAAATGCACAATTTAGAGCTTCTTGAGAGAAGATATCCATAACGGAAATTCATTGGTGCCCTCGCCCTCAACATCTGAACAGTTCTTCTGATCTTGTGAGATTTTTTACACTGCAACACAACCAAAGTAACATTGCTATTATGTGGCCTTGCTAATGAGAATACATTGTTCGTCTAGTAAATATTCTGCATTTGTCCCCTTGTGCATTGCATACAGCCTTGCTAAGTGAGAATACATTATTCGTCTACTAACTTTTCTGTATTTATCCCTTGTGCACTGTTGTATGCAGTGACAACCATGTCACTTGCAGTGATTGGCCCATGCTCATTGGTCTTCAAGCTTAGCTCCTGAAGTACGATCGCATTTTTCTTTGCCGGGTCATCGAAAGACAAGGGTTGTTAAGATAGTAACTCTACACAATTATTTTAATCTTCTATATACAACTATTTCCAAATATTAATTAATTTTTCTCGATGCTCAATATTGTGTATGTAGTTATAGAATTGAATACATACTACATCTTAAAACAGATTCCTAATACTTAGCATGGTTCCTAAGTTCTTTATTTTTTTTATGTATGCCACCGCTGTCAGCGATAAAGAAATGACAATATGGAGAGCATTGATGGTGGGACTCACAAACATTTAGGGCCTATTTGGCAGGGCTCCTAGAGCAGCTCTTGGACCAGATTCTGCTCCTTGGTCTAGAATCTGTCCAAACACTTTCATTCAAAACGGATTCTGCTCCTAGAATTAAGAAGCACTTCTCCAAAATGAACTAGGAGCCAAAAGCTTCAAAAACTAGTTCCCAAAGGCTTGAGAATCTGTTTTGCCAAACACCTCAAGAATTCGTTTTAGGGCCCCTTTGGCATGGCTCCTCTAAAACAGCTCCTCTAGAAAATGGCTCCTCAATTAAAACGGATTCTCTACTAAAACGGATTCTTGGGGTGTTTGGCAAAACAGATTCTCAAGCCTTTGGGAACCAAAATAGATTCTAGAAATGATTGAGGAGCTGTAGGAGCTATGTTTTTGAAGCTTTTGGCTCCTAGTTCATTTTGGAGAAGTGCTTCTTAATTCTAGGAGCAGAATCCGTTTTGAATGAAAGTGTTTGGACAGATTCTAGACCAAGAAGCAGAATCTGGTCCAAGAGCTACTCTAGGAGCCCTGCCAAACAGGCCCTTAGTAGAGAATCCGTTTTGATTGAGGAGCCATTTTCTAGAGGAGCTGTTTTGATGAAGGAGCTGTTTTAGAGGAGCCATGCCAAAGGGCCCTTAATGCTCTTCGTGGTCCATCTACAAGGTCAAGCCAATGGTCAGATCGGGATCCTCTGACTTCTGCTTCTGGACGTCAGATCGATATTGGCGTCCAATCGGCCGTCCACACAAATCCAATGGCGGCAGTTGTAGAGGCGCTCGTTCCCGATTGTTTCTGCGTGGCGCACCAGCGTGCAGTGCTTCTCCGTGCTCCGTCACATGACTAGTCGTTCGCGACGTGATCCGCCGGTCTGAAGCGAACGTGGAGAGAAGAGGTCATGCAGCGTGCGCCGTGTGCCGAAAAAGACGCCTGCGCAAGAACGGTACGCTCGGAGGCCGACAAGTCGCTGACCCGAACAGACCAAGGAGGATGCAGGTACAAGGGTTCACCGTGATGTGATGCCGGCCAACAATGCGAAGATCCAAGGGTTCAGCCGTACAGTTTGAATTGATTAAGCTGCTCGTTGAATCCATGTATATGATGCGAAAATTGTTTATTTACAGCAAAGAATTTTACTCTCTAGCTATCAACAGTTCCAAACAAATTTTCCGAGACACTGAGAGGAGAATAATGTTGTGTTCGCCAGATCCGCAATGGCATATGATCGAAATCGATTTGAGATTTACAGTAGTTGAACTGAATCCTTGACACCGGTGATCTTACTTCCTGATACTTCCTGACTCCTGAGTTTGTTTCGAGCTTGATTTCGTGTCGCATGTACGCGTCTTCGATGAGTGGGAGTGGCGTAGCAGCACGCAGTGCACCGTGCGGCCTGTGACAAGACTCGACTCGTGCATGATCACGTCGCTGCCTCCGCGCGAGGGACGACGACACCGTCGTCTCGCATTCGCTGCTACTCCTTGGCGGAGTCATGCTGCTTGACACGGAACGACTTGGTGCGCGGCCGCTACTCCTTGACGGAAGACGACCTTGGCATATCAAGGAGACAAGGACCTCTGCTGCAGTGAGGAATGGCGCACGAGATGCACCGCCGATGCTTCACCTGAGAGGCAGGCTGCAGCAGGCCACGGGTTTAGCATGTCCATCAGACGGCGTTTATTACAATTACAAGCGCTCAGCAGAGCCACGGAAGCCTAGTTAGTGTTTCTGCCCTTTTTTTCTCTCCTTTTATTTGGGCGAAACACAAGTAGCTCTTCGATTGTTGATGAGTTAGTGTTTTAGAATGGAAAGCTTCACGTACGGGCACCGGTCGCATTGAATATTTCACGCTGGCTAATGTAGCTACAAACTTATCTTGCCTTTACATGGTATGAAAAGATGCACCATTCTCGAAAAAAAAATGCACAAAACCCTGTCATATGTGGTGTGGCATGACAAGTCAACGCTAATAGCTAAGTTTAAACGCATTTGGATCTCTTATTGCACTACTCGATATATTGTGGATCTACATGTACTTTAGCTGGTCATAAACCCTAGTGAACTGTGAACATACTACAAGAAAAGTTGAAGGACTTTGAATTCATTTTACTCACTCATCAATAAATATTGATCTGACAAAAGAAAGGCGCTAGAAAGCTAGATGCAGATAGAACATGGAAGAAGACCGCTACGAGAAAATCTGCTTTTTTTTTGCGAAGGGAGAAAATCTGCTATTTGAATACAAGCTTGAATTGCCAGGATGAAGTCGCATGCGTGGCAACTGAACAAGAATCGCTAATGGCCGTACTTAAAACCTCGAGCATAGGATTTACAGAAAAAATTTTAGTAAAGCCGGAATATCGGAAATGAAGATTTTTTTAGTCTAAATAAGAATTATATTAATATGTAGTTTATACGGATGAATGCACATGCAAATTTATTTTTAGGAAAAGCACAGACAAGTGACATTCGTGCGTCATGAATGGCTCAACCAGGAGTAATGCCACAACCCAATGAATGGTAACCAACATTTCCGTAGACGGAATTGAGCATCATCGTTGTTCTGATGTCTCCCCCTTCTTGCTTTTGCCACCAAAGAAGAAGAGAAGACCCAAAGTTCTCACTGCTCTATCGTGGTTGGATCTAATCACGATAAAATGGAGAAGGGTCGGGTCCCAAGAAATTTATTTAATAGCAGCAACATCATCCCCGCCTGCATGTTGGCATCCGGAAACCTAATTATCCATATCATCGTGAAGTTGTTGACGTCGCCGCTGTCACCTTCATCAAAACAGTTATGGAGAGACCAAATCCACCCTACCTCCTCCTCGTCGTCAGATAGGAATAGGAGGAACCAGATCCCAATATCCAATAACTTGACATGGAAAGACTCAACACTAATCAAGGATTCGATCCCTCAATTTATTGGAGAAATGGGTACCCACTCCCTCCGGTCGTCTGCAGCTTAGCGGAGGCGATGGGGCCAGCAATTGGAAATAGTGAATTGTGATGTCGAACTTGTAACAACAAACACACCGCTTAAATGTATTTGTGTATTTGTTTTATCCATTGAATGAAATAGAGAAAAACTATTATTATATAAAATAGGGTTTTTAGTCCTGTGGACACTCTAAAAAACGTGGCTTGGTCTTCTAAATACCGCATCTTCTTTCGATCGCGTAGATACTGAGAAAACATGATTTTTTATATTCAGACACTATAATCGAAAAAGTGACTATTTGAATTTCTTTTACCTCAATGCACAATATACATTGCAACTTGAAATTTGGCGCAGACAAACATTACTGTATTAGTAAAAAGAATTCATATTTTTTGTTGATGATCTACATAGTTTTTTAGCTAATAAATATTTGTTTTCAAAATCAAATTATGCAAACAATGGACAAAAAAATTAAAAAAATCACATTGATAGAAAATGCAACAATGCATTTCAAGTTGTAATATATATTATGCTTTGGGATAAAATTTTAAAAAATTACTATTTTTCTACTATAGTATCTGAAGATAAAAGCTACGTTTTGTCGGTGTTCACATGACCCAAAGAAGAAATACAATCTACAGGAGACCAAACTACGTCTAAAAATAATACGGTGATATTTTTTTCCTTTTTCTTATAACTCATGGATATTTTTTAGATAATAACTTATGGCTAATTGCCATTTTTGTTGAATGTTTTGTACTAGTAGAATTTTACTGAAAATTAATAAAAACAATTCCACTCGGCTATGAGAAGGCCCACACGGTCAAAGCCTCGTTGCGGCACGGCACGCCGCGTGAGTATTCGTAGCGGCCACGAACACGGACCGTCGAGTCGGACCGCACGACCCAGTGAATTTCGTAGCGGCCACGGCGCGATCGGTGGCGGCCCGAGCCCGACCCGATCCGATCCTCTTCCCCGACCGATAAAACACCCCAAACCCCCGCATCGGCGAGAACTTCGAGAGACCTCCGCGCGAAAAGCAGCCTCGCAGTAGGGCTTTAGCACCGCCGCCGCCGCAATCAGCCTCCGCGTCCATGGCGAAGGGCAAGTTCAAGGGCAAGCCCACGGGGAGCGCACCTTCTCCAGCCCCGAGGAGATCGGTACGTAACCACGCAATGCACCTCGCCCTTTGGTTTGCAGTTAGTTCGAAGGCGATGCCGTACTCTTAGGGTTCAGTGGTTCGTGCGGTTCCGGTCGCCGGGGCGTGCGACCGGCTCGGCGCGGTGGAGGGTGGAGGGAACGTTGGCGTGTGAGGAGGAGGCCTCTCGCTTGCTTGATTATTGTTCGTCTCAGTTTTGGTGGCGGTTGTACAAGTTGGCTACGGAAAGGTTGCGCGGTTTGGTGGGAAGGGAAGCTAAGGTCGGGTGATCGGGGATGTGAGAATCCCCTGCGCTTTTGCTTGCTTCAGCTTGTGAAGTTTGTTTGGGCTCCACTCCTGAATTGAGGTGCTAACCTTTTTGTGCACCTTGAGGGCTAGAATGTGCTCTGTTTTATCCCCTGCTGTGCGATCTGTTTTGGGTTTCGTGTTTCTATGTAATCAACGTGGGTAGATCGTTTATCTGTGTGTGCAAGATGTGCTGCTTGGTTTGTAATGTACTTGAGAGTAGCAGAAGTCGTGACCTTTCTTTTGGTTTTGAGGTGCAGCACAATCAATTACACAATCTCATCCAATCTGTTAAAAATTCTTGTACCAAGATCACTATATATATTATGTCAAGTGATTGTGATCTATGCCTACTTTTTTAGCTTGGACCCAGGAGAAGCTATAATTAAGTTACAACCTTGTGTAGTTCGTGTGTTGCTGTGTTCTGGTTTCTGATCAGATTAAATCAGCTTATCAGGAATTTGTGGGTTCTGGGAATGGGACTTGTAGTTGTAAACAGTAATTTGGCGTGTCAGATACTTAGTAGCATGCTTATGTGGTTGCTTCTGCTTTTCCTTAATAAACAAATCATAACGTGGTCGAATTATTTATTTGATCCTTGAGCTTGTTGAGTTGAACCCTTTACTGTGCATATTCTCATCCCTTTGATGTGAAATTGGATGCAGCGGCTGGTACTTCTGCTGGTCGGCCAAGGTCCTTCAAGAAGGTGTGAACCCTTTCTTTTCAGTACACTGCATAGTTCATTGAACACAGCTTTAATTTCGTCTAGCTTCTAACTCTGAACATGCTTCTGATTTAGCTGCTGACGTTCTCAATTGATACAATCAACTCGTTCTAATGTTTCATTGCTTGAATCCCCAGCCAATTAACATTTTTCATCAAACTGACATGGTGGAATTGTTTCATCATCTCATTTGCTAGTTTTGGCTTTTGACTCTTATTTCTATCAAAATGTAGCATGAGGAAAAGTACGTCAGTGAGACAAGGGGAATACCAGAAGAAGAAGAAGAATCTGAAGACTTTGCCAAACCAGTGAGATACTCCTTTTGTCTTCAAAACTATAGAGATGTTCTCGTCTTGAAGACACACATTCATATGTATACCTGTCGTTGTTTATTTATTTGATAGATTGCTTCTTGTTAATACTATCAGAAACACAAAGGTACAGAAGGTCTTATCGAGATTGAAAATCCAAACCTGGTGAAACCAAAGAACATAAAAGCCAAGGACATTGATGTAAGTCAGCTGCTTTTTCTTCCTTATGATGAATAATGACGCTCATGGACCACATTATAGTTTAGCCCCATACTTCTAAGCTAACATGTCTTCATTGGTGCAGATTGATAGGACAAGTGACATGTCCAGGCGTGAAAGGTGCTCCCTACTTCTGCCAACAAACTTACTTATTATGTTTATATATATTCTATTCTGATGAATTTGCTCCACTGTTTGTAAAGCATGAAATGATTCAGTGAGCTGATTGCTGATCTTCTTGCAAACTAAACTGAAACTATTGGATGTTGATATAGTTCCCTAAATTATATAAAAAATGACAATTCTGACTTTGACACCTGCATAGTCTTAGGATTCATGAACAGCTGGAACATATGTTGCAGTCTTACAGGACATATCTTCAAATTACCACCAGTTGTGTTGTGTGCCCTTATTATTTTCTTCATTTTACGAGTCTTGTTGATTGCAGAGAGGAGCTTGAAAAACAGAAATCTCATGATCGGTACATGAAGCTTCAGGAGCAAGGCAAAACAGAAAAAGCTAGGAAAGATTTGGGTGAGCATTTTCATTGTTTGGCTCTATTCATTCTGTGGCTTGTCATTCACTTGGATAACTATTTGCTTCCGTCTGGCTCTGTTTACAATTTAACGGCTTTGGTGCCTGTGTTGTTGCTTAACTACATTTGAAATTATCATGATATTTCCATTTGTAACTGTAGAACGCCTTGCTTTAATTCGCCAACAAAGAGAAGATGCTGCAAAGAAACGTGAAGAAGAAAAGGCTGGTATGTCTCTTGCTATTTTCGCCTGTTAACTTATAAAGTCCACTATATTGTGCTGGAAAATTCAGTTCTTGGTATCAGTTTTATTTTAGTAGCACCTGCCGTTTGAAGGAATTTTGTTTTGTCATGTAAATTAAGCCAAGGCTAAAGTAGGAATAGAAGCAACCTTTTGCTCCACCCGTCTCTTATTGCTAAATCGTTGTATAGGTTACAATGAATTTTATTTGCTTGGTATGCTCTACCACCTTACATTCTGACCCTTACCACTTTTGGCAGCCAAAGAAGACAGGAAGGCTGAAGCACGCAAGTGACCTGCAAAGAATGAACAATATGGAGTTCTGTGGGAGCTGTGTGATAGCATAATTCTTAGTACCAATAGAAAGCTTTACATGCTTCTGATATCACTTGAACTCCCGTTTAGCTTACTTACCACGTGAGTACTATGCAATGGTGTTTGTAATGTGGCGGTGCTCGTTGATGACCACTATCGTCCGTTTGAGCTTTGGGTGATCGGTTAATACTGAGTATTTCGACTTTCGAGACACTTTACTTTCCCCCTTTTGTCCATGTGTCCATTTCTTCGCATTTTGGTTTAAATTTCACAATGATTTAGCTCTTTTTTCATTTGAATAAATGAGAAGGAACGTTGCTATTTCATTTTAACTAGAGGATTAAAAAAAATCGAAATTTAAAGTTTAATGTGAAGCGAAACAACGTGGCTCCATGTCTGTGCCGAATTGAAAGCCGTGCTCTACTAAAATAAAACTGATACTGGCTTTGAATTGAAAGATAAAAGTATTGACGTTGAATTAGCGTTGCCAGTTTCAAAAGATAACGTTGTACAGTACGTTTTTCAATATTACCTCGTGGCCAGTTTCAAAAGATAACGTTGTACGTTTTTCAATATTACCTCATGTCTGTAAATTTTCCTGTGAAGTGGAAAAAGTAAATCGACTCCGCTGGGGATCGAACCCAGAATCTTTGGTTCCGTAGACCAGCGCCTTATCCATTGGGCCACGGAGTCATTTTGATAACGGACAATAAATTAGTTTTAATTATCCCAAATACATTATTAATCCAGGGCCACAACAAGTTCATCCAGGGCTCCAGGCGATGCGTAGACCGACACGACCTAGGTCAAAGCTATCCTTGACCCTTAACTTTGCACCTACAACAGTACGGAATATGGTTGTAATATTTGGAGGCACCCATTCCATTCAAAGCGAAATCAACACGGTACCAAGCTCCAGCAAAGCTGAGGTCCAGATGGCCCAATCATTTGGGTTTGCTGGCTTGGCACTGGCATGACCTGACATTCTCCAGCAGATGCGCCTCACAAGGAGTCAAGCAGATATGTGCTGCACACCAGGAGATTTTTTTGTTCCTTGAAAACTGACATCTGGAAATTTTACATGCTTTAAAATGGTGAAAACTCAAGCCGGCGCTATGGTTGCCAGAAATTTGACGCTCGAAACAATTTTACTTGCATACACAAGTGCCTTTTGTTGTTTGGCAATCGTCGGCACTGTCGCCTAGTAGTTCAGTTTCAGATACCACGGCATCAGAATTCAGAGCGAACCAACCAACTGCACGAACCAATGCGCTTGCTCTTGCCACAAGCGATGCCGTGCCGGGAATGCCAGGTCAAGGCGGATAAGACCAAACAGAGTCCAAAAGGCCGTCCTTCTTCCACACCAGAATTGTTTGCCTCGCTTTACAAGCAAGGCATGTGAATTGTCTTTAAGCAATGGCAGTACCAGTGCTAATGCAATTCCGTCGAATTCCACGCGGTTTCATGTTGACTGCACATGATCTCACTGACAGATTTATTGCTGGGCTTTCTGAGTATTAACAAAGGAAACCGTCCGATTGCATCGATATCATGGTTAGCGCGTGATTTTCCCCAGGTGGTTGATCTGCACCGGGTTGCTTTTCGCCCACTTTTTTCCTGTTAAACATTTCTTCTGGCCACTCTCATTCTCCCAGACCAAATTCTTTTTCTGATGTGCGTGCACTGATAGTGACTCGAGTTCTGTTCTTTCTTTTTATCGGTACGTGACAGTTCAGATCCATCAGAGTTCGCAAGGAAAATCGAGAGCGAGAGAGACACATATCGAAATAAAACTTGACAATAACTCTGCTTGAGTAGACATCTCCATCCTCTGTACAATCCACGATTGGTGAAGCCATCATCGGCGACACGGGCGTTGCAACCACCGTCGCTAAGATCAACAGCAACAGCTACAGCTAAACTAGCAAAAAGGATGGCGAAAAGATCAGCAAGAACTTAATTAAGCTATTAGCTGTCCCGCCCCTCCGGCGGGTCGTTGAGCAGCCGGCCGCCGGATCGTCAACGGCGACGGCGGGGGCCACCGCAGGCCAGCTGCCAGAGGCCGTCGTCGAAGTTCTTGGCGTAGCTGTCGGCGTCGTACTTGAAGGTGGAGGCAACGGGCGCTCTGCTGGGGCTGCAGCAGATGTTCTTGCTCTCCCGCAGCAGCCGCCTGAGCAGCCCTCGCCACGGCCTCCGGCCGCCGCGGCTGGCATCGTCGCGGGCGAGGAGCTGGAAACGTGCCGGGCTGCGGCGCACGCCCGGCGGCAGCCACGCCGGCGAGGACATGCAGCCGGAGAAGTAGGAGGAGTGGGTCGGCGTCGACGGCTCGCTGTCCATGTCCATGGGCCGTGACCGGATCGGAGGTTGAGAGCAGGCGAGAGCGGCAGAGGCAGGTGTGCGGGAGTGTTTGTCTAAGCGGGAGAGGTCGAGCCGTCGAGGTGGTTAAGTGGTCACTATATATCGAGCTTAGCGAGCCCGAGAGTGAGAGAGAGTATGGGTGGCCGTGCATGCCCGTGCTCCGAGACTTGGGATCTAATGCTACTGGACTCAGATTTTTCATTTTTATTTTTGGAACAACAGTACAGGACTCAGAGTGGATGCTACGCTAAAATATGCTGGCGTCAAGTTGTTTCAGGGCTCCTAACCCCTATGATTAACCTTTATTCCAAAGAAAAGGAGGGATTTTTATCTTGTTTATTTGCTGTAAAGCTTATCACTGATCATTGAGATTAAATGCATGATTAGTGAGAGGACCACCTGAATTATGACGCAGACCAGGATGATTGATACCTGCAGTATAGACTATAGAGGAGGCCAATATCCACTTGCACCTAGCGTACTAGTACTCCTAGTCCTATTAGTGCAACACTGCCGTTCGGGCCCCACATGCCCCAACGTTCGGCTCCCAAAATAGCCCTCCGATTCCGATCCCGGCGCGGTATACATCTGCGAATGACTGATAACGCAGGGTCCTGCACCCAAAATAGCCTCACCCATTCATCTCCCTCCCATTCCCACGAGCACGAGCACGAGCACCGCCGCGATGGCCCGCTCGAAGTGTGTTGACGTGAGGAAGAGGAAGGAGCCCGAGAAGAAGCTTCAGTTGGAAAGCTCCCCTCATGGACAGGCAGCGACGGCAGGTGAGCCTCCAGGGCCCGCTCCGGCATTCGCCGCCGCTTCATTCCGGTCCGCGATTCTGAACACGGGTTTATTTCGTTCTATGCAGGCGAAGGCAGAAGGAGCTCCTCCAGGAACCCTGTGAGTTCGCGCGGGCTCGGACTGCATTTTGGTTTCTTTTGTTTTTAAATAGGGCATACTCGGAGTATTCTAACTTGCGCGCGGCCTGTTTGATGGAATGCAGAAGAGGGCGAGGATCGCCGGGAAAGGAGCAACCGCTGCAGGTGCTTCATTCTCAATCTTTGCTAGCCTTTTCAAGTTCCGGGCGCGTAGTTGGGCGGATTTCTAGGGTTAACTGTGTCAATTTGTAGGATGTTCCTTTCAGATTGTGGAGAAGGTTTTGTTGACTCATTTTGCTGTTGTTTTTTTTCCTCTTTGGGCTGCCATGGTCTTATATTATCCAAAAGGAGGTAAATTTTAGGGGTTTTCCCATTGTTCTTCTTTGCAACTCGGGATTAGGTTGACAGGTTTTCGTTAGTTTTATGGGAAAATTGGTTCAGTAGCATCGAAAGTTCACCGGTTACGAAAAGTAGCACTGAAAGTTGCTTGCTTCGGAAAATAGCACTGAAAGTTATATTTGTACTCTGAAATTACCAACATCTCATATTCTGGACAAAATGCCCTCGCTTGTTTGCTCAGCAGCAACATAATATCACAAACTAAGGAGACTGACATGGCATCATGATTCACGTCACATATGGTTCGGATCACACATGGCTCTCCTAACAAAAGAATGGTCCGATGGCATACCCAATTAGCACAAATCGGCCTCAAACCGTCCACATATTTCATAACAATTCATGCAGACTCAATTCGAACAAGAACCAATTTAGCTAGGGTTAGGGATCTTGAGAATGTCAGAAGAATCCATCTCTAGCTTGTTGGGGCATCGGGTGGCGGTGGATCAGGGTGCCCAGCCCATTGATCCGTGGTGGAGCTGGGGTGGAGCCTCCTCGAACTGGAGCAGGGGCGGGATCTTGAGGAGTGGGAGCAGGGGCAGCAAGCTCTAGCAGCAGGAGCAGGCGTGCAGTTCATCCAGAGAAAACGAACACCTCTGTTTCCTGTTTTTAATCGTGGATGGCTTTGTTTGGCCTGAAGAAGAACGAGCGCCTCAGTTTGGCTCAAGGGCATTCTTATCATCTCCACTTAGGCATTCTAAGCAAATTTGTAATTTCAGAGTACAAATGTAACTTTCAGTGCTATTTTCTGAAGCAAGCATCTTTCAGTGGTATTTGCCGTAACCAATGAACTTTCGATGCTACTGAACCAATTTTTCCATAATTTTATTAGTATTACAGTAGGCTCTTTTGCAGGCTAATCCACTTAGTTGGCCACATGTATGTTTTGGCTTCGAGTTGCTATCTTGACGTGTTACCCTCAGTAAGTTGGCACTTATATGAACTATTTCTCCCTTTGCATCCGTTATGCCAACTGGAAATGTGTGTAAGATCTTGTCAATTAATACATCATTATTTAGCGTTGTTGCTTTTCTTTGGTATTACATTATTACATCTGATTCAGATCTGTTTGGAGTGCAGAGTTGCGATTAGAGAAAATAATATTTTTCTGAGTTTACTACCATTATGGAACCAAAACCAGATAAATATCCCCTAATGTATTTTCCTCAAAAATCATTCATCTAGTTTTTTTACTAAATGCAATAAGTCTTGTGGTTTGATCCTCAACCCAGTGTCAACAAACAGTTCTTGCATTAATATTTATGCCTTACCTGGTTTTACTGTAATAATTTCTAACATGGAAGAAATTAGTTTATGGATGTATGATGTCAATAAATCAAAGGACCTAAGTTCAATTTTAGTTCATTTATGACCTAAATAGCAGAAAATGTAGTATCACGTTGGTCATTTATAGGTGAAAAACTTTTATTTCTGATCCCCTTTAAAGTTTCTCAGAACTAAAAATTATGTTTTTCCATTGTTATATGTGTTTTAATGTAACACGTAATGTTTGACTGCTAGAGATAGAAAATGATAAATATATACTTGCTGTTAAGATTGCTTTCGTCAATAGCACTAAAGATCTTTTATCATTCGTTGGTGCAGTGCAAAAGATAGTGTTTGTGGTTGCAGAATCTGTTTGGTTTGAGATATCTGACAATTTTATCATTATGTAGTATGGTGGTGGATTCTGGATAAGAAGCTCAGAAATCTAAAATAGTGGTCTTGTGATCATTTTCAGAGCGGGAGGAGCAGGAGCAGCCTTCGCGTGCTACAAAGGAAGGCCCTCCAGACCTGGCTCAGCATGTTGTCACCGAGCCAGCTGACACTGTGATCCCTGCAACGGCAACGGACCAGTGCAGTATTGAAGTGGAGGAATCTTCATGTAGTGATTGTGAGGATTCTCTCCGCAAGGCTTGGAACATCCTCGTGGTGGCGATGGTGGTAGCGAGAAGGGACCGCCTCAATGTTGAGACCCCGAAAGAAGGGCGGAGCATCCCTAAACGTGTCAAGCGGGTCAGGCGTGATCGCCATTGAATGGGAAGATCACCTATGAGACGGGATTCCTTAGGTGCTTAAGTAGGCAGCATGATGCGAGTCGAGAGGTAAAAGCTGGAGCTCTCCTCCGGGTCCTCCATGATACTGCATCTAGTTAGTTAGCTTCTTCTGATCTTCAGTTGAGTCGCTACCTGTTAACAATGTCTGTATCTGTGTTTATTTTCAGTATGTGTTGTAGTATAATCACGTATTCACCTTTGACTCCTGAAGCAACCGTAGCTTTTGTGTCTGGACCCTTTGAAACCATCCCTAATCTCCCACAAGAGAAAGTAACAATGGAAACATGAAAAATCTCGTACTACATGGATATCTGGGCTTATATGCACCGCAATGATACGATTTTTATGAAAAAGCAGAAAACTTGGTGGATACTCGGTGCACGAAGGAACGGACCTGCGGTATTCCGTATTCGTCGCACAACCATATCTCGTCACCTATTTCACATGCCGAAGGCGGATCGCAATGGCAGCTTGCGACGGACAGGCTCAAGCTCAACCAGGCAGAGAAACGAGTCACGAGTCACGACGTCGTCGAGTGCTTGAAGAGGTCGTTTCGCTCCGTGGAGTGGAGTCCAGTTAGCTTTAGAACATAAGGTAAAAAATTACTTCCTAAAGGTCCCAAAACGTTATTGTTAGTAAAAAAACGTGACGAGACATGGCGATTCGCTTGCTTGCTCAGTGCGTTTGTGTACTGCCTGCTCGTATTCTGCGTTGTGTGACCAGACATTGGAACAAGGTTTCAGTCTGAAGGTTGCAGTGGGCAAAGGGGATGCCGCCTTCTGTTTTTGGAGTAATCGAACTTGTGTCGATGTCATGATATTCCGTATTAGTTTCTCTTGAATTGCTGTCGACGACGGTTGCAATGTAGCAAGGAAGGGATCTCCTTTTTTTTCTGAAATTCAGGTTACACGATTTCCGCCTGTTGGGTGCAGTTTCTCCAAAGATCATATTTACTGATTACCGAACAAGCTCACATGGAAAATACTAATTCACTATTCAGCTGAAAAGGTCATGTCCTTTGACTCTAAAAGCATTGCATATTTACATCAACTGACTGTGATTCTTCCCTCCAATTTCATTTTCATCGACGTACGACCTGGTTATTTGCATTTTGCAAAGCACTAGCAACAGTTATACTTGCCGATGCTACTACTAGTAGCAGGCACTCTGCTGTCAAAGAATCATGAAAAAGTAATAATCGATGCTTGTACTAGTAACAGGAATAAAATATTAGTAGTACTCGAATGCTAAACCCTTTTAGCGACGCTGAAGTCAAATCAAATCTTATTGTCCGTATAGCTTGAAGCTGGAGCTGAACTGTGCCATTCTCATGATGGAATCTATCTAAAACACGGCATGAATAAGCAAATTGCAGAGTCAAAACATGGCTTGCAGCTGCATCTCAAGTCTGCAAAAGAAAACGGCCGTTTTACGAATCAGGTATTCAGGTATAAGCAATTAAGCATAAACATCGGGCACTCCTTCAGGTGGGTGCAAGTGCAACGCGTTGGTCTGAACAAGAATGTCAGATAATGGTTGGTCGATTCTTGATCATTTCAAAGCACATAAAACACCAATGCAATGCAACTCTGGTGCCCGTCGTGTGTTGCACAATCTTGTTTTTTCTGAATAACCAACCTGGCGCCCAGGCGCGTTCGCGGGAAAATATAAACGTCCTTGGAGATAGAGAGTTTTTCATTGAGGATGACAGTTGAGATTATCTGGAGGGAAACAGAGATGATTGGCGGCAGTACAACGCACGGCTCGCAACAAACACAAATCTTAACAGACCGTGAAACTTGTGTCTCAATCCAGGAAATCAAACAGAGCCCCGAGCTTATCTCCATCACCGTCGACGTCAAAACCAGCCTCTGTTCCACGTACGTGCGTGTTCTTTGCAGAGACCGGGCGTTGATTTTGACGTGCGGTAAGTCGCCGCTGCTGGTGATACTGCCATGTCAGACGCCAGCCCGCCGCAGCCCTTTGAGCCGACCCCTCCGTCCTCCCCGTTCACGTCGCCGCCTCCACCCCCTCCTACGAACCCCGACCCGCCGCCACCGCCTCCTATAAATCCCGATCCCCCGCCTCCACCTCCACCTGTTGTTCCTGCAGTGCCGCCGCCTTCGACGCCAACAGCGCCCGTCGCACCGGCCGCTCCGGAGTTGCCGCCGCCTGTTCCGCTGCCGGTGACGCCGCCGGCCGAGCCTCGCCGTCGTCACCGCCGCCGCCTGTTCCGGCGGCATCCCCGCCTCCGGAGCCGTCCCCTGTCACGCCGCCAGCTGCGCCTCCGCCATCTTCACCACCACCGCCGCCGCCAGTGACTCCGGCTGCGCCTCCGCCGGAGTTTCCTCCTCCCACGTTGCCTCCCGCGCCTCCTGCTGCCCCGCCGCCGACAACGCCGGTGAAACCAGACGATCCACCGCCATCGTCACCGCCCCCGCAATCGCCGCCCGTGACGCCGCCAAGCGCTCCGCCGCCGACATCCCCACCAGTGCAGCCTCCTCCGACGCCAGCTGACCCGCCGCCGCCGGGACCGTCTCCACCTCCGCAATCACCACCATCTGCTCCGCCTCCGGCGCCGTCTCTTCCTCCCCCACAGGCACCGGTGACCCCAAGCGCGCCGCCGCCGCCGTCTTTTCCTACGCCGGAAGCACCGGTGGCGCCTTCTGCTCCGCCGCCGTCTATTCCTCCGCCGGGGGCACCGGTGGCGCCATCTGCTCCACCGCCGTCTTTTCCTACCACCGGAGGCACCGGCGACGCCATCTGCTCCGCCGCCGTCGTTTCCTCCGCCGCAGGCACCGGCGACACCAGCAGGTCCTCCGCCATCGTTTCCTACTCCGGCGGCGCCGGCGACACCATCTGCGCCGCCTCCATCTTCTCCTCCTCCGCTGGCGCCACCAGTGGCACCAGCAGCCCCGTCGCCGTCCTCTCCACCGCCTCTGCCACCTTTACCTTCTCCGCCTGCACCGGCGACGCCATCGCCGATAGAACCAGCCCCACCTGCACCTGTGATGCCCCCGCCATCTCCATCTGATCCAGCGCCATCGCCGCCTGCGATCCCTGCGCCATCGACACCTTCCGCGCCGCCGATTCCTGCGCCATCTGGGCCCACGCCATCGCCGCCGCCGATCCCTGGGCCGCCTGGACCGACGCCGTCACCGCCTCCAGGTCCTGCGCCCACTCCCACGCCGTCGCCGGCAGCGCCATCGCCGCCCATACCTGCGCCGCCAGGGACGCCCGACCCAACACCGCCTATGCCGTCGCCGCCCGCGACGCCTGATCCTTCACCGCCGCCCATGCCATCGCCGCCGGCCACGCCAGACCCTATTCCTCCGCCACCAGCAACGCCCGACCCAATACCCCCTATTCCGTCGCCGCCGGCAACCCCTGATCCTTCACCGCCCATCCCGTTGCCGCCGGCGGCGCCTACACCGGAAGCACCACTACCGCCTGCACCGTTGCCACCGTCTCCTGAGGCGCCATTGCCGCCGACTCCTGAAGCGCCAGTAGCTCCAACGCCGTTGCCGCCGTCTCCTGAGGCGCCAGAACCACCAACACCACTGCCGCCATCTCCTGAGGCGCCGGTACCACCAACGCCGCTGCCGCCTTCTCCTGAGACGCCGCTACCGCCTTCTCCTGAGGCGCCCGAGCCGCCAACGCCGCTGCCGCCTTCTCCGGTGACTCCAACGCCGTCCCCTGATGCGCCGGCGCCACAGCTGCCTTCACCGGCTTCTCCCGTGCCGCCCGCGCCAGCAACGCCATCTCCACCATTGCCTTCGCCACCATCTCCATCGACACCAGAGCCGGTACCGGTACCGGTGCCGCCACTGCCATCGCCGCCCTCTCCCGTGACGCCAGTGCCCCCGTCTCCGGTGACACCAGACCCGCCAGTGCCTCCGTCTCCGGTGACGCCAGACCCGCCAGGGCCGCCGGCACCAGTGCCTCCTTCTCCGGTGACGCCAGAACCGCCAGGCCCGTTGCCGCTTCCCGCGCCAGTGATGCCGCCTCCAACTCCGCTGACGCCAGACGCTCCTCCGGTGCCGCCGGTCTCTCCGCCGCCTCCGGCGATGCCGTCGCCTCTCGGTGTCACCCCGTCGCCGCCAAGTCCTGCAGCGCCGGTGTTCTCACCCCGCGGGCCACCGCCGCCGCCGCACTACTCGCGGTCGTCCCCGTCCGGGGCGGTGATCGGCGTCTCCGTGGCCGTCACGGTGGTCGTGCTCGGCGTCGTTGCCGGGCTCGTCTACTTCTTCTGCCTCAAGAGGCAACGCCAGCGCCGCGGCGGCGGCCGGCGCTCCTCTCCGCCAGGTACCAACCAGCACACTCTCACTCTCTTACCGTATGTTTTTCACGTTGTCAGGTACGCCGGTGCGACGCCACTGCTCCTCCTTGTTGCACACGTCAGCTTGAGTGCGTGCTAGCGTCATGCAACGCAGGAAGTCGCGTGCCCGTCGCGGTTTGGACGCGCACCACGACACGACGCGCACTTGCCGTGTTCGTGCGACGGTGGCTCCACCTGATGGCGACACGTATAATAATACTAATATGGAACGGGAAGTTGGATCACACATGAACCGAACTGTTTGATCCGGGATAGATAGGTAGTGTTCAATTGGGTGCTTGATGAGTGGTCTGGTCTCTGATTCCTCCTTTTTGCCTGAGTGCGCGATCAGTGCTACCTTGCCGCGTGAAAAGTTGCTTGCTGCTAGCATTGATGAACCAGTGGACTGAAATGGCAAGGAGTTACACAAGTGCCTGCAGTCTAGAGTCCTCTCCGCGTTCTTGTGGGTCACTTTTATCGTGTGTGCCAATGCTGCCTTTCTTTTGATGAAAAATGCTGCCTTTCTTTATGGTTAGTAGTAGGTTTCTAGAGGATGACTTTCGTGCTAGATTTTCTACTGATACTGATGTCTGTCGTCTTTACACATTCCCACGTGTCTACGTTTTGCATAGTTCGATTCTTCTTGCCTTTTGCTGCGTCCATATCTAGATTGCAGGCTGTCTCGTTGACTTTCTTCCAGGAGAAAGTGACAACTGACTAGTGCCCTGTGCTTCCTTTACCTGAATTAACGGCTTCCATGTTACCATTCCTGACATGAAAAATCGAGCTGGGATGCTACTTCGTGAGTCGTCCAGCATGCAGTGGTGTTTCCTTTTATTGTATTTAGAAAAGGCTAATCTAATTATGCATGAAAATCGTTTTCGTCTCTCACGTGGTTCACGTCCTTGCGTCAGGCAACATCTACGGCGCCCCGCCGTCCCCGTCGCGCCAGCCATCGGACCCGAAGACGCCGTCATCCGCGCCCCTGCAACGGCCTCCGCCGCGCACCTTCTCACAGCAGGTGCACTCGTCCTGGCAACCGAGCAGCTCCGCGCCCTCCGGCCCGCTGGGCCCACCACCGCCCCCACCACCTCCTCCGGTCACCGGCGGCACGGTGTCGTACGCGGACCTGGCGGCGGCGACGGACGGGTTCTCGGACGCGAACCTGCTGGGGCAGGGCGGGTTCGGGCACGTGTACCGCGGCACGCTGCCGGGCGCGGGCGAGGTGGCCATCAAGCGGCTCCGGCCGGGCAGCGGGCAGGGCGACCGCGAGTTCCGCGCGGAGGTGGAGATCATCAGCCGCGTGCACCACCGCCACCTCGTCTCCCTTGTCGGCTACTGCATCCACGCCGACCAGCGCCTGCTCGTCTACGAGTTCGTGCCCAACAACACGCTCCAGTTCCACCTCCACGGTACGTCTACGCCGTCCTGCTCTGTGTCTCTGGTTTGGTTTGGTTTGCCAGTCTCGGGTTCTCTGACGCGAGGCGTGGGTTCAGGGGCCGGGCAGCCGACGCTGGCATGGCCGTTCAGGTGGAGGATCGCGCTCGGCTCGGCCAAGGGACTGGCGTATCTGCACGAGGACTGTAAGCTTTCCTGCTCTTTCTAGATTTTACATAACTTGTCCGAACCTTGCGAGTTCAGTTTACGATGCTTGGCTGCTTCAGGTGATCCTAAGATTATTCATCGCGACATCAAGGCGGCCAACATCCTCCTGGAGGACAACTTCGAGCCCAAGGTATCGATCAGTAGCGATTTATCCTTCTTGCCAAAAAACGGTCCCATTTATGATTTATCTCACGACGACGCGTATTGTTGTGCAGGTTTCAGACTTCGGGTTGGCCAGGATCCAAGCCGGCGGCGACACCCATGTCTCCACGCGCGTCATGGGAACCTTCGGGTAAGTTTCTGTACAGCTTGCTATGTTAGCTTTCCACGGATGGATTCGAGATCAGTGTTGATCGGGACACGAACTCCTCTGCTTCCAGATACTTGGCGCCAGAGTATGCCACCAGCGGCAGAGTGACTGACCGGACCGACGTCTACTCCTTCGGGGTGCTGCTTCTGGAGCTCATCACCGGGAAGAAGCCTGTTCTATCAGATGAGTCCGACAACGACGAGACGCTGGTTTCTTGGGTGGGTATACTGAATCCTGGCTCTTTCAGTAGTACATTTCTTGTTGTCGGAATTCTGTCAGATAGTATAGCAACAGTACACTGCAATTCGCAACCCAATTCGCACTAATCAATCAATTTCATCGATTCCTGGTCTTGAACTCGCTCAACAACGCTATATTTCCGTCCTTCATTCTAATTATTCAGATATATAAGGAAGTGGTCTGAAACTCTGAATTTTTGTATGTATACAGGCTAGGCCACTACTGACAAGAGCTTTGGAAGAAGACGTCTTCGACGGGCTGATCGACCCAGAGCTGGAGGACAATTACGACGCCAACGACATGCAGCTTCTGATCGCCTGCGCTGCGGCGGCGGTGCGGCACACGGCGCGATCCCGTCCGCGAATGAGCCAGGTGAACGCCCTTCCTTCAGAACGCTTGTTTCAAGAACTGCAAATTCGATCATGAGTTACCGGCAGCTAGCTAACAGCTGTTCCTGTTGCTCTCTCTGGTGAGCAATCAGATCGTCCGGTACCTGGAGGGGCAGCTCTCGGTGGAGGCCCTGAACGCCGGCGTGGCGCCGGGGCAGAGCGAGGAGCACAACGGCCACGCGGGCGAGGAGATCCGGCGGATGCGGAGGATGGCGTTCGTGCCGGGCGGCACCACCACCGGGACCCGCACCGACAACCTGAGTAGCAGCTACGTGAGCGAGCCGACGAGCGAGTACGGGCTGAACCCGTCACGCTCGAGCACCAGCGACGACGCCAGCACGGCCGAGGTCGCCGACTCGCAGAGGACGGACGCCAGCGAAGGGATGAGCAGGCGGACACGGTCGCGCCGCGGCGTTGGCGAGTGACTTCTAGCGCCACGAGCAGGAGGCTCTAGCTCCAGGCTACTTTTTTGGGGAATTCGTTGATATCTTTAGGTTCTTCGGTTTTCTTCACAGTTTTTGCTCAAACTCAGAGCTCAGAGGTGTGAAATAGTTCTTAGAAAACTTTCTTCAAAGGAAGACATAGTCACAAGACAGGGCAGTAGTCAATGAGAGCCACACCACACGAATTCGGCTGTTTTTATTATTTTGTTAGAAAACACTTTTGAAAGTGACCGGCTGCATAGAAGTTTCTTGTGAGTTCCTCATCTGTATTTGCTTGGTTTGTGCATACCTGTGTTCTTCCAGATTGATGCGTCGGCCGCCACGTGGATAGCTTGCATCCACCAGTGTACCATTTCAGATTTGGATCACCATCACTGTTACAGTGGAGGATGGATCCAGTAATCACATGATCAATCAGTCAGATAGACAGATATAGTGACACAGGATCACATGCGGAATAGATCTCTTGAATCAATACGTTTGGTAGTACAAGTTTCAAATAAGATTCAAATAACTTGCCAGATTTTTTCAGCGTCTGAACTCCCGAAAACAATGTAATCATGAGCAAGAAACCAATCCTGGAAATAATATACTAGAAATGAATGAAATATACAAAAAAAAAAGGCTGCTAGAAGTTTACACGTGTCCTCGAGTTGTGCGGCCCACGGTGGCGGCAGCCACCTCATCGTTCCCCTTCCAGGCTTCCCGTGTTCCCCTTCCTCGCGTTGTCTCGTTCCGCAAGCGCCCACCACCGAAGGCGACGCATCGCGATTCACGACAGCTCCAAAGTCTCTTCGCCCTCGCGAACCCGGAACCCTTCCCCTTCCCCTTCCCCTTCCAAGCCCTTCGCGAGATCGCTGCCCCCGGGGCCTCTAGATCCCGATGGCCTCGCGCCGCCGCACCCTGCTCAAGGTCATCATCCTCGGCGACAGCGGGTGAGCGAATCGGATCTCCTCTTCCTCCCACCCCTCTCTGTTCCCCTGCTGGGGCGGTGTCTCTAGTTTACGGCTGCTGACCTGTTCTCTGCTTGTTTCCTGCGATCTAGGGTTGGGAAGACGTCCTTGATGAACCAGTATCCTGCGATTCGGATCAATTAACAACGAAATTTACGGGATTCCTTTTAGTCGACTGTTTTTTTTCCTACTGTTGCTGTTCGGTTTGTGTTTTCCTTAGCTGCGATTTAATTCAGATATGTGAATAAGAAGTTCAGCAACCAGTACAAGGCTACGATTGGCGCCGATTTCCTCACCAAGGAGGTGCAGCACGAGGATAGGCTCTTCACCTTGCAAGTAAGATTGGTCTCCCTTGCCTGCTCTATGATTCGAGCTCTAGGGGTAATTTGGTTCCATATCGGTTGATTTCATTGCGCACTGGTGTCATCTACTTAGTCTGTTGCCTGGTCGTGCATGTATATCTTTGATAAGAGCATTACTCAGTTTTGTGCCACTGAGACAATATTCACAATATATTCCTTTCTTTAGGTAGTATGTTCCCACTCGTCTGATCAAAGTGTGCAGTACTAGCCTATTAGGTTCTTGAACATGGTAAAATTTAGTTCATTATTCCTTTGATTTATTTGTCGCAAATAATGGAGTGATGTCTTGTTGCTAGAAACTATGTGGCTTAAATTTCACAAGAGGTAGAGCAACCTACATGAGTAATGTCAATCCTTATGACATACTAGTATATATTCAACTACTTCAGTGAGCTGCTTATCTTTAGGGCTATATTTTGGAATACGCACAGGGCTTTTAGTAGCTGTATTATAATTTATAACAACCCTGCTTTTTAGTCATCCTATGATATCTGCTCCATGTGTAATAATAGTAAGAAATAGTTACATCATCGGGTTCCTTCCAGCCTTCGAGGCATCTTATTTGCCTAGCAGTTTCTTTTTGATTGTCTTACTTTCGTTCTGGTTGCTTCTTGTTAAAGCACAATGAGCTGTATCACGGATGGGTGTATAAAATGCTATCTGTAATGCTTTTTTTGTTTCTTTCGTTCCTATAATATGCTATTTATTGTCTTATGTGTTTGATTTGAGGAGGTATCTTAGGAAGTAGTAAATTTCCATGCTTCACGGTTTTTTCAGTTGATGATGCTTAGCCACATATTTCTCTGTAGATATGGGACACTGCTGGGCAGGAAAGGTTTCAGAGTCTTGGTGTTGCATTCTACCGTGGAGCAGACTGCTGTGTTCTAGTTTATGACGTTAATTCGATGAAATCGTTTGACAATCTGAACAACTGGCGTGAAGAATTTCTAATTCAGGTGAAGTATATATTTATAAGGACTTTTTAGTGCGTGACTCCGGATCCAAGAATGTCCAACTCACTTTGGGCGTTTATACTTTTCAGGCCAGCCCATCAGATCCTGATAACTTTCCTTTTGTTCTACTGGGAAACAAAGTCGACGTAGATGGTGGCAACAGTCGCGTGGTAATTACTGCTCCATGTTTTGCTCTCCCCACAAATTTTCTTTTGAGTTAAACAACGCATTTCTCCGTGACAGAATGATTGGAAACCTGACCTGCTTTGATTTTAGGTCTCTGAGAAAAAGGCAAAGGCATGGTGTGCTTCAAAAGGGAATATCCCATACTTTGAGACATCTGCCAAGGATGGAACGAATGTGGAGGATGCTTTCCAGTGTATTGTGAAGAACGCTCTGAAGAATGAGCCAGAGGAAGAATTGTAAGCACGTTGCCATTCACCTTTCTCTGCCTGTTTCTTGACATTAACAACCATTGTTTCTGTGTGATGTAAGTCATGGAAAGTACTATCAAACGGATTGCTGAAATTAATTAATAAAATTGGAATACCAATAGTTCTTCTGTTTACTCTTGCTTCCAGTTATTATCTGCATCAGCTATATAAAATTTTTTGGCATGTACTATGTTGTTTAGTTAAGGTGCTGGTCCTTGCTCTGTGAGAACTGGCATAAGAACTTATTCCTTGTATACTTTTATTTCCTTATCTTTTCTAATCTTATTGGTTTTTTCTTGAAGGTATGTGCCAGATACGGTGGATGTGGTGGGTGGCAACCGGGCCCAGAGATCATCTGGTTGCTGTTAAAGCATGATGCATCACGAGGAGCTGCGATCATTGGGTTTGCTGTAACCTAGAATACATTGTGGGGTCTCCGTTGCTCTATAAGGATCCATATTTCATTTGTGCCCTTTTCAATCCTCTGTACCCCAAGGGCACCTGCTCCGAGCTGTCAATTTGTGGATGTTGTGCAGTTTAATCAGAAGGGTCAGATCTTGTGAATACAATCGTCAGTCCGGTGGAATAAAAGAAGTGTGAACTACATTTATGCTTTGTGTGAATGTCTCTGAACTGAATCAACATTTGCATTTTGCTGTGCCGTTCGTGTAAACGCTTCTTCTCCTGTAGCTGAATGTATGCATGTCTTTATCGGTCATCACCTGTCAAGTGAAACAGAAAGCGAGCACCATGCATGTAGAAACTTTTGTAGAATGTGGGGTATCGGTTGTCATATTCTCAAGTAGTGTCAGGAATTTGAGAGCAGGACCGTGTCCTCAGTGAATTTCCCATTAGAGCAAGAACCAAAATGGAAACACTCAAAACTTCGAAAGGCATCGTGATTTACCCTTCACACTAAAACATGTCGTTATGTGTCCTCAATCTGTGAATTTTCAATTGAGCGAAACCAAAATGGAAACATCTTTCTTTTTAGAACAAAAGCGTGCCGCCGATGTCGACTCGTTTGCGCCATTCATTCGCCCAGCAGAGAAAAAAGACGCCGTAAAGGCGAGGAAGCTTCAGTTTTGAAAACGGAAAAGACGCGAGAGCCTGTGCACGCCCGTCCGTTGCGGGCGACACACCTGCTGTGAATGGAACGGATGCGGGCCAATGCGAACACGGGCGGCTGGGCGGGCAGCGGCCACGGACGCGGCCCGCACACGGCAGTCGACAGGGACACTGCTTTGCCGTGGCGTGGCGTTCCCGCCCACGCAAACCATTCCCCCACGTTTTCCCCTCGCCCAATCACGCGCGCAATACTCCGCCGCTACGTTACACCACTCTTGTCTCCCCTGCCAGCATCGTATATATGCACCTGGTCGTGCCGTGCAAAGCAACGGCAGGTTCACCGTGATTGGCACGCCCCCTTGGCACCCAGGCTAAGCTGCAAGCAAGTCTGTTCCCCTGAGCCTGATCAGCGATCACAGCAGAGCAACAATGCCGATGATGACGCCAGCGGCAGCGCGGGCCCCTACCGGCTTGCTGTCCAAGAGCAGTTTCCTGGCGCCATCTCCCAACGCCGCCGCGGCGGTGGCAACGGCCAGGCTGCTTGGCCGTCGCGCCGGCGTCAACAGGGCCGTCAGAAGCCGCCGGCCGCGGGACGGGGAGTGGGGCTCCGACCCGGACCCGTCCACCGGGACGGGCCGGATGGTGGACGAGGACATGGCCACGCTGCGGCGGCGCATCCGCGAGGCGCGGGCGGCCTTGTCAGAGGACGACGACGACGACATTGACGGCGTTGGCGTCCCGCCGATCCCGGGCAGGTGGACGGCGCTGGAGCGGCGGCACCACGTGGCCGGAGTGCACCTCCTGGAGGCGCTGCTCGTGAACACGCGCCCCGGGCTGGGGCCTGGCGCTGCTGCTGCTCGGCCTGCCGGCCACGGTGGTGTTCCTTGTCGGCGCCAAGCTCATCCAGGCCGTAGACGTCGTCTCGTCCGCCGTAAATGGTCGGTGATTGTTGAGTGTCGATAGACTCCGGATATTTCTGATACGAATTTATATCCAGACCTTCTTGCATTGTACTACGTCTTTGTCGTTATAAAAGATGATGATGTTTGCAGTACGGATTTGTAAGGTTTTGTTTTTTAGAGTTTCAGTTTCAAGATTCAACTGTAAGTAAGATGAGGTAGTGACTTGACGAGAATTGCTCTAGATCCATCTGTGTTGTGCAACTATATTCCAACTTGATGGATATACCAATTAAGTGTTTGAAGTTTTCAAATGATAATATTTAGTTTCCATAACGATTTCAGTTGAGTTGTACGTACTGTATGAGTAAGACATTCAACTTATTTGACAATATGAATTGCGATCCAAAAAATTGCATAAACCCTTCTGGTTTCGATTGCAAATCTAGTCGCGATCCAAAACAGGGAGTTATTTGACAATATCTGCATTTAGTAAGATTCTGGGACGGCGAATCGCGCTGTCGGTGGACTCGAGTCCGCCGCCGTGCATCTTCTGAGACCCTCCTGCTGCCTTGCGTAGTTAGCCTCTCGTGGATGCGCCGGGAAGCCGGAATCACTGATCGAGGCATTGCAGAGCGGATTGGGATGGTGGCAAGCAATTAATCCCTCTGTTTCTGAATATTCCTCTTCTTCACAGACCCCGCGCCCGCAGCTGAACGCATGCCAACCCGTCATCTCCGGCTGTCGCTTTGTGCGTCACCGGTGGCCGGCCCCCGCGGTTGAACACATATGGGAATGTGGCTTTGATCCGTTCACGAAACGTGGCTCGAGTAAAGCCCTGATTTGAGTTGGTACTCTTTGCCCAAATTGATTTTGTGATATGACAACGTTGAGTTACGATAAGGTCCATTTTCTGTCGAAAGATAGAAAATTCGACAGAAAATAAAAAACGATGGTAGAAGTTTTTTTTTCAATTGTGGTGCATCTTTGTAAGCTTCACAGGCAGTTGTGGTATAAACCGATTTAGCTGATAACGTATTGACTTCCTTTCTTAAAAAATGTCTTGTTAGTAATTGATATTAGTTTGATCTGGTCGAATGTAATATTCCCAAACTAATTGTCCTATAGTGTGTCAATAGCTACTTAAGTTTCACTTTAGTTGTTGTTTGGAGAGAAACCAGATCTTAGTGACAGCAATGTTGCTCCGCACTAACTAATTTGCTTGCATTTGTTTGCTGCTGAATTTCCGCCAGCAGATTGTAGAGAAAAAATAAGAATGTTTGCCATGAAAAACATGCCATTATGGCAATTGGCAACACACAAAATGCTTATGATAAAAAAAAACTGCAGTAATACCTATAAATGCCGTATCGATCTGATAGAACTGCAAATGTGAAGTTCATAATTTAAACTGACAGTTTGAGTGACCCTAACCACAGTAACACCACATCTTACAGTACAATCTGAGCACACCTAGAGGGGGAAATTGAATAAACCATCTGTATTCTCCATTTCTCCTTAATTTGAGCAGCAGCCAGCTCTCTTCAGCGCAGACACATCATCTTTCACATTTATTTTCTCTCCTTTTCCTGGCAAGGCAGAGCCTTCCTCTGGTGCCTCCACCGTCTTTTTGCTCACAATTTGGTATATCTGAGTCAGGACCTCTGAAAATGCATTGTCGACATTGGTTGCATCGAGTGCTGATGTTTCCATGAAGTACATGGATTCAGCCTCAGCAAACTCCTTTCCATCCTCAGTTGAGACAGTTACCAAGTGTCGGAGGTCAGATTTGTTGCCAATCAGCATGACAACAATGCTTTGATCAGTATGGTCCCTGAGCTCCCTCAGCCAACGCCCCACGTTGTCAAATGTAGCACGACGGGTGACATCATAAACAAGTAATGCTCCTACAGCTCCTCTGTAATAGGCACTTGTAATAGCACGGTACCTGGAAAGCCACAAACACAAAGACTAGGTTAGACCATAAGAGAAATTTTGTCCTCCTTTTTTTTCCTTTCGCTACTTTTTTTGTGAATTTTTTTAATTGGTGGTATGACAAATGGGATCAAACATCCCGTGCATCCTAAGAGTAAACCAGTCTGAATTTGAAGTCCACAAAAATGTGTTGCTGCAGACAGCTCTAAAGCAGGTAATTAGGAGTTATGTATCATTCAGATCTTTTTCATGGCAACTACAGTTGAAGCATAATTTGGAAAGTTCAAATCATTAACTATTAATCAACTTCTATCAGGGTTGTGTTATCATATATCTTTCATTATCTTTCTGCACAAATATCTTTCGTTATTTAAATCTAGCTATTTCAAGCTAGTTATCATATATCATGTCAATCAGCTGATGTGATGCTAAATAAATGACAAGGGCAAAAACATAGTTACAACTAGCACCACTACCACTTTAAAACCGTAGACAACCAAGAAGTTGATACACATTATAGCTCTGGTGCACTTCAATGCTTAACAAAAAAATCAGGAATCAACAAACCACACACATAGAAAAAAGCATGCATTAATGCAATATGGAACACAAAAATCAACTCTGTTTTCTGTATGGTTACTGTGCCCATTAGCGAATGGTTGGCAAGAACAAAAGGTCTTGCTTATATAATTGGTTCTGATATTGGAATAGCGTTTCACAAAACGGGACATCCATTTATCATCATCCATTGAATCTAATTCACAATCCTAGCAAATAAACAATTCTGGTGTCAACTCACTGTAACTTCTCATCGCCTAGCAAAAATCAACTAGCGACAAGGAGGATATACACTGGTCCTTCTGATTCCAATTCAGAGACTTTATGGACATCCCTTTTTTTTATGGACATCTAGTCAACTAACATAAACAATTCTCACATAATTAGCATCCGGACATCAAACATACTCCTCATAACACACCATCCCACATTGTACTGACAACATAGCAGACTGCAAAGACGCATGAATATTTCCCGGTGCACTGAGTACTGACAGGCAAATAACACTCGAAAGACAATGACATCTGAACCACCAAAGATAGAAACTTTACCACCCATGACCCATCTACTTAGTAGAAACAACCAATGGACATCTGAACCACTGGACCCCCAAGATCCCTCCTTTCACAAATCGTACCAAAAAAGCTGAAGCATTCAAGTCGATATTACTGACCTTGCAAATTCTTACCGAAAAGCACTACCAGATTTATCTCCCGAAACAGCAAGAAACAAGAGCAAATGAGCAACTGCAACCGCGCAGTTACTCAGCTACGCGAGATCAAGCAAATCAGCATTCCAAGATCACATTTTAACCAGCAAATCAGCACTCCGAGATCACATTTTTAACCAGCAAATCGGCACTCCGAGATCACATTTGAACAAGCAAATCTACACCAATGCAGCGAGGTAGCATCCAACGTGCGAGCGGATCGAGAACGGTTACCTCTCCTGGCCGGCGGTGTCCCAAATCTGGGCCTTGATGACCTTGCCGTCGACCTGGAGGCTGCGGGTGGCGAACTCGACGCCGATGGTGGACTTGGACTCGAGGCTGAACTCGTTCTTGGTGAAGCGGGAGAGGAGGTTGGACTTGCCGACGCCGGAGTCGCCGATGAGCACCACCTTGAAGAGGTAGTCGTAGTCGTCCTCCGCCCGGTAGCCCCCGCGCCAGCCATTGCTCCCCTCCGAGCGGAAACGGGCTGCTGCTAGCGTGGCCGCGTAGGAGAGGAGTGAGTCTGGATCTCGCTGGAGCCGGGCGGTGGCGGTGCAGTGTCACTGGAATTGGAGCAACTGAACGAGGAGGCAACGGAACAGGACTAGATGCAAAATGTTCAGGAGTCCAGAGTGGTCCGTAGTGGTTGGGGAGTCAAAAGAGTAGGATTTGTGCTCCCAAATTTCTGTAAAATCACAACTTTCCAGGTATGGCGTTTTGGTTGGTATGCAACCAACGGAAATGTGCATTACTACATGCCCATTCGAAATCTTAAATCAAAATCCAGCCTAAACAGTAAACACAATACATTTGTTTTTATTGCACCGTACTGCTGCTGCATAAAACCGAGACGACATCGCCAGGTTGTGCTCGCTGTAAACTTTCATAGCCACCGAGCAAAGTTGCTGCGACTTGCAAGGCCGGAGTAGGTGCCTCGATCCGTGGAGATTAGCTGTCGGCCGTAGAAAGCCAGCTTTGGTTTAGCAAGCCGGTCATGGTTCATTACGCATTGCAAGCGCGGAAACAGTGGTTACACGGCAAGCGTGTCATTGCGAGAGTAACGCAGCCTGCTGCTGGTGGCCGTGCCCGTGCGGCGGTGGCAGCAGCTCTGCTCCCCGTGAGGAGTGGTTGGACTGGACAGCGACCAGCCGTCTCCTTTGCCAACCGAAAACACAGCGCAACCGCCCCGTCGGCGCGCGCGCTTTTCGGCAGACGTGCCCGTGGCCGGTGTGCGCTCAACTGAATCGTGCAGCGCAGCGCGAGCCGTTTGGTTGGGCCTGGGGTAGCGACAGAATCGAGCCTGCAAGGCCTTCTTCTCCGGAAAACAGCCAAGGCCCAGAGCAAGTTTCGCCCAAACAATGGGCACCGCTGAATGGTTCCGCAGTTCCGCACTGACCACTGAGTTTGGCAACTTCCACCAGTGCTGTAAAAAAAGTTTTAACTATTGTTCAAACACAACGCCGCTGCCGAAGCGGATCCGTGACTGTCACCAACTCCCCGCACACGACAGAGCAGCTAGTAGCAAAGAACAAAGGGCCGTGGCGGCACGTTGCAGGCATTTGAATTCTAGAAACTGGAGATTTTTGGAGCTGCCACATCGGACGATTCTTGCTTCCGCACTGCGCACGGCGAACAACAACTCAACACACCACCCCGCACGGCGAACAAGAAGGCCACGCGCACGTGCCGACGGCGCAACTTGGCGCGTGCAGACAACCGCGGCGTGCATGGCAATCAGCACCTGAACCAGAGCTTCCGCGTGGACCTCTATAGCCAATGGCACACCTCCACGACGGCAGGCAGAGCAGAGGACGGTTGCCGCGTCACGGCGTCAGTGACCACCGATCAGCGCCGCGACGTCGGCGGCGGCGGCGCGCGTCGCCTGCCTCTGCCGGCGCTGTCGTGGCGTTGCAGCTGCAGCAGGTGGATGTACTCGAACCAGACCTGGCGGAACACCTTGACGATGCAGTCGTGGTGCTCGTCGGCGTTGAGCGAGAGGTAGCACGCGAGCAGGCGCTCGAGCTCCTCGGGCCGGCCGCCGCTGCTCGCCACCATCTCCACCATGGACTCCCGGAACGCGCGCTGCGGGTCCCGCGTCCGCCGCACCACCGCCAGCCGCTCCAGCTCCGGCGCCACGTGCACGCGCCGCGGCGACCGCACGCGCACCGCCGCGCGCACCGGCACCGTCGCCATCCGCCCGGACGACCCGGAGAACGGACGAGCGCCTCCTCCGCCGCTGCTGCTCGGGCGCCGGCTGCTGCGGCGGCGGTGGCGGCGCCGCCGGTTCGTGCGCGCCGGCCCGGCGTCCGCGTCTGATGGAACGGCTGCCGGCGGGAGCGCGCCGTGGCGGGGGCGCCGCCGGGGAGCCGGTGAGGGAGAAGGGGATGAGGTGGCCGAGCGGCGGGAGGTCGCGGTCCCCGCCGAGGGAGCAGTGGCGGCGGCGGTGCTGGCCGTGCCGGCGGATGGCGTCGGCGGCATTGTCGTTGCCAACCGACAGCCGCCGCGGGACGACGTCGGCGGCGGCGTCAGGGGACTGCCGCGGCGCGACCGCCGCCGGGCTTGGGCTTGTGCGCTTGGGCAGGCACGACGGGAACGCGGACGGAGCCGCCGCGCCGGGCTTGGGCTTGGACGCGCTCTCCTTCCCCGCGAGCCTGCCGAGCCACGAGAGCAGCGCCTTGCCCTTCCCCTTGCCTCCTCCCCTCTCCCTCTCATCTTCTTGCACGCACTGCAGCGCGGCGCCATTCTGCTTCCGGATGCCCCATCTCATGGCTGCTGACTAGCTAGTTCTTGTTGCTACCGATCGTGGTGCCAGGTCGTGTGTTTGGCGTGTGAGAGCTTGAGGAGCGATGTGCAGACGAGGAGCGAGATTTAAAGCGAGCAGGTTTTGGCGGTTAGGCAGCTCGCCGGCGTGCCGGCATCGGGACTTGGGCGCAAAGCTTTCAAAGTTCAAACACGCCGATGTGGCGCGCGCACGGCTGCTACGGCTAGTGGCAGTGGTACAAGTGTGCATCATTATTGGCAGAACGCGACATCGGGGAAGGGAAAGCGAGGAGGAGACAGGCGTGATCTGAAGCTCTGGTTGCGCTGCATGGGTTTTCGAAAGCCCCTGGCGGCTTCAGAGTTTCAGAGTCAGTCCCCGTTCGGACGGACACGCACTCATGATGCCGCCATTGATTAACCCGCACCTTTTCTGTACTCTTCTGCCGCCCCTCTCTGCCGGTGAGTTTCACCGCCAAGTCTGAATCTGAACATTGCAGTTGCAGTGCAAGGGATGCAAAGACCGATCCAGCAAAGGAAGGAAAGCGGCCTGCTGGCTGAAAGCTACTAGGGCTCGGCTGTGGTATCGGGGGCCGAACGGGGATTGCTTTTCGTTCGTGCTGTTCGTCATCAGTCCTTTGCGTTCAGTTGTTTGAACAGAATCCCGCCGGCTAATGTGGGTTTCGTGCTCGCCGGAATTGGCAATTGCAATTCTCCAAAACAGACTAACAGTTCTAACAGCAAAATCCTCCTATCTTTCCGGGTAGGATTATTATTACAGAAGCAATGTAACAGTATTTTTTAAAAAATAAATAAAGAGGAGCAATGTAACAGTTGAAAATGTAAACAGTTGTCAGCACAACCAAGAGCTTCTGATTTGAACCGAGCTCTTGGATTCTTTTCCACCCTCACTCACTGTGCCAGCTAGGCGTGCTTGTCCTAGCTGTACCGGATCGTACGGTAGTGATTACATAATTATTACGCCTGTGCTTTTTTGTAGGATCAAGTAGTATTGGCCCTGGGCTCCATGCGGCTCTGAATGACTCGATTAACAAACAACTTGCGAGCGCTCTCGCTGAGGCCGAGCGTGTCCTGTACGATGCTGTCAAAGGTTTGATGCCTTGTGGGCTTGTGGCGATGGTTGCCAAGACATATACAAAGGGCCCTCTCCTGCTTATGTTTTGTTTAGCCAGAGGGATCAGAGACAGAATGTCCCGTTCGTTTCTTGCCATCTAAAATTTAGCGACTCGTCACATCAAAAAGAATCTTAATATTTGTGAATATTTTGATCAATTTAATGATAAAATCTTATTGACAGATTGATGCTAATTTTTTAGATGAATCTAATGAGCTTAATTAATCTATAATTTGCTAAAGTGATGCTACAGATAATCGTCTTCTAATCACGACTTAATTAACCTTATTAAATCCGTGTCGTAAATTAGTCTATGGGCCTATAATTTATTTTATAATTAAACTTTTTTAAGTACTCATAAATAGTAAGATTCTTTTTTATGTGACAGTTATAAATTTTACTAACTCCGATCGTAAATGTAAGCATTTGTTGACTTTTAGAGATCACGTTTGACCACTCGTCTTATTTAAAAAATTTGTTAAAATTTTGTTTATTTTGTTAAAATTTACTTTATTCCTAGATATACTTGAAGTACGTCTACTTTATTTTTATAGTTACATAAATATTTGAATAAGACGAATGGTCAAATAGAAAATTAGAAAGTTAACAAATCCTTATATTTTTGTACGGATGAGTAGACTCAGGAAACGAACACATAGCCACACACGCAAAGTATCTGAACATTTCGTTCACGGAAACGTTGGCGTGATGATACCTCTCCACGCACTGGCGATGTAGTGCTGCGCTCTTTCACTTTTAGCTGCAAGATATATACTTCGTTTTGCAGCCCGCTGTTCCAAAATCCGGAAAGAGACGGGGCCAAATCTCAGCGCGGCATCGCGCCCACAAAGAAAGATCGAGAGGGGACAATCCGGTGGTCCCTTGGAGATCAAAACGTGTTCAAAGTGGAGCCCTCAAAGGCGATTCCCATCCACACTGCATACGCTGCTGTAACTGTCACACACAGCCCTCTCGCCCCAGGTCTCCCAGCTAAAGCCAACGCACTCGCCATCCAAAGCTTTTTGCCGATTTGGACAGCGTCCATATCCCCCAAACAGCAAGCTACTACCCGGTCGGGCAAGTTGGTTGGTCGAGCCTACATGCACCAACCGGCTGATAGAACTGCGTGCTCAGTTTTCTGCATGGAACAGCATACGATTGTTCACGCCTCTTCCTCTTCACAGATCGAATACAGTAGTAAGTAGGTGGTTAGTAAAACTTTCGAATACAGTACAATAGGAACGGATCACATGCGTAACACAATCACAGCACGAACGCCAACCAAAATAATCCCCGTCGGGCGGCCCCAGTGATCGAGCGCCCTCACCTCATGGGCTCATGGCACAGCATTTGAGATTCCAGCCACCCGAAAAGCTTGACCAATTTGCCGCACTATTGGATAGGCCTAGGCTTTGAGTGAGCCCTCTCCTTGCATTATCCGAATAAAGTGAAGGGATATGCCGCTCCATGCCGGCGGGTGCCCGGTGCACCTCACCCTTAATTATCCATTAAGCTTGCCCTGATGCGGACGAGTGCTGAGCTGGAGCCTTCTCGGAGCCAGGCTTGACGTGGCGTTGCCGACGACGCATCCGCAGGGTGTACAGCTTGGCGACGGTCCACGTGGCCGCAACTGTCCCCGTCGGAGCTCCCGATGGCCATGACTCACGGCCAACTTGCTTCGCCAGCTGTACAAGCGGACAGCAGGATCTGCACAGTTCCGCAGGCAGTGGAGTTTGGTTTGCACAATACTACTTCCTGCCCTGAAATGATTTCTTGGCATTGAAAAGGATTTTCCCCGATTAATAATTAATGAAAACCGAATTATGCACAGTAGCATCGTGCTTAGTCACCCGTGACGTCACTCTCGCGCCCGCAGTGTGGCCCCACGGCCTCGCGACACGTGTTCCACGCCACCTCCTCCTCCTCCCGTTTGTTGCGGCACTGAGAAAGACGACGAGGACGGCTCATGGTCATGGACCGCTGGGGGCAGAGGAATTCTAAACCCACAAGCCTGTTGGCCCGCGGACGATCCGCTCCGTCCGTCGCGTGGGCCCGTCCGTAACGAACAGCATCGGGGGCGTCCCACGTCCCCGCGGGTCCCGCTTCGTCAGGTGGCAGCGCGAAGCCAGCTGGCGCCGGTGGGGACACGCGCTGCCTTATCCTCTTTTCCCGATGCATGACGTCCCCGGACAAGGTCTACTGGACCGGCTCCTGGAAAAGCCTTACGGGGCCCGTTAGTCGGTGGGTTTCGGTGCACGAGGCAGCTCTGTGCACCGGGTCCAACCGCCCGCGGAATATACCGTGGTCGTCTACCTCGCCCGCCGCCCCCAACCCTCCCCGTTCGGAACTCGAAACCGAAACAAGTTTAGATCAGATCAAAAACTCCGCGTCCAAAACCTAGGTTTTGGTGCGATAAAAACCTCCCCATTCTTCGCGGATCAAGAGGTTAGGGTTTGGGCGGATTCAACCCGCTTCAGCCATGATGTCGAGGTCGTACACCAACCTCCTCGACCTCGCCGCCGGCAACTTCGCGGCGGCGATGGGCCCGTCCGGAAGCGGGAGGCGCCGGTCGGGCTCGTTCGGGATGAAGCGGATGCCCCGAGTGATGACGGTACCCGGGACGCTGGCCGAGCTGGACGACGAGGACGACGACGAGGCGGCCACCAGCAGCGTCGCCTCCGATGTGCCCTCCTCGGTCGTCGGCGAGCGCATCATCGTCGTCGCCAACCAGCTTCCCGTCATCGCGCGCCGCCGCGCCGACGGCCGCGGGTGGGTCTTCTCCTGGGACGAGGACTCGCTCCTCCTCAGGCTCCGCGACGGCGTCCCTGACGACATGGACGTGCTCTTCGTCGGGACGCTCCGCGTCGACGTGCCCGTGTCGGAGCAGGACGAGGTATCTCAGACCCTAATCGACGGCTTCCGCTGCGCCCCTGTCTTCCTGGCGTCCGAGCTCTACGAGCGGTACTACCACCACTTCTGCAAGCGGTATCTCTGGCCGCTGTTCCACTACATGCTCCCCTTGTTTTCCTCCCTGACCGAGACGCAGAAGGCGCTAATCGGTGAAGGTAATCAGTTTGACCGCAGCAACTGGCAGGCTTATGTGCTCGCGAATAAGCTCTTCCACGAGAAGGTGGTTGAGGTCATCAACCCGGAGGACGATTACGTGTGGATCCACGATTACCACCTCATGGCGCTGCCCAACTTCCTCCGCCGCCGCTTCAACCGCCTCAGGATCGGCTTCTTCCTCCACAGCCCATTCCCTTCTTCAGAGATCTTCCGCACCCTTCCTGTCCGCGAGGAGGTCCTCAGAACCCTGCTCAATTGCGATCTCATCGGGTTCCACACGTTCGATTATGCGAGGCATTTCCTCTCTTGCTGCAGTAGGATGCTTGGCTTAGAGCACCGGTCAAAGCGTGGATACATTGGGGTGGAGTACTTTGGCCGCACTGTAGGGATCAAGATCATGCCCATGGGAATCCATATGGGTCAACTGCAATCAGTGATGAGATTGCCTGAAAGGGAGAGGAAAGTTGCTGAGCTGCGTCAGCAATTCGAGGGAAAATTAGTATTGCTTGGTGTGGATGATACAGATATCTTTAAAGGGATCAATTTGAAGCTTCTTGCATTTGAGAATATGCTGCAGATGTATCCCAAGTGGCAGGGAAGGGCTGTGTTGGTGCAGATAGCAAATCCTCCACGGGGTAAGGGGAAAGATTTGGAGGCTATCCAGATTGAGTTTAGAGAGAGCTATGAAAGAATTAACAGGGAGTTCGGCCAAACTGGGTACAGCCCAGTTGTTCTCATTGACCGGAATGTGCCAAGTGTGGAGAGGCTTGCATATTACACGGTAGCCGAGTGTGTGGTTGTGACAGCTGTGAGGGATGGAATGAACTTGACACCTTATGAGTACATTGTCTGCCGGGAGGGGATACCTGGCTCTGAGTCTGAGCCTGTGGTTAGCGGACCGAAGAAGAGTGTGCTAGTTATATCAGAGTTCATTGGGTGCTCACCTTCGTTGAGTGCTGCCATCCGTGTTAACCCATGGAATGTCGAAGGAACTGCTGAGAAATTGAACGAAGCCCTCTCAACATCAGAACCAGAAAAGCAGTTGGCTCATGGAAAACACTACCATTATGTCAGTACCCATGATGTTGCGTACTGGTCGAGGAGCTTTGTCCAGGATTTGGAGAGGGCTTGCAAGGATCACTTTAGGAAGCCATGTTGGGGCATTGGATTGGGGTTTGGGTTCAGGGTGGTGGCCATGGATCAACATTTCACAAAGCTTAACCTGGATTCCATTGTAATGTCTTATGAGAGAGCCAAGAGTAGGGCTATATTGCTTGATTATGATGGTACATTGGTACGACAGGCTTCAATTGACAAGGAGCCAAGTGCAGAAATAGTGAGGATCATAAACACCCTTTGTTCAGATACCAATAACATTGTGTTCGTTGTCAGTGGGAGAAGCAGGGACAGCTTGGGATCATTGTTCGCCTCATGCCCAAAACTAGGAATTGCAGCAGAACATGGTTACTTCTTAAGGTAAAACTTGTCACATCACTACAGTTCAAATTACTTAGGTGGTAGCAGCAGTCTATAATTTATCTGTTTGAACTAGATTGCAACGGCATACTGACCTGCAAATAGATTTTGATGCATTAGTATACTTGCTGATTCTTCTATAAATTTCATTCGTAGCAGCCCATTGGATAAACCTACCTCTTTATTCATTGCATGTTAGTGGATTTAAAAAGGCAGACATGAATGGATAACATGCTTATATTCATGGAACGTGTGCTAAAAAAAATCGTGATTCAGCTTCAAGCATGAGATCATCATTCATCAAGATATAATTATTGCTACTTATCAGCTACCAATTCAGTTTGAATATATTCATTACTGCCATTAGTTTGGAAAATCAAGGTTATTGAAGCTGCTTTATAAATTACTTTAAGTGAAATAGATAGTGAAATGCTAACTTCCAATGTGTAGGTGGTCGAGAGATGAAGAATGGCAAACAAGTGCCCATTCCACAGACTTCGAATGGATGCAACTGGCAGAGCCAGTGATGAATCAGTATACAGAAGCAACAGATGGTTCATATGTTGAGACCAAAGAAACTGCATTGGTGTGGCACCATCAGGATGCTGACCAAGCCTTTGGGTCTGCCCAGGCAAAGGATTTGCTTGATCATCTGGATAACGTACTAACAAATGAAGAAGTCTCAGTCAAGAGTGGCCAGTTCATTGTCGAAGTAAAACCTCAGGTTTGTTTTCTTGATCTATTGTTTCCACTAGGATCATGGCCAATTTCTCATGTGACGTGGAAATTGAGATTTCTTTGCCTGCAACAGAGATTATTTTTCATGTGCTCCAGCTGTTTTTTCATTTCTGACATGCATTGATGCACAACAGCTAACTCCTCGATTTATGCTCTGCAGGGTGTCAGCAAAGGTCTTGTTGCCGAGAAGATACTCACATTGATGAAGGAGAAGGGGCGGCAGGCAGATTTTGTGTTATGCATTGGTGATGACAGGTCAGATGAGGATATGTTTGAAAACATTACTGCGGTCATGAAAAGAAGCATTGTTGCTCCAAAATCACCACTTTTTGCTTGCACTGTGGGTCAGAAACCGAGCAAAGCAAGGTTCTATCTGGATGATACATATGAGGTAGTCACGATGCTGAGCGCTCTAGCAGATGCTTCGGAACCTGAACACGTGAAAGAGTTGGAGGATGACTTGGCTATATCTGTCTCATCATTAGATATCAGTGATGAACCGCTACATCTCACAAATAGGTGTGAATGATCTTAGCCTGGCACCTTCTGTAATCTACATGTGATGGTGATTAACTCATTTTATTTTGCATCATAAGTGGAAGAGGAAAATGTAGACTGACAGCAAGGTTAAGGGTGCTTTACGCAAAATGCTTATCAATCCATTTGAGATGATAGCCAGCTTTTCCAGGTGGGGGTAGAGGTTACATCTAGTATCTGCAGACATCCTAATTATTGTCCGAAGAGGGATAACAACAGTAGCTATACATAGTCTATCCTGCAGTTTGCTGGGGGCATCACAACCAGCTGCTGCCAAGGAGATTCACATGTCCATATGCTGATCTCATGTTCATTCAAATTACAATGGTTCTATTTTCTTTTGTGAATTATTTATTCGTTTCTTGAATGTAAGGGGGAAAGTGCATTGCTTGAAGGCTTGTGGAAGTACACATGCTGCTATATATGGTTCGGTATTTGCTGACTTGGTTAACAAAAGGATCGTCTAGTCAGGAATAACATGTAATTTGTTCGTTATGAAATTTATCTGTTGTCTGGTAATGTGAATAATCCTGCTTCTTCCTTATGTTTTCGCTTTATAATGTAGAAGGTCATGATAATATGGTTTGGTACACATTGTTGGCATAGTTTTCCTTAGGCAATGAGTCAACCGCTATTGCTATTATGCTATTGTAATGCTCTTCTTTCACTCTGCCTCTTGCTATTGTGTCACATGGAAATTTGAAGCATCACTGCTGCTCAAATCGGCTGCAGAATCACTGTCGCTCAACAACGTAAACAACTAACATAACTTCGCCATAACATAAGCGTAGAAAAAAAATCCTATTTACCTTCCTAAACGATCACGCGTCTCACTTTTTCAGACTTTTTCTCTCTGAACTATAATACGACATCCACACTTCATGTACACTTTAAACAGTTTATTTTTCCTCCTTCTCAAGTCAGGTGGCATGTCATTTTTTATTTATTTTTTCTGCTCACCAAGACGATGCCTTTGTCTTGTTGCATCCTCCGGCTTCGAGAGCTTGAGTCCGCCGCCGTGCCGCCATCCCGCAGCAGCCTTTGCCCAGGACCCAAGGTTCCCCTCTGGCCCTTGCCCAGGTTCCCCTCGTGCAGCTCCAACTCAACACCGCGCACCTCTCGTCGCCGGCCAGCCCGGCGGCCACCGACGCCTCCTGTCGCCGGTCTAGAATGCACGCCGCGCTCGGCCGCCGACGCGATATCCTTCACGGCTTCCACGCGGAACGGCTCCCGCGCCACCTCCATCGATGGAGGATACCTTCGTCTTGAGCGGCGCGCCCAGCCTCGAAGGCTTCTACCTGGTGGTGTGGTGGGTGGACCGCCTCCGTGGCATTGACGAAGCGCTTGATCAGTGATCGAACTCGTCTGTGCCAGCCAGTGGTGACGCACCGCCGCCGGTGCGAGCTGGGACACGAAGAAGACAACATGTTGTGCAGAGCTCTTGCTGTCAACAAAAGCATCGTCTTGGTGAGAAAAAAAATGACATGACACCTCACAGGTGGGTTCCCTATGGCACATAAGCCGAAACCACCTACGAAAACCATCCAGGGAGGAAATCAAACGTTTTAAAGTGTACGGCGTGTTTGGATGTCCGGTATTATAGTTTAGGGAGGAAAAGTGAGACACGTGTGATAGTTTAGGGGATGTAAATAGGACTTTTTCCTATGCCAAGTCTTAACTCTTAAAGCTAGTAGCCAGTCCAATGCAGGATTCCAAAGCAATGGTGATTTCAGAAGACTCACTTGGTCCAGTTCCAGTTCTTTTAGTCCTTCACACTCCAACAGGTATTTTGCAAGTATTTTTAGTCCTTCCCAGCCTTCAAAATGTTTCACAAGTATTTTGCAAAACATCACATATCTATACCTTCCAAGTGAGAGATAGTTACCCTAAGGAATGCACTAGTCATGACACTCATTGGTATAGCTCAATCCTAGTAATATATGCATAAGATTATTGTCCTTAAGGTTCATCATCAGTTCATCACACTACCATACAGACATTTGCAAAACAAGATATACCTCAAGCGATGAGCTACTACAACTTACTAGGAAAGAGGCCTGGATAGTATTTCTCATCAACTTAAAAGGAAAATCAAACCTTTCACTGCCACACCTTTATCAATAATAACTGATGGTAAGATTTTGCACACAAGATAACCAGGATTTAAGCGCATATTCTATTTGGCTCCCAAAAGAAAATGATACTTTTTAGGGAGCACTTCTATGTGCTTTTGATATCTCCCTTTTGAGAACAGCGAGATCAACAACTCAATTGTTGAAACTTCAAGTGAGAAATTCTTCTCGTCAATTTTAGAAATATAATCTCCAGCCCTGACTATTTCACCTTTCTTCAGTAATACCCTAACCACATTATTTAGAAGACGGGAGTCAGGAGCACAGTTTGATTTCTCCATTGATGTGAAGACATCATCAGCCTCTGCTAGAAGCCCTTCTTTTATCAGATTCGTGATCATTACGTTGTAAGTCACAACATCATTGATTGACATAGTTGCGAACAAATCCCTGGCTTCTTCAATTCTCCTGGCTTTAAACAGTGCAGAAATCATGACAGTGACAGTTACTTTATCAAACTTCATGTTCACTGCACTCAATTCCTTGAAAAGTGAGACTGCCTCATCAAAGCAATTATTTTTACAGAGCCCATCGAGAACTATATTATATGTTACCAAGTCCATTGGTATCTTACTCTCAATCATTCCAATGAATATTTTCTTCGCAGCAATGACTCTTCCAGCCTGAAAGAAACCATTCAGTATTATGGTGTATGTAACAATTGTGGGCTCAACTCCCTTGAGGGACATTTCATTGAAAAGATTCAATCCATCTTCGATCCTTCCAATTTGAAAATAGCCATTGACAAGTGTATTATATGTTCTAACATCAGGTTTGAAGCCAGTTGACAACATAGCATCAAGTACTCTGAGTGCTTTGTCCATCTTGCCAACCAGGCAATATCCATCCATCAGTGAAGTATACATACTAACATCAGGCTGCTGACCAATACGTACAACGAAGTCAAGCATGGCTTGTGCTTCCATGACCTTTCCTTCTTGGCAAAGGTTGTTTATTACTGAACTGGAGAATTTGTTTACATCCAGATGCACTCCTTGTTGTCGCATTTCGTCAAACATACGGAAAGCCTCATCCATCATTCCATGATTAGCATATGCACTGATAAGTACTGTGAAAACAATATTGTCAGGTACAATACCATCTTGTAGCATTGAAATGAAGAGGTTAGTCATATCAGCCAAGCATCCTTCTGTAGCATAACCATGAAGCATAATAGAATAGGAAGTGATATTAGGCTTCTGGCCCATCGTGACCATGGAGTCAAACATAGCTCTAGCTTCCTTGGTCCTTCCATGCTTGCAAAGGGAAGTCATGAAGGAATTCCATACGGCAACATCCGGTAGAACACCCCGACAAGTCATTTCTTCTAATAGCCTAATGGCATCATTCCACAAACCTATCCTGGAATATCCATGAATCAGGCTCTGATATGTCATAGTATTGGGTAAAACACCTTCATCAATCATGTGTCGAAGAATCACCTCTGCCTTGTCCATTGCTCTGTGCTTGCAAAGTGCATCAATTACAGTGCTATAAGTTGCAACGGAAGGAGGAATCCCCTGTTGCAGCATCTCATGGAATAGATTGCATGCTTTGACTACTTCGCCCTCCTTAAACAAACCGTTGATGACCGTGGTGTATACAACAGAATTTGGCAAGCAGGCAATCCGGAGGATCTCTAGTGCACGCTGACTCCTCCTGATATCGCAAAAGCCTTTAAGAAGTATGCTGTATGAAATGGCATCAGGTACGCAACCCAGTTTGGGCATCCTGTGGAGTAGAATGTCCATAGCCTCTTCTGTCCGCTTTGCATCACAGAGGCCGCTAAGGAGGCAGTTGAAGGTGACGACATCGACACCGGTGCCCGTTCTGAAGAGGCGGCCGAAGATGGCAAGAGTAAGATCCAGGCGGCGCACGCGATGGCAGCAGCCCATAAGGATGGCGTAGGTATGCCGTGTGGGCGGTAACACCCGGGGGCCCGATCCTCAGGTCATGCGGCCGAAGAGGTCGATGGCAAGAGCGGGGTTGTTGCTGCAGGCTTCCGACGGGGGCGCACGGGATAGCGCGGCAAGAAAGCCGTCCAGCGGGCGCTCTGGGACGGGGGTGATTTGACGCAGCAATTCGTCGAACAAGTGGTGTGCATCTCCAGAGCTGAACGTCCCAGAATGCACCCGCTCTGTGGCCGCGATTAGGGCGTTGCCGGCGGCGCGGTGGGAAGGTTCTATCGAGGAGGAGGTGCTGCTGGACGCGGAGGGCAGGCGCACACGCGGCATTGCTGCGGGAGATTTGGAGGGGCTACCTTGTTCTCTGGTTGAAATTGTGGCTAGATCGACGGCGCCGTCCTAGGCCAAGCCAGCTTTCCTCTGCTGCTACCGGCGCTTGCAATCAACGCGGAAGGAGGAATCCGCGTAGCTAGAGGCTGCGGCGCCGCGCTGGAGCTCCGGCGGCTCGTTGGGTTGGAAAGTTGGTTTGCTACGAAGCGTGCTCACGAGTGTGAATTAGGAATTCTGGTGCTGGCACCCGTCGGGTTCGGGCGGCCCTTTGTTTGAGTCATGTCAGTGTGTGCGCGCGTATCTGTAGGCCCGTCAGCAGGTGCACGCGCAACAAATTTAGTTTAATAATCGCAAAAAAACAAAGTTTAATTTGAACTGCATGTAACTGACCACATGCAGTTGTGCTTGCCGAACTGGTGGTGTGCATGCAGATTGGATTGTGCCGGGAGGGAGTGCAGATTGGATTGTACCTTGCAGAGGCGGATATTGTGCAGTTGAGCCGCGTTGCATTCAGTTTGTTCAGAAATACAGAGAAAACTGTTTGTGTGTGTAGGCTGGTGTGGAGCGTAGAAATTCTCGTGTCTCTATTGTTCTTCTTTCTCCATCAGCGTTTGATCTTTGTTTGTGCGTGTGTTCGATAGAGAAAGAAAGGGAGAGCTGGGCCAACAGCCCTTTTTCACTTGCCAGAAAAGCAAAAGGCAGTTCTTTCCTAGACATTATGTATTCAGTTTCAGTACAGTGGTTCAGCACACACTGAGCGCTTTACGTCGGTAACTGTACAGCAATACAGGTACTCCAAGAAACTGTACACTATAAATGTTTTTTTAAGAGTTCAAGGGGCGATGCCCCCATTCCAATTGCATTGCAAGAGACTACAAACGTTTTACAGCACGTGTTCAGATTCCTCCCCAGGAAACTCTTTTGCCTCACATTCTCCAGAGTCCAGACTATCCTATTACAGTGCATTCATAGCTCAGAACAGCTTCCAACCCTACGGACTCTCTACCAGTACCAGGTGAAGATTACACTTAATGGTGTTCGTTGAATACAACAATCACAATATAATAATAATGCAATCCTGATCTCAGAAGGCAATCTGGGTGTTGCCTGAACTTCAAGAGAAGATGTAGATCTCTTCGAAAGATTTTCTGCCAAAAAAGAAACATGGACTTATTTAGCTCATGAATTTAGGCCTTCAATCGTACATACAGAAGGAGCTATACAGGATATGCAAATAGACTCACGAGGTTTTTCCGCTAAATGTGGATCTGTAGTTGTAAATCAGGTTGTCCAACACCTTGTCCGCAGGAGGTCGGTTAGGAGACTTGCGAGCTTGGCTGTTTCACGTCAGAGAAAAAGGTGGAGATGAGCATGATCCCATTCTTCTTTCATGTGGCGTTTAGATCAGGAGTTTCTTCTTGCATATGCACAACAGTTCTTATAAACGAGACCATCTTTACAAGGTTATTAATAGAATGCTTTTGGAGTACTATGAAACATTTTTCTTATTAAATCAAAAGCATGGGTTTATAATTAGCAAATTGATGTGTAAGGGAAACCCAAAAGGGATAGTGGGACACAGTGGCTGTTATTAACATAGTGGAGTGATTAACAATCAAAGAAAAGGATGTGTAGTTTACTGTCAGTTTGTGATATGGTTTCCACTCCAAAAGATAAAAATGATCGGTGTATCCAAAAAAGATAGGTGAAGCAATACCAACGAGAAATGTATAGATAAAAAAAAAGTTACAGTGTCGGACCTGATAAAATGATTGGCAAAATGTTGAGTCACTTGTACTGCATCTTCACTGTGTGGAATCATTGGTTTTCGCCACTCAAAAATGGCTTTCTGCATCAAGTATATAACAAGTGAGTTATGACTGTGCGGACTGTGGGATCACTAAGTTATGGTTGCATAGAGACTCATGGCATGGTAAGTGCAGCAATATAAAGTATATAACTAGTAAACTATAGTTATAAACGAAAATTTGGCAAACTATTGATTATGGTATCATCCATATGATAAGTATAATTCTTAGAGTACCTCAGGATGCCACTGCGTGCAAGTAATTGGATATTTATGTGCTTCTACAGTTGAGACGTAGACCTGATTTGAAACATGGAAGAATTGATTAGCATTAACCATCTGTCTAGATGAGATACTTTGGAAGTATTTCTTCTGTGCAATTTCACTACCACCAAGGTAGATTATAGTATGTAGGAGTATCATCATGGCAATTTATACCTTGCCATTTTCATCAGGTGATGTTGTCAAGATCTTAAAGAAACTTGATAAGGCATTGTTCTCCCTCATTCTCTTCGGTGATATACCATACTTTGATCAAATAACAAAATAAATTATGTTAGAGAACTAATCAGCAACCATTGTAGGCTATTCTTGGTACACAGAACCAAGGACAGTACTTTATGATTTTGCATGACAAGACAGCTGGTGCTAACTTTCTTGATGAGTTCAGGGTCAAATCTGTGAATTCCAATTGCGAGTCAGTAGTATGAATAGATCATCATTAACAAAAATAATTTGACAACTAATATTTGCATTTGAAATGTATGAACGAGGATATTTCATGTAAAATTTGTTTGTTCTCACACTCCAGTCATAATATTGATGGAGCTAAGGAGTCACCTTTATTTCGCTCATATACATCAGTATAACTCCACTTGCAAAATCTAAATTCAATTTCGCTAACTCAATATGCAATTCCACCCAGAGGATATTATGATTTGAAGCTAAATAAGGACTTTTATTTTACTTGCATCATATTGTAGTACATAGAATGAGATAAGAAATTCCTTCCTAAAACTCTGCAGTGAGCGGTAGAAAACAAAAGATTTCCTGGAGTGGTTGAGCGAGCAACAGCTACCTTTGAAACACTGATCCCTCGAGTAAAGAATAATTGGGAAACTGAAGAGTAGATGCCTGATTCAGGGCGTCGAAGTTCTCCAAAATATTATTGTCCTAGTATCATGGTAAAAGAACTATAAGTGCACACTTCTTGCAAAGTGAACTGGAATTTGGTCTACACAAATATCAGAATGAGTGGTTCATGGGTGGCCTTTTCATGAGCAGAAGATTGCAGCAATTTGATCCACTCCCTTACAAGAGCCAGAGCAAAGATATTCTTTTGACTTCTAAGAACTATTTTTTCCCACTTGATTGTATTATTTAATCGATTTTTATAACACTAATAAGCAAGCATTTTTCTTTCCTTCTATTTTAGCCAATGGCATTATAAGTTTCCATAATCATGTTGGTATTTCAGAAAATGAAGACTTCAAATTACCTTGCTGACAATCATGCTCACAAGCTCAAAGCCAAGACATTGCGCAAATAGTGGAAATGGCTCTCCTGCTTCATTCCTGTCCAAAACGTACTAAAAAAAAGATACATATAGCTGGATTCAATTTTTTTTGTCAAAACTGAAATGTGATATATTGTAGCGAAAATAGCTATCTTCCAAATACAGCAACATATTAATTTCAGTTGATGGTTGCAAAGTACCTGAAACACTTTCTTTATTGTCTCAAAATATGGGCCATGCTTCTCTGATCCACCAGTAAACAGCACACCATTCACCAACCTCAGTTTCTGCAGTGAAAGGACATGCAACAAAAATTAAGGATTTAAAAAATGCAACAAAAAGGGATGAGCAAAGTACTGCCATATGTCCAGACAAAAAGGATGTAGTATCAGTCAATTCCATGAGGCCCCATGAGTGCAAAACTTAAGTAATTAACACTATAGATAATACAACCTAACAACTGGGACCCCTTTCAGATCTGAAACAGTATTCAAATACTACTACAGTAGGTAGCTTTTAGTACATAGCAAGAAATAACTCAATTTGTGATTGGTTCGTATCAGCGCCAAGTCTCCCCAAACATGGCATCAAGCAGTTTTGACACCCTGGAAACGACCTGAATATTCAACAGCTGATGAGTGACGAGCACTCTCAAATGTCCACGGGGAAAAAGCACAACTCATCTACAGCCTTGGACATTACTACTCAGCCATGGCTTGGTAGCAACTGATAAACAATGACACCTCGTGTTCATGGTAGCCAGCCATAGCTGGAAGAAATCAACCTTACGTTGCTTATACGGGACGTGACGGCGAAAAAACAGGGGAGGGAAGGGGAGCAGAGGAAGGCCGCAGCACCTCGAGTATGCGCTCCTCGGGCTCGTTGTAGACGAGCGGGATGACGCGCGCGCCGGCAGCCTCGACGAACTTGACGTAGGAGGCGGCGATGTAGGAGGTGGCCGTGCCGTTGTTGATCCTGCCCCCGGCGCCGTCCCCCGGGTGCGAGACGATCCCGATGACGGGGCGGTCGTACAGGGCGGGGTTCGGCGGCACGGCGCACGCCGCTGCCGCCTTCCCGGCGCTCGGCAGCCGGATGACCCCCGGCGCCGCCTCCGACGGCACGGCGGCGGCCAGGAGGACCGCCAGGAGGAGAGGGAGCAGGTGGAGGTGGGGAGACGAGGCCATTTGGAATGTGTTGCGTCTGCGTGCTGTCGGACTGACGGTCCCGAGACGGGCGGGGAAGCGGCGGTTAAAGCTGCCCGTTCGCCGCCAATGAGTGAGGTGAGGCTGAGGCGACCCCACCGTGAAGCGTCAGCCTCAGCTAGTCGTCATGCGTCCTTTCTCTGCTTTCAATTCACGGTTGCGTGCATCTGATTGCCAGGATTTTTTTGCCTTCATCGAGTGGATAATTGGTCAGATTTGGAGGACGAACAATCAGAGATCCCGATTATCCCAGGACGCTTATCCTGAAGCGAACACTGCAGCGGTATGCCTACATTGTTTTCATATGGCAAAACAAGCCAAGTGGATCAACTAGCAACGGTGCCCATGACCATCCCGGCGCCACAATGTTCTTTGTATTTTAGAGTACACCAATTCTCCCCCATGTGATGGTGATGCAAGTGCCTCTTGTCGCTTTTGTTAAGTCTCCTCGCAGAACCATAAATAAGGTGTTATTTCGTTTGAACTTTGTGGTTACGCGTGTTACACGCAGCGACAGTGTGACAGCGAGCTGCTGGCTCACCAAGTCACCAATCGCCTGAACACTTCCCTATAAGGCTCTACAAGTCGTGGCCGGCCCAACCCAAGTCAAACCCAAAAGTCCCGTCCCACGAGGCCCGCATCAACCGTGGAACGGGCCTTTTCCTTTCTACAAGCGACGCCGCGTCCCGTCTTCGGGCCCTCGCCAACATGATTCAAGCAGGAGACGCTTCTGCGGCCCGTGCAGCCGAAAAGAGAAAGAATGTTTCACAACAAAAAAGAGAAGTACCACAGAGAGAGAGAGAGAGAGAGAGCACCCGTTCCTCAGTTACAGTTTACTCGTCAATGGGGGTTGGCAAACGAAATGTACCAGCAACAACAGCAACATTTTTTCTTTTGCCCCTTTTGTCGTCGAAAAGGATGACATTTCACAACAGCAGCGGCTCCTTGATTACATTTTACATCCAAGAAAATAAATTCAAGCCCGTAGTTCCAAGTGCGTTTCCGCAGCCAGCAGTGGTCGCGTTTCAGGCCGACGCGGCCTTCTTCATCTCATCCTTGATGGCGGCGGCCAGCTGGTCGTACGCCTCCTCCCACGCCGCCTTCATCTCCGGCGTCCACATGTCCGGGACCGCGTCCCTGATGGTGTCCAGCAGCGCCGTCTTCACCACCTGCCCACCACGAGATTCGCAGCCGTTCGTGTCAGTGTCAGCTACTGCTGCTCTGTTCATCTGCCGAACTAATCTTCGGACAAGCTAATCAGACGGCGCGTCAATTACCTCGAAATGTGCGTCGGCGACGCCGGCCTTGACGTGGGTCGCGCCCAGCCGCTTCAGGGCGGCCTCCCTCACCTTCACGTCGCCGGTGCTCCTCAGCTGCGTCGCGGACTCGCAAGCCTGCAGGCAGGGATCCCAATTGGGTGAAGGACTGAAGAGCGAACACTGAACTGCAGTTTGGCAGCTCTGAATGCGGTTGGCAGAGGGTGAATGCTTCGATTGCTCACCATGACGAAGACGGCCACGGCGTGGGTCTTGAGCTTGGGGTGGTTCTCCAGGGGCGCGTCGCCGGCGTCGCGCAGGAACGGGAACATCTGCTTAGCGCCCGGCGCGATCTCGAAGATCCTGACCACGTGAGGAACAAACATAAAACTGCAGGTTTCAGCAAGGAAATACCCGATGGCGAGACAAACAATGCGCTCCAGAAACACCGAACCTGAAGAAGAACTTAAGAGCGATCGATTCAGTGTCCTTCTTCATGGCTTTCCATGAGCGAAGGACAAGCTCCTCTTGCGCCTCACTGAACCCCATTGTTACTTACTGTTGGAATCTGTGTTCTTGGTGTGATACTATAGCTCTGCCACTGAGCAGTTAGTTATATAGGCAGCTCTTTGGCGACCCTCTAGCACGGGGAAAAACTACGGGCTAGCTAGCGTATTTTAGAGGCGGCTCTTGACCTCGTGAGGGAGCCAGAGCCTAGAGGCGCGTCAGATGATTCCGTGGAGACTTTGTGGGTGATTGGCCATGTGTCGGCCACACCGTCAAAGATCGCATTAGCTGTTCTTCGAGTACTTTTGTTTATCTTTTCGGCATTGGGAATGTAAGAGTGGGGAGGTGGGGCGTAACGGCTGTGGCGATTTGGTTTTGTACTTTTGCAGTTTTGTTATAACTTTTGTGCTTATATATTTCATTCAAAGGTTCGGAATATCCAAAAGCTTCGTGATCACACAAATGATCAGAGGTATGCATACTATATTATGTCCAGATGCGCATGACCATTTTGTATAGGCAATCAGAGTTCAGAAGATTTAAATGTCTTTATCTCACCAGCAACAGAGGCAAATAAAATGTCCACTCAGGCACTCACGCATCAACCACGAGCAACCTTTTAAATTCACCGAATGATTAAGCAGCAACAGAGACTCATTTGTTAGTTGTCACTCGTCCGATGTTGTCAAACATAATAACTAATGAAAGGTGCCGGACAGGAGCACGAATATTGTGCCACGGATTATTCTCCGTGCCCCAGGAAGAACTTGAGTCCGATGGCAGCCGAGTCCCCTTTCATGGCGTGCCACGCGCTAAGTACGAGCGCCTCTTGCTCCTCGCCAAAGGTGGTGGCCGTGGTCACCGCGTCCGGTGGGTTGGCCGCCGCTACCGTGCCTGCAGCTTCCATGCTCGCTGCTCAGGTCCTATCCGTCAGAGTGGCCGAGGAGTCAAACTCTGGACAGGCCAGGCCCTGGCCCTGCACTGCGTACTTGTGTGTGGGCGTGTGGCTGCGTCGCGACACTCGGCATATCGCAAGCAGCCAAGCAGCAGACTGAGATTGGCTTGGCATGACGCGATCGCACGAGCGGATGAGAACGCATGGCCTCGTGGATGGCGCACGGCCACCGCCGGGCAAGCCATTTCCGGCGGCCGCGGAGAAAAGAATATCTGCAGATACAGACACCACGGCGGCAACGAAAACGGCACGTACGGCTAACCTGTCCAAACGGGTCATGCCAACCGAGCCGGCCCGAAGCACGGAAATTTTGGTCCGGCTAAAGCACGGCACAGCTCATTAGGCCCGAGGCTACGGGCCATGCTCGGGCCGAAGGTGCAGCCTGACGGGCGGCACGAGTACGGTCCGTTTAACCATCGGTCCGGTAAAACACGAAACAAGCCCGTCAAGACACGACCTGAAAATGTCTTGATAAATAAATACATGGTTTGGGTACAAACATATAAGATAGAGCAACCTGGTGGTAAGGCATTTTGTTGGATTCAACATTGTTCGAATCTTGCTCCAACCTTCTTTTTTCACCTCTATTTTTCAGGCTAACGGGCCGGCGTGCCTAACGGGCCAGCTCGGCACGCCTACCACATTTCGTGCTGGGCCGTGCGACGGCGCCTTGGCACGATGGGCGGCACGGCACGGCCCGATAGTCATTTCGTGTCGTGCTGGCCCGAAATTTGACGGGCCGGGCCTTCTTTGCTTGGGCCGTGCCGTGCCGAGCGGCCCATTTGGCCAGCACTATACGGCACGACAGTGTGCAAAGTGATGGGCCGGCTCGACAATGGGACGGGCCCAGCACCGTGAATAGCAAGCCTTTGACGGCCCATTCAGTAGCCCACAGCCTTTGACAGCACGGGTAGTACAGTTCTCGTTAGTTTTCATTTCTTGGTCCAGAAAGCCCATTCCGTAGCCCACAGCCCGAGGGCTCATCTCTCTTCTCTGACCGAGGTCGGGTCGGCGTCGCGATTTTTTGTCCTCTACGCTAGGGTTTCGTTGGGCCGTAACAGGCGAGCGAAGGAACGGAGGTGCTGCGAGGGGTCGCCGGAGAAGGAGGGGGAGTAGCGGCGGAGCTTGGAGGTGCCACGATGGCGCTCACCAACTTCATCCTGACGGTGGTGGGGGTCGGCGCGGCGGTGATGCTGCTGCGGAGCGACGTCAAGCAGTCGGCCACCATCTTCCGCCGCAACGTGCGCCACATACGCAACTGGCTCGAGGAGGAGTCGGCTGCCGCTGCCAAGTACGCTCACTTGCCCCTCCCTGAACTTTATAATCTCTTGCTGCTTTCGCCCGCCCTTCGGCTGCTAATTTGATGCCCAGACTCGTCAGAATTGGATCCCGGGTAGGCTGGTTTTAGGTGATATTCGAGGTGCTAAATTGGTCGTGACGTTAGTTACCGTACCGAATGTAGTTGTGCTGGAATTGGATTGGGAATTGCGTGTTATTTACCTCATAATTTGAAGTGTAAAAACTAAAAAAGAGAGGGATTTGAAGCTCCTACGATTGTAAACGTTTGCTTTGTCTTGATGCCATTGTAGAAACCGATTATGAATTTGGTTCAAGTTGCGTTGCACAGTGTAATATGAACTGAGAAGCTGCATCCCCTCCTAAACATGTTTGGAAGGATAATAATCTGCATGAGAGATTGAAGGGGAATAGGGGATATAGAGTTTCTTACTGACATCTAAGAGCTAAAAATGCATAGAAAAAACTTGCTAAATGTCCCAGTTAACAGCAGATTGATCCAGCAGAACCTAGATTAAAAGCAGAAAGCAATAGGTTGGATGGACGATCCAAATCAGTTAACTAAATAAATTGATGGATTATGGAAGGACACATCAAACAACAGGTGTTTCATGTTTGTGCTTGGAGCTGTGAGGGTGTTCCTGTGCCGCCTCCATCCCTTAACATCAGGAGGGATGACGCTTATTGACATTCCGAAGAGAGGTATGTTTCTTTCAAGAGAAAAGAGGTCTCTATCTGTTAATCAGATGGGGCGAGGTTGGGCTTGTAGCAGAGTAATGAGGGCGATTCTGACTGATCTAGGCTGGAACAGGAGTAATGTTTATTTTCAGTTGAATTGATTTGTGTTGGATTTGGATTTCCTTAGGTGATCCAAACAGCTGGTATGGAATTTCTTTGTGCTGTGATCGGCTTACACGTCTCACTCAGTATTGAACACCCATCATTGGATGAGTTAGCATACATTTTTATGAGAAATAACAGTTGTACATGTTTGTGTTTGGTTTTCATCTGGAATGGCTCATTGTTATTCGTATGGAGATGGACCATCTCTCTTGAAAATGAACTAGTGATGAGATGTAAAACTCTCATCTTTGAATTCCATGAATCTGAGCATCACATTTGATCCATAATAACTCATGTGCCTTTTAATCTTAAATCTTTAAAAAAAAAACTCATGTGCCTTCTTATTTCCACAGATCTACTGAGCGATCTTCATTGAAGGAGTTGGAGTCCCAGGCCAAGAAAGATGCTGCACCCAAGGAGGAGAAGCACTAGATGATCTTACTCCATTTTCATAAAATGCATTGGCATTGTGTGGTCCAGGGTTTTGAAATAGCACTTGTAAAAAAATGTTTTGTAGGATCTTTATTCTCTATTAAGCTTTTACTCAATAAATGTCAATGTGAGTTCAGGATTATCAAATAGATCTTGCAAAAGGAATATTGAGACTTGAGATCTTTTGCTCTCAGTTGGATATTGTTGGAACACTTGCTGAAACTCTTCTCCAAGTGAATTCATATTTGCATAAAGTGGGGTATGTATGAAATTCTACTCCTTGGAAGTTGACAATGCAATGAGTGTGGGATGTCTTAGCATGTCTCCTGTAATCCTGTTCAATGTAAGAGTTTAAGTCTTACCAGTGTTTGAGACCCGTATTTGATTATAAGAGTGAAATTAAAACTATTCACAGTACACCTCTTAAAATAAGCAGGATCCATTTCCATAGGCATCATCTATGACTACCATGTTCCTGAAGTCCAAGTCCTAAAATTTCACACCTCTTCAGATCTAGATCCAGATTGATTTTTATAATATTTTTTATTTTATATGCATAATTCAACTTTATATTTTTGCTTTTCATCCATTGCCACACGCAACATGTATAGAATTCTCAACTAGATTTGTTGTTCCTGAAGTCAAGTCCTCAAATTTTATTCCTAATTCTTTAGACAGATCTAGGCTGAATTTTATACTCTGTATTTTATTGTGCAAGGCTAATTCATACTCACTCCGTTCCAACATTTTTTATTTTTAGACATTACGTTTGACCGTTTGTCTTATTCAAAAAATCTTTACATATATAAAAACGAATAAATTGTTTTTAAAATAACTTTAATAATGAAATAAACCATAGTAATAAAATAAATGATATTTATATAAATTTTTTGAATAAGACAAATGGTAAAAAACGTGACGTCGAAAAGTCAAAAATATCTTATAATTGAAATAGAGGGAGTATTTGTTTCTCATGCACCGAACATGTACAGCCTTACTCGACCTACTCCTAAAGTCAAGTTCTCAAATTTTATTCATGTACCGTACTGCACAAGAAGTAGTTAATCAAGTTGATTATTCATTAGCACATGTAAACAACTGTGTTAGTCGTTTTCCACTGACGGTGGCCCCGTCACCCGCGTTCTAACCTGGGCCCGTTAGTCAGTGACTTAAGTCACCGTTTCGGTTGCATCACGGGGTGCACCGCTTCCATCTCCCGCGCCGGCGCCGATGCTTCTCCGCGCAGCATATATTCCCTTCTCCACTCAAACCTCGCCACCGCCCGCCGCCCGGCACTTCCGACCCCGCGCTCCCGCATCCGACTCCGGCCTCTGCTTCAGGGTTCATACTCATCCCGTATGGAGCCCGCCGACCAGTCGCCGGAGGAGGTGTACTCCGTGTGGGCCCTCCCGCCGGAGCCCATCCGCAGCCGCCTCCGTGGCGTCATGGAGGGTCTGCGCGCTGCGCACGGCGGCCCGGTCTTTGAGCCGCACGCCACCGTCGTCGGCGCCATCCGCCTTCGCAGGTCGCAAGCTATCGAGATGCTCCGCGCCGCCGCCATTGGGGTCGGCTCCTACACGGCCCGCGTCACCGGCGTGGCCCGCGGTGACTTCTTCTACCAGTGCGTCTACCTCCTACTGGAACCCACACCCGAGGTTGGCCTCACTTCTCTTCAGCTGTAGTGCAGCGCGTATTTAATTTTGATGTGCTCAGGGCTTCAAATTCCAGTTTGTTTTGAAATCTCTCGCAGAAAGGCTTTTATGATTTGATTCAGGTTGCTTACCTTAATTTGTGGATTATTTCAGGTAGTGGGAGCAAGTGATCACTTCTCTGGACATTTTGGTTACGAGAGACCAACTCGTGAGTGTGATAGCACAATATATTTTTATCCCTGAAAAAATCGCAAGTCGATGACAATTGTTGTGTTATTTCTCATTGCAGCATATATGCCACACGTCAGCCTCTTGTACGGAGACCTGACAGATGAGGAGAAGGAGGAGGCAAGGAAGAAGGTAGAGGAGCTGGACAAGGATCTCTGTGGACTGCAATTTGAGATCTCTGAGGTTGCGCTCTATAGGACCGATACTGAAGATAAAACCTTGGAGTCATGGGAACTGGTGGAGGTGGCACGTCTTGAGAAGAAGTGATCAGCTTACTCACCGTGGTGTTTGTTCTGCTGTAAGTTAATAAGTTCGAGAATGCTTTCTAAGCACCTGGTTGTTTTATTTTCTACAGTACCTGTTTGTTTTCATGAATAAGCACCATCTTGTATCAGTGGTACCACTTCTGGTGGGGGTAAGGAATAAAAAGCTTGATGGACTGAGTATTCTGTGCACTGGTAATTGGGATATATTTCATTTAGAAGTATACCGGTAATTGGGATATTATTTCAATTAGAAGTATACTGGTAATTGAAATATATTTTGTTTAGAGACTAGGCTCTCAACTCTCCTTATCTCTGTCATCATACTTTAACATAACCGTCAAGCTCATATACAGATGGTACACACTATTTGTAACGTTTCAATAGTATATGAACATCCGAAGATCATGGTCTCTACTCATCCCTGAACCTTCTTCCACCTGATCCAGCTTCCCTTTGACAGTTGAAATATGTAGCAGTAGCAACACTGAGATGGTATTGTCGTGCAAAGCTTCTGCAGTTGAAGTTGTGACACATTTCTGGTGCAACAACGGTTCCCCTGCCAAGTTGCCGGAACAGCACAAATACCATCCGGTGTATTCCAGATCTTGGTTCTGGTCTCTCATAAAAGACTAGCTCCTGCCCTGCAAGGGAACCCTAGCATTTTTGCTTAAGATATTAACTGAAAGTCTAGAATGCATGGAAACATTCTCATTTATCCACAGCCTTGGTTACTCTGTTCTAGAGAAATATTGTAGATCTACGCAGCTTGTTTAAGTCATAGGCCAATGTCATTTCAATGTTCTTTCTTCAAACTTCCAAGAAACGCATTACGTGACAAAATTATCCAAATGCTTACATAGAAGGTCCTTAACTTTAACATGTTAAAAGAAATAAGGCATATGCATTATACAGTAAACAAGTTTACTTATGTAACATATCATAGCAGCATAAGAACACAAAATAGAAAAAATATTATAACATGACTGCATGACTCTAAGACGAAGAGCCTTCTTATTTCGTATGATATTGTAATTAGACTGGCTAAAAGTACTTCAAATAACAGACAAATAGGAATCTGATAAAAAATGAACTGAAACTGCAAGGAGTGACAGATCACTAAAGGCATTGTATTCATACGGCTTCACTAAAGGCATTGTATTCATACCGAAGCTTACACTGGTTGTTCCAGGAATATCTGTCACCATCCTACATCAGAAAGCAACGATATCATAACAACGCAAACTGAAAAAAAAACTTGGCCACTAAAACAAAAGAAAAAAATCGCAGAGCATGGAACATGTTGCTTTTATTTTACCAATGCAAGTACTCCCTTAGTGATGGATTGCTTGGACTTGGTGCGTCTGGATCCACCAGTGCCTTCTCAAGTTAAAGACAGATAAGTTAACATAAATACAACTGAGATTTACTGTCGGCTATGGGACCTTCCTATTACTTTTGTTTACAATGATTCCAATAAACCTTCTGGAAAGAGTACTACCTTTATTTGTTAAACAAAAAACATCCACACCCTACAATTTTGGTGGCACAGATATATTAGTAAATTCCTGATGAGCTTACCAGAGTGTAGAAAGCCCTCATATCACTGCCACCAATATCAGCTCGTGGTTTACTCACAACTTCAGATGGTTTTAACTCAGCACCTGCCAGAAGTAGCCTATTGTTGTATGTTATTCTCAGTGGAACAGTTGGTGTGAATGGATCCAACACATCCTGTACAACATGAGCCAGAACCAAGGGTTCAATTGTTGCCATATCTTGGAGCAAAATAACCCTTTAATGATCTTGGTTGTTACTCAATAGAACTTAGAACTACCTCGTGTACCTGAGGAAGCCGCAGTCTAAGCATCGACTATTTATATCAGAGCTGATGCTGATGGAGGTTGTCTTATTCACCTTTCCCAAGTTGAGATACCTATGTAGGGATTACACATGATACAGTACAAATAGCAAAACAGAATATATTTCAAGGCAGTAAACCTTACAGTTACAGATGTTTATGTCACTTTTGACATTTTTGTTTTCCTCAAAGAAGTGAGCTCACTGCATTTTCTGAAGCCATTTTTCTTTGTGTGTAAGTTCTGCCAAATATGGTTCCCTTACTTTCAGGATATAACGTGGAATGCTATCCAATTTATTACAACCATCTGTTCCCATGTTGGCTTGAATTCAACTTTGCTATAGTTGCGGAATCCAGCAAGCCTAACATGTATTGTACCCAACTATCTGTATGTTCAGGGTTTCTGCACAATTTATTAAATGTATGTGGATTTTGTGGCTTATCACATGTGTGCAGCATTTTCCAGTCCTACTTTAGGTCATTTCACGAGATAAGGATTCTAGTTTCATCCTGTGCTCGCAAAGTAGAATCTACTAATTCCTTCTTCACATGGTGGGTAAAATGTGAATATTTATCTTGAAAGCTTTTACTACTGGATGTTCTCTAGTTGGATCTTTTGGTGACACAAGTATCTGATTTGCTTATCAGATCCTCGAACTGAGGGAGAGATATGTTCCATAGTCCTCGGTAACTTTCAAACATGAAAGGAGGGACATCTTTTCTGGAGATCCCAGTGTCATTTAAACAGGAGAATGAATTAAACTTTCCTTTTTTTTTATCTTTAGAGTAAAATGCATCATAGATCCCTAAACTATTTAGAAACAATCATCTAGGTCTATGAACTCTCAGAGTGACAATCTAGATTCCTAAACTATTTCTGGATGGTCATCTAGGTCCACAAACTTTATAATTGATCTTCATATGCCCATGACTTATTTATATTGTGTTAATTAGGTCCACATTTTCGTCGCACAACCATTTTTCACTTGCAAAGTCACTACCTAGCCACTCTCTATGTGTGTTGCTACCACCACACAACCATTCTCCAGTCGAATGCCCTCGAGCCTAACGCTAGCTAGCAGCAGGTACGCTACGACCTACCCTCCGTGCGTAGCATCTTTCGTATGTGATGTGACAGGTCGCTGTTACAACTGTCACCTACCTACTGGGTAGACAGGCTCACAAATGGCGAGCATATGTTGCGATGAGGAGGTGAGGCGGGATGGGAGGATGATGCCACGATGGACAGATCACACCAGTTGCTAGCTGGCATCGTCAGGTAGGCTCCGTTGCACTCACATAGAGATTATTGTGTGACGGCGTGCATGGAGAGTGGCTAGACGGTAAGCAGGCAAATCCTGCTATACACACGATCGTGCTTTCCGACTACCTCTTGCGACTGGAACGGCGTCAGCACCAATGGACTTTTCGTACGTGCATGTCAAAACCCAAGCTCAAGAAGACCGTAACTTCTGATACGTGCTGGATTGAACACACAGTTGTGTGTGAAGCAAATCCAGGAAGCAGACAATGGTGTCGTGGATCTAATTAACATAATATAAATAGATTATGAACCTAGGAAAACAATATAAAGTTCATAGACTCATATGGCCATTCGAGAATAGTTTAGGGACTTAGGTGGTCATTTTAAAAGTTCGTGAACTTAGATGACCGTTTCTAAATAGTTTTGGGACCTAAGGTGGATTTTACTCTTATCTTTATTTACTGGTTGGACAATGTAATTTGCTTGAAGATTTTTACGCTTTATGCACATTTCTAAAACGACAGGGCAAACTATGGCAATTTGACAGTGTCGTGTAACAAATTATCAAAACAGAATGATCGCATACCAAGGCAAACCTCTCTCGATTCAAGAATATTCAGCTTTGGAAAAAAAATCAAAATTTCCACTATTAGGAATATAGACATAGTACTCATAATATTTAAGCTTCTGCTGGTCCTATTTTCTCTTCTAACATGTTCGGTGCATCATTAGTCTATACTCTATAGCCAAAGCACCACGAAACTTCATGTTTGAATGCCCAATGAAGTTCTGGTTCCGCACAGAAGAGGGACTTCGATTGGTATCTCTTCTTTTAGGAGTGATTTTGATTTTCCTCGGAGCATATACTTTTGCCTACGGCTGTCAGGGTGTCCGAGGATGCTACATTATTGGTGTTTTTTGATATACTCTGTCGATAGGGACAAAGATCCTATGGCGCTGCATCCTGCCCTTTGAACAAAGCAGCAATTACATCTATTGTTGCATCCTCTTGATGCAACTAGCAAGTCCGTGTCGACTGATTCTTTCTTGCACATGGACACCCGGCGTAGTTCCTCTCCACTCGATAGTAAAATATACTGGTGTTTTCCATCGGCTCATCGAGAATAAAGGTAAGCAGCGGTGTGATCCACTGCCATTGGCCGGTAAAACACTAGATTATAAAGCCAGTCAGTAAAAGGAAAATGCCTTCTTGCATTCGAGGCAAAGAGATGGTGTCACGTATCTTATCATCTAGGAATCTTTACATCACAATTTTAGAGCATCTTCAACAAGTATGTAAAAAATGACATCCAAAAGGTTGCTTAAGAAACTTTATAAATCTACAAGAATATAGAGAATAAAAAAAATCATGTCCAGTAATTCTCAATATTAGTTTCAAACAGTTCTAAATCTATGTAATGTCAACTTATGCAAAGGGTTGTCTTTAAACATGAGTAAAATGTGACAACCGAGATAACTGAGATGAATGCTATTGAAAGTATAGATATTTAGGAGTGCATATTAGGATCTGTTGGAGCAATGGTTTTATAATATATTCTCAATATTTAGCTTTAGAAAGTAAGTATTAAAACTTATTGGAGATGCTCTTACATGTGAAGAAAAAGATGTGAATTCACTAGGCATTGTGGACTTGCAGTCCAAGGTGGTATATACGATTCGTTCCATCATGATGAGGATGAGTTGGGGAAAAGGAAACGAAAATATGACGTACTAGTAAATACCCGGCTTGTTGCTGCGGGACTTCAATTTAAGAAATTATTTTATCAATTTTTTAAAAAAATTATAGATAATTCATAAGGCTTTGAAGAGAAAGAACAATGTAAAAAAATGAAGGGCTCAAACTATGATGGTATAATTGATAGAACATTGATTACTGTTCAAGTTATCTGAAATAAATTTATACCATAATCATAAAATATTTGATCAGTGAGACGACATCTGATGAACAAACATTTGACTTGGACTAATGGATTGTTGCACAACGGGATATAATAGCCAGAAATCACATGTCTAAAACCTAAAAAACAGAGAGAGAGAGAGAGAGATCATTGTGTGACCATGGACAACAATCTAGATGGAGCAGGTAATAGGTATGGCAGTACCATGGACCTCAACTAAGAGTGCATATGCTCTTCATTTGTGTATTAGCATTAATAGAGACTGATATGTGGAGGCCAGCAGGAAGTGGGACTCACATGTCGGTCTGTGTTAATGCTAATGTACAAATACAAAGGATCCATACTCCTTAACTACCGTGTAGGCACACTCCATAATTATTTTGAATGGGATCCAACTGTGGGTGCCTATGATAGTCTGCTTCAACCCAAAGAATGAAAACAAAATTTATAGAAAATCAGAGACCTTTCAGGTACCATATAGCGTTGTAAATTTTTTAAATGCGACGGCTATCAAATTGTAGATGTGATGCTTGACATTTGGGTGGCACGGAACAAATGCAACTAAAGGACAGTAGTGTCAACAACTTTTTTCATGCATTTGGCAAGTAATTAAGAAGGCATGTCATTTGTGTATTGATAGTTGTTTTAATTATTGCATGCATCTAGTAAATAATTTAGAATGCATGTTCAACCAACATCAATGAATCCATGAACTATGGGTAGTGGGTAGTAAAGAACCAAGCGAGAGGATGTATGTATAGATGAAAGTAAGATGCTAGGATTCAACGATGCAAACGATTTGGGTGATGTGGCTTAATGTGAGTGCAAAGAAATAGAAGTTATGGCATAGATGTATACCACCCGATCTTTATTAATTCATATCAAGAGTGAACTTGATAAAATGAAAGTTATGACCACTTCGGGGAAGAGAGAGAGAGAGTCATGCTTGATGAAATGTTAGGGCCACACACTTCTAGACCGTGTATCTTAAATTAATATTAAAAAGACCTGACATGTAGAACCTACAATAAACATCATATATTTTTATTGATGAGGTGGTAATGCTCTTAGAGCCGTTGGGCATGCTTTTAGTCTGATTTTCATCATGTTAGAAACATTGTTCACAACTATCATCATGTTGACGAAAAAGTATGTATTCTCTTCATATTAAATACATAGCTTATATTATTATTTCTTTTTTATGGTATCTAATTAACTTTTTGTGTTAGCTGGTTCATTTTGAAAAATCAGGTCCAATCTTGTAAAGTAGTAAAAACCCCTATTTCGACATTAAACTCGAAAACATAGCTTAAACAATCACCAATTTTGACCTTTCTAGCACAATCTTTGGGTCTGTTCGTTTTCTCCTCTAAAATAACACTTTAGAGTCCAGTATCTCGAACAGGCCTCTAAAATTTAGTATATAAAGAAATTTAAACATCTCTAAACGATAGATGGAAGAGAGGCTCTAACCCTCTAAATTCTTACCTCTAAAGAAAAAACGCACACTTTGTTCCCACCTATTCATGTAACGCAGCTGCACGTTACTTCCACGAGATGGATCACACGGGGCTCAGCCGGGCACCACGGGACACCACTGGCTGGAGCAGAGAGATGCGCTCGCATTTTTCATCTGCCTGGATTTTTCACGGCTCCAGCCTCCAGAACCCAGATTGGTGCATCATTGGCAACAGTTTCAGTTCCCGTGCCAGCCAGACATGGCACCTCCAAACTTGGTTACTTGGACGAGAACGAGGCGAAAGTACGAAGCTTTTTTGACTGGTGTTTTGTAGTTTCGCCGTCCCCGGCTCCCCCACGACGTAAAGCCAGCCTCCGCAGATGCAGCGGCGTATGTCAGGCACTCAGGCGTCAGGCCGGCAGGCGCGCCCACCCACGCACTGTCCCCATCCGCTGGGCCCACCCGGCGCGTGACGCCCCGCACCCGCCCCGTCACAGTGAAAGCCTCGCCGCCAACACCTGCAGGCTGCAGCACCAGCGCCGCACGCCCCCTTCCTGACGCGTCGCTTTCCCCTCGACCGGAGCGAGAAGACCGGCGCTTGCTCGCCGCCGCAATGGCGGCCGTCGGCGCGCGCTTCTCCATCCGGTACGGGTCTCTAACACCGCACATTGCGCCGGTGCGATTGGTGCGCTGTATCTGACCTGGCCTGGCGCGGCCATTGTCTCGTTCTGTCGCCGCAATGCAGGGAGTACGCGGCGCGGGCGCGGGCGCGGGCGGGGGATGGGGGAGGAGGGAGCTGGCCGTTCGACGGGGAGGCGAGGGCGCTGCCGCCGATGGAGGTGCGGTGGTTCAGGTGGTGGGCGGACGAGGCGGCGGCGGTGGAGGAGGAGGAGAGGGAGGTGGAGAGGAGGATGGCAGCCAAGCGCCGGAAGAGGTCCGTCGCCGAGCTCTTCGCCGCCGTGCCGCGGGTGGCCGGAGGCAAGAAGGGGAAGGGGGCCGTCAATGGGATGCAGGCGAAGAAGGGGAAGATGGTGGTGCTCCCGGTCCCAGATAACGGGAGCAAGGGGCTCAACAAAAAGAAGAAGAAGGTCCCGATCGGGACTGATGTGAGAAACAAGGTACTGACTGTTTTCTTGGCTTCGATCTGCATTTCTCAGATTATACTATCTATGTTTGGAACAGTACAATGTTGTGAGGCGACGAATGTTCGCCACTTACCATTCTCAGCTAAGTGTGCACATCTGTTTAGCTGAGCTGAAGATACACAGCTTCTCTCTTTTGACTTTACAATAAGCTATAGTACTTACATCTAGTCTATGCGGTAGCCATGAGGGATATGACTGCATGCAGTAGAAAGTTGATCTGGAAGCAATAACTTGACTGGAAGCCCGTACTTACTACTCCTACCATTCAAACTGAAGAGTTTAATGTGGATTTCATCTTGAAAGTTCATTCTCCAAATAACTGCACCTTTAGCTGTTGTTGAAAACTCTTGTTAGCTGCCTTGTTTTCCCCTTTTTATGTTTCATCTAAAGTGGCTATTGGCCTTCATATGACATGTAAGCTGTCTTTACCTTCTGTGCTTTGACAGCGACTCTTATTCAGAACCATTCTCTTATTATTCCTTTCAATGAATTTTCTTGTCTTCTGAATTGTGTTACATATACACACCTACTCTTGAATAAAATTATGAATGATGCTGATTGTAATATTATTCTATATAGAAATATGCTATAGTTTGGTTGAGTGCAGCATTTGTGACTGAAAATTTGTTGTTCGAAAAAAGCACATTGACAATCAGTATATCCATTTACTTTATTTACTGGTGAATGCGATAGAAGCATTCCAGGTTGTTGATAGCTTTAACACCTTGACATACCATGATGAGCTGAATTTATCTTTGAACTTTGTTATATATTTCAAGACTCAGAAAGGTGAACTGTATTCTCTTTTTTCTCTCTCATTTCAGGAGAGAAGTGGCAGTATAAAAACTGCATCAATTAGCATGCTTCAAGATTCCATGAGAATGAGGAAGCTGACGAAATCTCTTGGCAAGGATAAGAGAAATCAAGAGGCTTCAGTTTTACCGAACAAAAAGAGCAAAAAGACAAACAATAATTCATTTTCAGACAGCAAGAAGAATGCCATAAAAAACAGTGTTCAAGCCCAGAGCATACTTCATAAGCAGTCAAAAGTGTGGTTCAGTACATTAAAGGACAACACAGATGTTACGTGTAAATTAAATTCCTCTGGAAAACCAAAGCATGTTACCTTTTCCCATGACATATTTGGATGGACTGCACCTCTACCTGTAAATAATACAGTGCAACCACAATCAGTACAGACATCCCAATGGCCTTCTCAGGATGGTCATGATAAATGCAGTGTAAATGAGTTACAGTTAGTTCATCAGCACGGTGATGCTATCCCTGGGGCTATTGAGGAGGATACCAGCTCATTATCTGAAATTGTAGTATCAGCTGGTGTTAACTGTGCTTTCCCTGCTGCCAAACCAAAAGAGAGGAGTATAGTGGGCAATTCAGTGGATAGGAAACAACGCACTGAAATCTCTAATAGCAGTAACGATTTGAATTCCGTTAGTTTGGTGTGCTCATCCAGTAACATGCCCTCTCAAAACTTTGATGGTGTGGACCCTCATCTGGATAATGATGAAGACTTCAATCTTGATACTGAGTGTCTTGGAGAAGAGAGCCATGTACCACAAGGTCCTGTTAGTTTGGCAGCCAAGGCAGTATCTGGTGATATTTACAGGAGTCTATTGTCACAACCTTTCAGTTCTAGTTTAGATGATAGGAGGAGAAGCACATTGCTGGAGAGGATGCCTTCTAATCGCCACTTGGGCAAAGTTCAACAGAAGTTTGTTAGTTATGGTAAAGATGTGATGAACAGCATAATCACCTTACCAGGATCAAAGAAATCATCAGATGCACAAGCCAAGGATTGTGTACCTGCATGCAGGAATAAGTACTTCGGCAATAATGACTACGCCGGGCTTCCTCTTAATTCACGTGGTGAATTCGTGAAGCTTCATCCAGGTGGAACCCCTAATTCTATCAACATTTTAAAGAGGCAGTATTTGGGGGAGAGTTCTTCACACCCATCAACCTTTCCCACTTTTTACAATCCTAACACCTGTACAGATCATTTCAATTTTAGACCTGACTACCATGCGCCAAATATCCATTCAATAGATCAGTCTCCTCATTTCACCCCCAGAGCAACAACAGAGTATAATATGGATTTTAGACAGTTGCCATATTCTGAAAGAATAGAAACCCATAAGCAGGCAATCCGGAGCAACAAGTGTCCATGTACCAACCAGCAAGAGCTTTCAGCGGTATGTTTTTGCTCTGAATTCATGGAGTGCCATAATCCACAGCAGAAGCAACTCGGGGTGCAAAGGAGCTTTACGCGTCAGGATTGTGAGCAGAATACCCAACCCACTGCCGAGACAACAATGCGCCTTATGGGCCAAACAGTTGCTCTTGGGACCAGCAGCCCACAATTCAGATATCTGAATATTGAAAGTCAGGGTTCCTGTAAACAAACCCAAGCTGAAGACCGTTCCTTACCGGGAACGGGTAGAAAAGCATTTCCTCAGTTGTTTCATCGGGAGATTGCTGATCCCCCATCTGCATTTAGGATCCCACATGGGGAGAGAGAACTATCTGAAAAACCATCCTTTCTTCCCACAGCTGAACTGAGGTCTGAGTTTGATACAAATGGCTTCAGAGCAAACAGTTACAGTCAGCAACCTGAACTAACAGCATCGAATAATCTGTATGTTCAATCAGCGACCTGGTGTAACAAAGGTGAGCTACGATATCAGCAGGCAGTAATGCCAAGTCAAGTTCATCGTAGCGCTGAAAACATGCTGTCAGTTTCTATGCACCGTAGAAACAGTCAAAATCTTGGTTCAGTGTCATCTTTTAATAGAAGGAACAGTCTCAAGGACTTAATGGAGAAAATACCAGCACCGTACCAACCAGGTTATTTTACACAGAAGTTAAACAACATGACACAGAGGAACCCAATGCCCTCTTCTCTGTCAGGTCATGCTGCTGTTCAGAGTACCCCTAGCGTAACAACTCAAACAAAGTTTACCTCCCTCCCACCACTGCCACCTTCACTGGCTCCTTCCCATGTTCACAATCTTGATTATGCACAGCATCGTGGATCTAATACTAGTACTTTTCATCCATCAGTTCCTGCTGTGTTCCAAACAGGCAGATCACATGCTCCTGGCAACACCATGTCCAGAGACGAGAGACTGAAATGGGCTATGATGGGATCCAATGTTGAGGGCTCGGGACATGTACTAAATGGGAATGGCAAAAGACCAGCAGAGAAGGATGATGCGTTCTTGAGATCACCAAAGAAACCCTGCACGGCAGCTCGTAAAGACGACCTGAACTTGTTGACAATCCCAGAAAAGGGGCTACAATTTTGTGGATCCAGCAGAACAGATGCACCGCCTGTTGATATGCCTGTTGGCTTCGGCCCCGAAGCTCGATCGGAGCTTCGACTTGGAGGCCGAGATGCACATACCACATGGTCATACCCTGTCAGCACGGTGAGGCCTGTTCAGTTGAAATCCGGAGCGAGACATATACTTCAGCCAAGTGGCAGCAGCATGAGCGAAGTTATTTCGTGGACTGTGAATTCAGTGACACCATATGCCGTGGGGAACGCTGGTGCAGCGAACACGTCGAAGAACCGAGACGCAGAAATCTACAAAATCTAACCATTCCTGGTAGCAAGTGAAGTGGCACATGTAATAAATCAGGCAGGAGTAGGAGTAGCAGATGAAGAAGCAAAAGGCTCCGTCGTGCCCACACCATCCTCAACTTGATGAAATTTTTCTGGTATGTAGCTCCTGCACTCTGTTAGCATGCTCTTACAACATTCTCCCCGAACACACATTCTTCGTGAACAGTAGTGAATTGAGGTGTTTGCGCAATTTTTTTACTGATGTATTGTATTTGAATTTGAATGTGCAATCAGATTGAAAACTGTGAGTGCAGTAAATGGTTACAGTATGACCTTTATGATGTATACACCCAGAATTCACCCCACAAAAAATGTAACACCTGATTAGAGCCTTGCGAGCGTCCTGATGTCGACCGGGTGGACGTCGGACGGCAGCTTAGCGCTGTAGATCCTCTGGCCGACGAGGATGTTTGCCGCCTCCGTCGGGTGGAAGGCGTCCCAGAAGAGGTACTCGTGGCGATTGGCGCAGGGCAGCTCGAACGGCAGGCAGGTGACCTGGCCATTGTTCCTCCCCACGCCGCAGCACCCCTGGTTGGTAACCTTGAGGCCATGCGCGCCCGGGTTCCTCATGATGTCGTCGAACATGCCGTAGACGTTGACGTAGGTGAAGTGGGCCCCGGGCAGCGCGTTGAACTGGTCGACGAGCGCGACCAGGCGCTGGTTGAAGATGCGGATGGCGGCGTCGATGCGGTCCACGCAGGTGACGCCGTTGTCGCTGAGCTGGGCCAGCTCGTTGGGGCTGCAGCCCACCTGGCCCACGCCGACGAGCGCCACCTTGCGCGCGCCGTAGCTGTAGAGCACCTGGAGCAGGCGCGAGTACTGGGAGGCCAGCACGTCCGCGTACTGCGCGGGGCTGTAGACGCTGCCCGTCGTGTAGAAGGCCGGCATGAAGTAGTTGTTGAGGTAGTCGTTGCTGCCCATGCCCACGCTGAAGATGCACCTGCTTAGGTGCGCCTCCGCAGCCTTCCCGCCGCCGAGGATGGTCACCAGCGCCTGCACCGTAGCCTTGTAGTTCTCGATCTGACCGCTGAAGCTGATGCGCCCGCCCTGCATTTATTTATTTAGTTAGTTTTACTTTTACTTATTTCCCAAGGGAAAGTGTGTACGTGCATGCTTGTTAATTCATCAGCAGGCGTAGAATACTACTTCTATCCAAAAAATCTTAAGCATATTTAAGAATGGACACCCTGACCAAGAAAATGAGTTAAGAGAGGAGTAGTATGCTTTTAATCCACGCACGATTCAAGATATTAGTCCCATAGGCCATGCACCCAGCCACAAGCCACTCCATTTAACTCATTTAATTACTCTCTCCATTCTAATTTACTCGTCATTTTAAGAGTGCATTTTTATGTTCAGATGCATGGAGTATTTAGTGAACCTTAACATATACATGTTGTCTAGGTTCATAGAATATTCAATGAACCTAGTAAAATATAGGATGACAAGTAATTTGGGACGGATGGAGTAACTAGCAGGAATTAGAGACAACTGCTCATTAAATGAGTGATAACTGTTATGCGATGGAGATCTCTGGAAAAATAGTTTTTTTTAATTCACTTGAGATTTATGGGCTAGGAGAAATATGATGTACTGTACCAGCTGCTGCCCCGTCTCTTCTCTGATCCCTGCGGCGGCGGAGGCGAAGTTGACGCCGGTGAGGAGCTGCTCGCTGGTCGCACCGGCGAACGGGGGATGAAGTCTTTGAAGCCCAGGAGCTTAGCTGCACGAACGCACGGGACTTTCTTAGTACCGGATCGAGCCGATCATCGACCGGCCAGCAGGTCCACGAAACAGGGCATGCATGATGCATGGGAGCGAAACAGCTGAATTTTGCACACGACTGAATGTGTAAAGCTTACATATGACATCGACGGTGGTGAGGCCGTTGCTGAAGCGGCCGGTGGGGCCGTCGGCGAAGTCGATCCCGTAGGGCGGGTAGTTGGCCCGCGCCAGCGACACGATGACGTTGTTGTTGCCGCTGTCCACGAGCGAGTCCCCGAACACGAAGTAGCACGGCACCTGCGGCGCCGCTCCGGCCGGCCGCGCCGCCGCGCAGACCAGCGACAACACGAACACCGCGAAACAGCGCCGCCCCGCCATCTCCCTCTCGATCTGCTTCTCCCCGGCAAAGACGGCGTGTCTGTGCCCTTCGGCACTGCGAGCTCAGCAGTCTCTCACTGATGACGAGGCAGCGTGATCAGAGTACGAAAGAGAACCGATCGATCGACTGCGACGCGTCAGAATGCAAGGTGAGCGAGAGCGATCCGTTGGTTTTATACTGGCAGGCAGCAGCGCAACGCATTGCCGGGGGTTCAATGATGCAAGCAGGTTCCGGGCTGGATTGGATTGGACAGGGTGGCCATTTCCTTAAGTCCGCGTTGGGTCCATTAAGTGGGCCCAGATTAATGTCCGCGCGGCCGCTACTGGGGCGCAAGTTTTACAAGTGTTTAAACTGCAACAGGAGCACCAGGAAGGGAGCTGGGCGACTGGCCGGAGGAAACCGCCAATTCTTGCTGAATTCGAAGAAGTCACATGGTCAGATGTAGCCAAACACACTTGAAGCACCCGATGACGAAAACTATGCAAATAATGCATGCAATGCGGGCACTTGCAAACCGCACTGAATTTCACGAGCAAACATGTCCTCTGACCTTTTACAAGCTCGAGAATGGAACGAGTTTTTCGAACGTTACCGATTGAATACATGGAGTGTGAGTAGCGAGTAATTAGGACGAGAAATAGCAGCGCGCTGTACCTAGGTGGTACGCGGCGCACTATGTGGAGTAGCTGTGAATCTAGCTGTCGGTTAATCACTTTGGCTGGCCAGTGCCCAGTGGAAACGAAAACAGGACGACGCAGGGTTATTTCAAGTGGGACTTCCGTCCAAGTACAGGCGAGAGCTTGGAACGGGTACTACAGCTCTTGAGCAGAGAGGTACTGCCGCACCTTTTCACTGATCTGAATGTGCACACAGTAACTCGAGCTGTGCATTGGCCTTACCCGGTCACCCTCGCTTGAACTGGATGCAGTGACTTTGATCGCTACTGCAGCAACTCTCGCCGACACTTTATTTACCTGATCTCTCATCTCACAAGCAACCGCGGTCCAGTTACTGCTTCAACAATCATATCAGCCGGGGCAGGTAAGCTGCCCACCAGCGGTACGCCTCTGCCATACATCGACGCCCGTCGTCCGGCAGACAGATTGTGAACGCGACGCTTGGAAGCTTCAGAAAAGGTGCGCGATCGATGGAGAAGAGAGAAAAGCCTGCCACCCTGCCATTGCCGGCGGCCGGGGACGACGAGGACACTGCACATGCTTCCCGGGCAGTTGCCGATCGAGCCTGATCGGTGATCGGCACCGCCGTCGCCTAGTCCGGCCCCCACGCTATCCGCATCCCGTAGTCTCGCTGATGACCTGTGCGACTGCTAAGCTAGCGATTCCCACGCACGCGGATTCAATGCGCCGCCCGGGTAGACGGATTACTTTGCCTTGGAGTAGGAGTAATGTTCAACGGAGCTGGTGTGTGAGTAACCGACGGCAGCAGCAGCGAGGCCTTAATTTGACAGGCGAGTTGGTTCCATGGGCTGTGGCTGGCTTTGCAGTGACCTCTCTGTACCAGTTGGTGTGTACTGGGTGGGGATTTGTCCTTGGGTTTGGGCGGTGAATGGATGGTGGATCGTTGGATAACAGTGGCAGTGCCAAGTACTTTTGTCGGGGCAACGCAGAACGACTGTGCGCACCGGTGGTGATCCGTCGCCGCCGCTCGGTCCGATCCGTCCGTGTTCACAGCTGCGATTCAAAGGCACGGAAAGTTGGTTGCAACGGAAATCGGAGGCGTCGATTCCATTTCGTAGGCCGTGTAGCCGCGCGGTGGAATGGGCTTCGTGGCAACTGTGCTCGAGAACGGGCCTCCGAACCTCCACCGAAACGTCATCTCTGGGCCTCCAACCTCCGGTAGGCTCGTTCGTCACCGTCTTTTTTTTGTTTTTGCAAGAGTCCTTCTTTCTTCACGTGAGCAGCTGTACACCACGATCAACGATGGTGGACTGCTCAAACTCGAAAGATGAGTCGAAGCGAGCACAGCTTCCACTCCCACCGAATCCAAGAACTCTGTGTCTCACGTTCACGTTGCACACGTTTAATTTGTCCACGTCGTTTTCGTCGACACGGCGAGCGACCGTGCAAGAATCACGAGACTAGCACAGTACACACCGAATGAAACAAATGTCAACGCAGATCGAAATCAAGCCCACGAATTGTGTCCCGTAAAGCCTTCTCGATCGTGTGTGCCCATTTCGTTCAGTGGACAGGCCCACCTGAATACACGTACTGGACCTCGATCACATCCGAACCCACGTGCGCTTATATTTCCCTTTCGCTCACTGATTTCCCACTGCTACATACAAACAGCTCGTTGACGTCTCGGTCGCCTATCTGCCCCGGCGACGACCACGCGACAAGCGCGCGAATTTTCGTGGTCGATCTGCCAGCCACTGACGCCAAGCTCGCCGCTCTCCTGGAAGGCATTGACGAAGCTGCCCACGCCATGCTGATCGATGCACTAGACCGGCAGAGCCAGGACACGCAGCTGGTGGTATGGCATCGCTAGCGAGACGACACGACCCAACAGTGAAATTCCCCGACAGATCGATCGTTCCGCGATCCCAATCACATCTCTAGCTAGCCAGCCCTGCTTGTGTGCTTGACAAGCCCACGCACATTCCCGGAGAACAACGCCTGGCGCTGCTGCGCGTGCTCGTCCATCGCGCAATAACTGTGCGGAATGATGGCATGTTCGATTCCTTACAACGACGCCTGGCCACTGCACTGCTGCAAAAATCGCAAGCGAGCGAGGTTCAGGTTTGACGAGCAGAGAAACAAAAAATAAAAGAGCTAGGATAAATCGTGAAAAGGCGCCGGAAAAGAAGGGCTACGCAACATATACGCTAGCTCATCATCCGATCCTTTTGCAAGTTGGACGAGAAGGCGCAGAGGGAAAGAAAGGGCGATTCGATCGCGATCTCGCCGCTCCTGCGCGCTGAGCTGGGGCACAGATCCAACAGCTAGCTTGTACGTGCCCCAGCAACCCAGCCAGGCGGCCGGGGAAGAAGCGAAGCGGGGGCAAACCAAAAAAAAAAAAAGAGGATTAAAGGCGCGCGTGTGCCCGCGTCGCGTGGGAATGAGCAAGATCTTGCGAGATCGGAGAAAGCTGCGGGAGTAGGGCGCGCCGCGCGGCTCCCGAGGAGGATTTGGTTCCTCGATCGGTAGATTGCAGGGGCACATGCCACGCCTGACGTCACGCACTCCGCGCCGCGCGGGGGCGGAAACGATACTACTCCAAGGAATCATGCATGCGCCCGCGTGGGGTCCTCGTCGCCCCTGGAAGCTCGCAGAAACCCGTGGGCTTTATCATTTACCTGTGTGCTAATTGACCAAGGTTTTTGATACACCACCTTCCTCCCCGTGTCCCTCCCTCGTATAAAAATTATTATCACTGTACGATTCAAGATTCGTCAAACGAAAATTTCTTTTTCGCTTTTCTATACCTATCTTGACCGCTTATTCTCATTTTCAGTACACGTCTCTATTTCACCGTCAGCCTAGATAGGATGGACAAAGCCTCGACACCTATTCTCCCTCATAAACACTCATTTAGATGGTCTTACTACGTGTTGTGTTCATCACGAAAATATCATACTATTACAAGGTGTGCAAGTGTCTTTATATATCGATACCTCTACATCGTAGTAATATGTGTGAAGGAGTACCTGTCTCACTAGATAGGAATGAGCTGCAAGTCCAATTGGTACATATGGGCGGTGCTACGACCGTGACATTCCACTATCATGGGGATGTCTTTTGCTTTAGCCTGGTGTTTTTATGTTCTTATCAAGGCTTTTATGTTGCCTCTGTTAGTACAAGATTGGAAATCAAAACACAAATAGTTAATGAACTAGCAATGGCGTGTGTGCAACATACGTTTTGAACTTATTATTTTTTACAAAAATATTAAGGCCGTTTTACTAAAAGGAAAATGGTATAACATGAATTTCAAAATACTAAGTTCTACAAGTGTGGCATTCAGCCTTCTTATCATCATTTTCAGTCTAAATACCTTTGAAAGCCTTTTTTCACCCTTTTGTGGATCTCAGTATATTATTGATAGAGGGATAGTAGCTTTTGCCAATTACACTGTAAATGATGTCATCTACAAGACTAATACTAGTAATGTTGTAAAATGATTGCCACTCATTTTCAAAAATAATAAACATCAATAACTTCACCTAGTAGCTTTCTGCCCAAACAAGGAAACGAGAAAAAGGAAAATTTGCAAACATGTGAAAGAAATAACACCAGCCGCTTACATTCTTGGCAGTTATTCCTTTTATCTTTTGATTGGCTAAGCCGCACTCAGCTTTGGAATCGTTAGTCTTTTCTGCTGGTTGAGTCGTTGGGAATCACTTCCACCAGTTGGCTCCCAGTAACAAAAGCAGGCACCTGGATGTACCGAGCGTACTACATCCATCTATTATAGGCAATAGTTCTTTTGTTCCTGGAGAAGCTGAAGACCAATGCTCTGTCATATATAGTAGACGATAAGTGTGTAGTGCTGGCTAGCATCGATAATATGCTCCACTACCATTTAGTTTTAAGTTGGTTATAAAGTGGTTTATCATGGATTCGGATAGTAATTCTCACAGCCAGTTATATGATGCTTACACTGCCGTCACGAGACATGATGACCAAGTAACAAAGCATATCTGGATCTGCACAAGAGATAGCACAAGTGGAGCTGCAGGTCATTGGGGTCGAGCCTGGCAGGCATTGACTAGTCACGGTAACACGCATTTGCATATTTCCCCCGGGCCGTCGAGGTAAAAAATGATTTTCGAAAGGCGCTGCAAATCTGGCAGGAGATACATATGTCGGGTTGAAACCCCGGAAAGGGCAGACCCAACAACCGATCTATCACCTCACGGGATGCCGGTGTGGTGCCAAGGATCATTCATCGTGCATGTATGTAATAAAGCCTGTGTAGATAGCCTCGCATATTTTTACCCTAGGCATGGCGAGGTGGTGAAAAAGGTCGAGTGAAATCTTGCCTCTTTTCGGTGAAGATTTTCATGAACAGTGCCCCTTTTCCGGAAGGCAATTTGATCTCATATCTTTGCTAGTACTGGGTCCTTTATTTTGGTGACATCTGTAAACAGTGCTTGTCACTATTATTCTCTGGCTCGTTTTTTTTTTTAAAAAAAGGATTATTCTCTGATCTTACTGTGCTATGTACTATGTATATACTCACTCTATCCCTAAATGTAGGGCGTTTTGGAGTTCGAATTTTTCTCTAAATATAGAGCGTTTTGCAGATAGGATAAACTTTAAAGTTGGTGGAAGAGCTAATGAATGGGTGGATGAAGGTAAAAATGAAGAGTATGATAGTCTTTTGACATATTCACTATTTTTTTGTTTGAACGCTAGAAAACCCTATATTTAGGGACGGAGGGAGTACATATGTACGCGTACGTGGTGAAGAATGCATTTGATTAGTGTACCAATATAGTAAGGAGCTGCATGCTGACCTTTAAGCTGGTGGCGTTAGTCAGAAGACTGCATGCGTACGTGGAAAGCAAGGTGGCACCGCATCATGCTGACTCAATGGTTTTTCCAAATTACTCCTATATAACAATTGCTAATTTATAGGCTGCACTAGTTAATTAACTTTTCATGCACGACTACTAGTACAAGAAATCTGCTGTGTTCAGATGCCAGTTGCCCACTACAATAACATATCGTCGTCCTTGAGATGCTTCACCTAGCACGCTACCTGCAGTACAGCTCTATTATCGGCAAAAATATTTTACGTTGGAAGAAAGCTAGTCACCTGGAGAGAATAATACCACCTTGTTGATGCCAGTAGCGCTTGACCCTGACGCGTTGAATTTAATCGATTATGAATCCGTTACTTGCTTGCATTCCTGCAGGGAAAGTATATATAGCTTTATATAATTAGCGAATCATGCATGGTACGTTGACAATATATGGTTAGCTAGGGAAGACGCATGGCTTTTGCTTAGGGCAAAAAACATGGCCTCTCAATGTGACTAAAGCCTAGGGCATCACAGGATCGCGTAGACCTTCCTCTCGCCATCTTTTTTATGCCCGGTATGTGGATGCTTCCAAAGCTGTGGTTCCTTTAATTAGTGTGCAACTCTCCCCGTCTTTCCCCGTAAGCCTATCCAAATTATCGAAAGCGAGCTACACATTTGGGAAAGAGGATCGTTGTCATGCGCCATCAGCTCTAATTACTTGGGAGCTAAGGTTTTGGTCAGTCTATGTGCAATGCAAATGCGTAATGTTTGTGCTTGGTGACTTCAGCATGCAGCAGCTAGCTAGACATGCATGCATGAACAATAAAATATATCTACCAATACGTATAATATACATTTATATTCTATAAAAAAAAATCAGGAACGCACACCGGTGGACCTCTAGAGATGGAGACATGGTTAATTAGCTTAGTCAGCTGGAGAACCCAATGCAAAAGGATTGCAAAAGTCGGTTCATGATTGTTGCTTTTTCCCTGCCGGCCTTTCCACAAAGCCGTTTTGATTCTTCGCCAGTAGTACGTACTAGTAGTCGCCCAGCTGATGCTAATAGCTTTACAAAATTTTGTTCTCGACTTCGCCGGCTTTTGCCAAAAGCCCTGCCCTGGTGTGGTCTCCAACGGATCCTGAATATCTTATGCGCAAGGCCTTTGTTGGGTTCTCTCTCTCTTTTCTCTATCCCAGCATAATATCGTCAGCTGCCTTTAGGCGAGCCCTACCCCTGCCTGCCGCCTCAAATGGCTGGCACCGCGTCGCTGCATTGGCTGCTGCTACTGACTCATCAGCAGGGTCAGTGCTGCCGCGCTTCGCAATTAGTGGTAGATCGTTGCTTACAACTAATCCAGGTCCAGGCACGTACCACGTGCTTCATTGGGCGAGAGTCTGACGCATGGCGCCATTTTGGAGCATAGTGCGCGCGCCAGCTGAGACAACTACAGCTATTGGAGCAACAATGAGACTACTCCAGCTATTGGTCATCCTCTACTACTCCTACCTCTCTTGCAAGTTGCAAAAGCTTCAATCGCTCGATGTTACTCGATCCTCTATTCTAGAATTGATGTCGTTATTAGGACACCTGAATTGCACTAGCTACTAGCTACGATTCATTTTTTTTGTTGTTGTCTGAAGAATGGAGTAGTATATGGTACTAGCAGAGCCGAATTAATATAAGGTGCATGTTCCACGTTGGACTAATAGTCATGGGTCGTGAGTGAGTGATCCTGTCTGCGATCCAAACCCGGCCGCGAGTCATGGAGATCTCCCGGACAGCTCGTGGAACCATCATGGTTACAGCACTAGACACGGCCTGATGGTCTTTGACTTGAGCACGGCTGTGGCCTACATACGCAAGGGGGACTAACCATGGTGCTAAGACGGCATGATGATGGCGCGCGTCTCGCCGGGAACACTGCAGAGGCATGCCTCGACATGTCCCTTATCCTGCAGTCATTAGCAGAGACCTCAGGTGCCCCTTGGTCGAGCAGCTCCTTCCTCGATCTCTTATATCCCCCAAATACTCATGTGCCGATGGAGCTACTAGACGTTTGGATAATCGTGGATTCATGGTATAGAAAGGATGGATATTCACTTTTCTCCTTGAATAGTTTGCACTGTATATCTATGTAAATCGTCCGAGTATAAGTTTTTTTTTCGCTAGCCTACCCAAACAACTTGTCTGAATATAAAGACTGTTATTGTCCGAACTTATTTTTTTCGCTCCTTTCTGACGTAAGTTTGAAAATTCAGCCGGTTGTGCAGTGACGCTCGTTTGTATTGGCCTTTTCCTGAGCTGATGAATCCAACAGCCGAATTTGCTATGCTTAACGCCATGCTTAGCTACACGTAGACGGGCACTTTTGGGGCTCACCGGCCGGTATTTTATTTCTCTAGGTTAGAATGTGCGCCGGATTTTGGTCGTCCAAGCAAACTGTCAACCGCATGCATTTGAATATTTCGTCAGTTGCATCTGATTATGCCGCGCCTTTCTTATTGATGGAAACACTAGCAAAAGGCCGGCGACACATGAAGAAAGGTGGTGGCTCGGGAACCCGGTGCACTCGCCTTTTCTCTTTCGATTAACTAAAATTCTCGCCACTGCAAGTGGGCATTTCAATCGATATATATATTATATATATAAATCTAGTACTGGTACAGTGATAAAACAGGGAGGCTGACTCTGACTCCGGTACGGTGCCTCGTTCGTGGATGGACGTCACCGCCGCCCGGTGTTATCCATTATTGCCTCATCTTCCAAAGTGACGCTACATTTTTCCTTCGTTTCTCATTATGGCCCTGTTCTTTTTTCCTTCTAAAATTTAGCACTGTCACATCAAAAAGAATCTTACTATTTATGAATATTTTGATCAATTTAATGACAAAACCCTTTTGATAGATTAGTGCTAATTTTTTAGATGAATCTAATGAACTTAATTAATCTATATTTTGCTAAAGTGATGCTACATTAATCGTCTTCTAATCACGACTTAATTAACTTTATTAGATGTGTCTCGTAAATTACTCTAGGGGCCTGTAATTTATTTTATAATTAGACTTTATTTAATACTTTTAAATAGTAAGATTCTTTTTGATGTGACAGCTATAAAATCTAGACCCAGAAAACGAACACGCCCTATGTGTAGTTCTCTTATTAAGGATTTCTTTATCAGAAAATTTCATTTGATTTGAAAGTTGCAGAATTACGTATTATAAAATGTGCTGCTAACTATAGAAAATATTAATACATCAATTCTAAATTTTTCTTTTTTTGCTAACACTCGGGGCGTTTTGCTAACACTTGTAATTTTTACTTTCTTTTTGCTCTCCATTTTTCCTATTCCTCTTCTAATATACATCAGTAGGCGAAAGAAAAAGATGAGGCGATGAGGTGACGCTGTGTGCCGGGGGTATGCATCCGTAGGAGACGAGGAGGTACACGTAGCTGTAGCACTGCACGACAGCGCGAGGAGGATCGGAAGCCAAGGAATATCGCGGAAGGAGAAACGGGGATTATTTTAGGGTATAAACCCCTGCCTGTGCGTGCAGACCTCATCCGAAAGCAGGAAAGCAGGGGTCCGCGGCACATATTCCTCCCGGCACGGCGGTGAGGCGACGCACGCACACCGCACTAGCTAAGCCTTGGTCAGGCACTCCGTTTCCGTTGGCAGATCACGTTTCCGGGTAGGGGAATCCACCGAAACGGCCAACTTGCGCCGAGCGCCGGCGCCCAAGGAATCCGATTCGGCGACGCGCATCGGGGCCGTCCCTTTTCCCTGCGCGAATCCGACGGAGCGCCTGGCGCGCGGGGGAGGGAATATACCGTCCTGGCTCCCGGCGCCCATGCCGTCGTTAGCAGGCGATCGAGCCCATGATCGGGGAATCCGGGTCGTCTTTTCCGTGGCCGCGCGGGGCGACGGCGCCTCCCGCGTCCACGTCGGCCGGCGGGAACGCTCCTCCTCCTTCCGCGGATAATAGATCGAATTAGGAGGAAGCTGATGAGCGCACGCGGAGATTCTCCGGCCAACTTGTTGCCACGGATAAGAAGTGCTGTCGACGGAAAGCTCGATCGGAGAGGTCGGCATGGAATGGAATCTCGCCCAAAGCGAGGCCTTGGACCTGTCCACGGCGACGTCGTCCCGGAATCAGGAGAGAACAGATAAGCATCGAGCTAGCCAGCCACAAGCAATTTACGTGTTTTTCGTGTCATTCAGCAATCGCCTGCTCTCTCTTTCTTTTTTTTCTCAAATATAATATGTGCTCAAACTTAAACATGACATTATATTTCATCGGAAACAGAGAAGAAAAATTGCTAATTCGCTCTTGCCATTAGATGGCGTCAGACCCCATTCCCGCAGGGGTTCACATCCGCGTCCGCTGCACGCTCATGCAGCACTTATACTGCCTGATTTCGATCTCTTGCCTAGCTTTCGTCGTCTTGTTCGTTTCTCCATCGATCGGACGCCCTCTAGCAAGATCATGCATCTTAGCTGCAAGCTGTTCGTCACAACAAGCATCACGTAGCGATCTCGCGACAACGACGGGCAGATCGATCGAGAGATCCCCTCCGCACGATCGACGCCGTGAAATCACGTCGTCGCTGCGCGTGTAATCACGTCCATGCGAGCCCGTATCACCGCTGCCTCAACAAAGGGGGTAAAAGGGCTACTTAGACCTGCTTTCGGGGACAGCTCGATCTGATACGAGTTGTAAGTGTATGGATTACAGTACCCGGCCCGGGCTTTTTCTCCGAGTGCTCGACACGTAGAAGAGTGTTTCGACGATAATAGCAAAGCTTCGGGGTAGCGGTCTTGCAATTCGCCACTCTCTGTATTCCAGTCTAGGTACCTACTGATCTGACAGCCAACAGACATCGTCTCTTCCCTTTTCCTTTTCTTTTTCTTCTTTTTTGAGAGGACAGACATCTTTCTTCTGCTTTCTTTAATTTGCTGTATACATGAACCAGCCGTTTAACCATATTATATTATGCATGAATAGTGTGTCAGTGAAGAGATTATATAGGAAACCACCACCACCATCACGATGCATGTTTTTCACCTTTTTTTTTTACTCACATCCTGCCTAGTAGAAGAACACAAAAAAGGAGTAAATATATTCTCCTTTTTTTGTTTTGAAAATTCTATGCTGATTTATGTGGTTAAATTCTGCGCGTATTGCAGCTGTCAGTGAGAAATATTTTTTATTCTTAGAAGAAGATGTTGCAGAAACTGGCTTTTGCAGCTGGATCCATGCTAGTTAATTTTTTTTCCAAGAGGATCCCTGCTAGTTATTGATAAGATGGTTTCTATAACTAGTTTAGAAGAAACCGGAAACGATCAAACAGATTTGGGTATGTGTGTTCACATGACTGAGCTGAGTTTGAGTGTCTGAGTTGTATTGTGTAATCTAAAAAAAGTCATAAATCTATGTGTTGTTATTATTATTGATAAAGAAAACGAAGGGTGTGTTTGGCACGGCTTATGCACAAAGTGCGTGCTTATAGTGCTTATACTGCTTATAATGCTTAGGGTGTGTTTGTCACGGCTTATGCACAAAGTGCTTATAGTGCTTATACTGCTTATAGTACTTATTCTATCAAAACTGCTTATAGTGTTTATGTAGTATAAGCGAGTCAACCCGTTTAGCAAAACTGCTTATGCTTATTCATCAAAACTGCTTATTCTCACACATAAGCACTATAAGCTACGTTTTGCTGCTTTGCCTAAGTGCTTATGTGTATTACAAAATGACAAAGTACTTATAGGTGCTTATACCTCATAAGCACTTTGCTATTTTGTCGTTTGGCACTTCAAACTGCTTATTGAGCATAAGCAGCTCAATAAGCTGTGCCAAACGCACCCGAAAACTGAACCTAAAATGTTGGTCATCCTTGTGGCTCTGGTACAGTCTAATAAAGGAGGTAAACGTCTTGTTGGGGAAAGGAGAATGCGTGAAACGATGAAGAAAGATGAGAAAAGAGGTTGTTGCTTTGCCCTGAGGCCTGTGAGTCCTGAGAGGCCTGAGCTAACAAAAGAAACAGCTAATAAGCTAGTGTTACACTAGCTAGAGAGAGTTGCAAGAAGAGAAAAAAAAGGTGAGCAGGGCGAGAGGTGTTGGCTTCTCTCACGGGGGCTGCATGCGCGGCTGTGGACCGTCCCTGCCGCGGCGCCACCTCAGCGCGGAGGAATCATCAGTGCCATCACACGAGGACAATATCTGGGCCTTTTTAGCCGAGCCGATGCAGTACCAATAATATCTCGCCCCCAGCTGTCCGGCGAAACGGCACCAGCTCGTTGCGTCCCCGGCCGGCCGGTGGCGCGCGCGACGGGCAGAGATGATGATCGGTACACATGCCCGGCCTGTCGTACCTCGCGTACTTGCGGCACAGTGCACGCGTCCACCTAACTCGAGTCCTTTAACACCATCTTTTGTTCCGACCTGTTGGAGAGCCAGTGCGAAGCGCCCACCACCCCTTGCATCGGTATGGTTGCATGCCAATTCCGTGAACGCGGTCCGGTCCCGTGTCAAGCTGGTGCATGGGCCGCGCGATGCCTTGCCGGCCGGGATGTGATGAGCTGCTGCTCGGTGTGGTGGGTCGCGCGTGCGCCTCACTCATCAGCACCACAAAATAAAGCCTCGGATTCTTGAGCTTTCCCGGCCCCGTCTCTCTGTATCCCCCAGCCGGCTACCCGGTAACGTTTTATTACGTTACCGCCCTTTTGCTTTGCTTGACGTGAAGATCAAAGCGGCGGGCGTACGCCACTCCGTCCCGTGAATCTTGGCGCGGTGGTAGAAGAAAGCGATAATTAAGGACCGTGACGCCGGCGCCTCACACTCTCATCACGTCGAAATTAAGGTTCTCGCGTCTCGTGTACGTACGTGTGTTCCGGGTTCCAGGCCGGCGCCGGTGATCGGGCTCGACGACCCTTGGTTCCCCGCCGCTGCGGCGGCTCATCGCACCCACCCAACCCAACCGGGTCGTTGTCGTGCCCTTTTCGCGCTAATTTTTTGGCCGCCCGCCCCCGCCGGCGTGCAGCCAGCTGCCGCAAACAAAAGTCTTGCACACGTGCACCGCTATTCTTTTCGCTCCTAGCTAGCCGCGTGCGTCAACTTTTCCGGTTCATTTTCCTACTCTCCTTTTTCACTTCTACAAAAAATATTAAAGGACTTGCTAATTTTCTGCCCATTGATCAACGTCCAACACTAATATATTTCTATTCTATCTGCATGCCACATAATCATAAAAAGTAAATAACAATATAATTTTTAGTACAAATCATGTCGATTGAAAGTTTGAACAACTTATTATCGATTTAAATGGAGGAATGATGAACTATATATTAAAAGATGTTTATTATTGCGCTGGTTACATGGTCATACACACAAGGCTAAAAAATGGAGTCATGCGGGTGTTTGGATGACTACTGCATCTTGTGTCAAAGTCCCCTCCGCTCAACCGAAGTTAAGAGAATCGATCTAGTAAACGGAGTCCATGTACTGAAGAAAAAGAGAGGCACAAGCTCACCTCAGTCACGGTTTTTTCTTCTGATAAGGACTGTTATGTTGTTAGCAGCGGGTGTTCTAGAATGAATCAGCTTTTGATGCTCAATGCATATGCTCAAAAGACAACTAGAAAGGTTGCAATAGCGGCATCTAATACTATAATTGCTATAAATAAATCTCGATAAGGATTTGCTAAACATTATACAACATACAGATTCTTTTTTCAAACCATATTATGGACGTAAATATTCACAAATATGCACGCGTACTACTCAATAGATGAATGCACGAGTACTACTCGATAGATGAATACATACATACACATCCTATCCGTATGGGCATCTTCGAAAAATCGGCTCTCTTGATCTTGAGATTCACAAAACCACTATGTGTGACTTGTATCAATAGAGATGTCGTCACATGCTAGAAAAAGAAAATTATAAATGCAACACGTTTGCCAAGTTTAGGACTTAACCAAAGGTGAGCTAACATCATTGAGAACCTAAACAACTTAGCCACACTCAATTTGCATAGAGCAAACATCACATTGATCGATTTATGATGCTTTTATTTGAAAAGTCTATGTCCAAGAGCTCAACGAGGTCGACCGAAGAGGATTGATGGGCCAACCATTCTTATGGGATTGTCGCGACTTCACATGCGGGAGCACTTGTCTAAGGAGAGGGGTCGACGATGCCGGGGCGGACTTGGGGTGTGCCACCCCACGCTCGTGAAGAATCGAGCGTCGAGGCATGGGAAGGAGTGAGGCACGCGATGTTCGGGTGAGGACAACATGGCACGTGAATGTAGTTGGTTGCTAAATAAATGAGCTTCTTTTGTTCCAAAATCCCAGCTAGTAGCCTAGCTAATAATGATCTCATCAACTGTCTCGACCCAGCTACTCCATCTAATGTATTTGTCAAACAAAAATAATATTTTGCTTGTGATCCACTTTAGTAATGAGTCGATCCAAACAACACCATCTAATAGGTAGCTGGTAGTCATTAAGTGAACGCGTCTTGTAAGGTCATCGACTAAACTTCTTAAAATAAGGAGACATAATTTTTTTTTGCGTATTTTAGGGGAAAAACTTCACAGAATTAATTATGAACATGGAATGATCATTACTAGAATAAACACATAATTTTAAATGTGGTTCTAAACTTGATAACTTGTAAGTAAACAAAAACAAAAAGCATTGTATTTTTGAAGAAACCAAAGCAAAAGTTCTAAGATGTATGTATTTCATTATTTCGAACTAGTGGTATAAAACAAAATAAATAATAATCAAGTCGATATCAAAATATCAAAGGTTACAATCACCTTATAGGACACAATTTTGTTGATCACTTTCCCTTGTTAAAAGATAAATTATAAATCCATATAGTTTTTAAATGTTGCTAGTTACCAGCTGTGAAGATTTTAATAATGATTTTTTGAATGTTAGGATATTTGACAATGTAATCATTAAAACAATAGTACACTCATGTCAAATCTAGGAATTAAACCAAAGTGGATTGGTTCCACCATAATAAACTAAACCATCTGAGATAGGCTCAGTTACATACGGCGAACTTGATACGGAGCTGCCTAATTAACCGATAGTGTTACGGTAGTTTTTAAAGACGGCAGATTTGTCATGGTAATTATGCTTAGTTAATATTTAATTACTCTATAAATTTCAGCTACCTTCCTGTGTTCGCCGGTGCAGTATAAAGTTGAGCCATGGGAGAAGCTAGCTGGACTCCAATAAAAGCCCCAATCCTCCCGCAGCACTCGTGCTCCGGAACAAGCTTGCGAGTTTCGGGGCGACGGCCTTTTGCATGTTGCATGCCTTAGCAGCTCTGGTGTAGTCCGCCTCCTCCTCCTCTCCACCCCATCGCCGTCTCGTGATTCGAACCAGTCCCCCATTGCGAGCGAGCGCCACAGCTGTTGCTAGACTCGAACCAAGGGATCGGGCTCGGGTTCCGCGGAGGAAGACGGAAGGAGCGCCCGATCGGGGGACGCGACTCCGGTGAGTCGTCGTTTGATCTTCGTTCGAATACCGCGTCCCGGAGCGATGCGCCTGCTCGCTGCCGCCAGCCACCGTCGCCGCTCACCAAGCGCGTCCGCCTAATGCTGCAGGTCTCGGTCCAGGTCGGCGTCTCGCGGCGGGGAGTCGCGGCGGCGCAGGACCTTCGACGCCGCGGGCGAACATCGTAGAAGCGGAGGCAGCAGGAAAAGGGGCGACGCAGCGATGCCGACCACCTCGCCCTTCGCCGGCGACCCCGCGGGCTCCCCGAACCGCATGCTCCGGGAGCGCCGCGACTTCTTCGCGTCGCCGTCGCCGGACTCGATGGATACCGACGGCGCGGAGCCCGCCTCCGCCTCCGCGGGGCCTTCGGCCCGGACGGCTTCGGGTCCGCGTCGCCCGCCAACATGGAGGACACCGGCGGCGCGGCCGGGGACACGCCGCCAGGCCGCCGCTCTCCGGGCACCGGAGCGGCTTCCGCCGCCTCGGCCTCCGCGGCATGAAGCAGCGCCTCCTCGTCGTCGCGAACCGCCTCCCCGTCTCGGCCAATCGCCGCGGCGAGGACCAGTGGTCGCTGGAGATCAGCGCCGGCGGGCTCGTCAGCGCTCTCCTGGGTAATTCCTAAATTCAGCCCTCCCCTCCCAAATGTGACGCGATGGAGCGATGCATGCGTCAGAGCTCTGCATTTACAACTGATGTTCGCACCAAAATTTTGCTGTCGCTCCCAGGTGTGAAGTACGTCGACGCCAAGTGGATCGGCTGGGCGGGCGTCAACGTCCCCGACGAGGTTGGCCAGCGAGCTCTCACCAAAGCACTCGCCGAGAAGGTTTGTCGCAATTCAGAGCCAATTCCATGTTGTCTGAACCAATAGAACAGTGAATTTTTTTATCACCTCTAATAACTCGACACATTTTCGTGGATTGACTGAACAAAACAGAGATGCATACCGGTGTTCCTGGATGAGGAGATCGTGCACCAATACTACAATGGATACTGCAACAACATCCTGTGGCCACTGTTCCACTACCTTGGTCTGCCGCAGGAAGACAGGCTGGCCACAACGAGGAACTTCGAGTCACAGTTCGACGCGTACAAGCGTGCTAACCAGATGTTTGCAGATGTTGTGTACCAGCACTACCAGGAGGGGGATGTAATCTGGTGCCATGATTACCACCTTATGTTCCTGCCCAAGTGCCTCAAGGACCATGACATCAACATGAAGGTTGGGTGGTTCCTGCACACACCATTCCCGTCATCAGAGATTTATCGGACACTGCCATCCCGCTTGGAGCTGCTTCGCTCAGTGCTATGTGCTGATTTAGTCGGGTGAGCATGCCTTTCTGCTTGTGTCCACTTTGCCCCATGTTGAATTCAGTTGTCCAAGCTGAGCACTTTTTTTGGGTGCTTGATTTACATTATTGAGTTGATTTCTTACTTTAACCAATTCTTTTTCTTCCATAAGTCCTAAAGAATCAAAATCATTCTCGTGCAACCGGTCGTTTTCCATGTCCACACTAAAGTTACTTTGAGACCAAGTGTAGAGTTAAATCTGTTTTTTCTTCACACAGTCAGAGCTCTAAGACAAAAAGCAAGTGAAATTTGATTTTCTAAACTGACAGTCATGAAATGGATAATTGACCATTGACCAGAGAGAAAGCAGTATTGTAGATTCCGATACCTTTGTGATGTCTTATTATCATAGGTTGGGAATATATCAGTACCACAATATTGATGGTGCATAACCTTTTACATTTCTACTAGTTGTTGACTTCACCCGGACTGATCAGTCTCCTATGAAATCTAGACCTATAACTGTACATCTCCATAAGCTGTTTCATGAATGTGTTTTTTTTTTCCTTCAGGTTTCATACATATGACTATGCAAGGCACTTTGTGAGTGCGTGCACTAGAATACTTGGACTTGAGGGAACCCCTGAAGGCGTGGAAGACCAAGGAAGACTAACTAGGGTTGCAGCTGTAAGAATCGGGCCAGCGTTTCTATTCTACATTATGCTCTTAATATGGAATATGATTTTATTTATGCTTATTTTGCACTCATGATAGTTTCTCAGTATTTTGCATTACGCAATTCATATACAAACATTTGCGAAATTAATTATTCTTTTCACTCATTTTGCCGAAATCTTCAGTTTCCTATTGGGATAGACTCTGATCGTTTCAAGCGAGCATTGGAGCTTCCAGCAGTGAAAAGACACATTAGTGAATTGACACAACGTTTTGCTGGTCGAAAGGTATGAAACACACAGCTTTACTTGCCTGAGATTGTGAATGATCAGATGCGGAATTGGTTAATTATACTCACATAATCCACGCAACAAGATCCATCATCCATTTTCAGTTCATGGAATTGTGATTCTTAATAATCTGTTTATATGAACTCCTTTGAAAGTTTTTACTTCTCAGCACGGCTATGGTTCCCTGTGCTGCCTTCATGAACGCTGACTCTTTCAAATCTATGTGAATTCTTCTAAACTACAATAGTGTGTTCAATTTTTCTGAACTTTTGAACTACTAAATGTTACTTCTAAGATCAATGGAAACTTTTCAATTGCTAAAGGTTATTTCTAAACTAGAATAATGTCTTCAAACTGGAAACTGTTTGATTGTATTCTACTTTCCTTCCATTGTAAGTGATAAATTTGGTAATGGCAGTGTGCTCACTAACACTTATTATCGGTTTGAATGTACAATGCACTGCATACAGTATACCTTTTAATAAAGCTGAGCACCATTTTCTTTTCGGTGATAGAATACTTCCCCTGATTTTTCCAATTTTGCTTCAGTTTTATCTGTACCGTTTTGTAGTTTTAAGCATCTGTGCATTGCTTTTATGTCATTGTTACCTCTCACTAAAAATATTCATCTTAATTTTCCCTCTGTTGAACTCTGTAAAATGTGATAGGTAATGCTTGGTGTTGACCGACTTGATATGATCAAGGGAATTCCACAAAAGATTTTGGCTTTTGAAAAGTTTCTTGAGGAGAACCCAGATTGGAATGATAAAGTTGTTCTACTGCAGATTGCTGTGCCAACAAGAACTGACGTCCCTGAGTGTAAGATCCTTCTGTTGTACTGTACCAAATGCGAATATGACTTAGATTAACTGCGAAATGTTTGTCCCATATAAGTTATCAACTTCATGCAAGTGTATCCTTAACTGGTCACTAACTATGATCTGCAGATCAAAAGCTTACAAGCCAAGTGCATGAAATTGTCGGGCGTATAAATGGCCGCTTTGGAACATTGACTGCAGTCCCAATCCATCATCTGGTATTTTCCTCATCTTCCATAACCTCAATAGCTGTTAACTCAACGTTGTGCTCGCATCTTACTAGCACTTGCTACCAATGCAAGGATCTGATGTAGTAAGAACTTGTATATCTTTTCTCTAAAAAGTTAAATATCAATATTTCAGCATTTTTTAATTAGCAAGATTCAATGCATCTTTTCCTAATCTCAAATAATGTTTTATGTGCAGGATCGATCTCTTGATTTCCATGCGCTGTGTGCTCTTTATGCAGTCACTGGTAATACTTACAGTTCTCAAAACCTGTACTAATGTCGCTTCATTATGCCGCCATTAGCAGTTCAGTGGACCATGACTGTAAATTTTTTTCTGCTATCAGATGTGGCTCTTGTAACGTCACTGAGAGATGGAATGAATCTTGTGAGCTATGAGTATGTTGCCTGCCAGGGATCAAAGAAAGGAGTTCTAATACTGAGTGAGGTAATTGATCAATATGTCATATTCTTTTTTTCTTTTTTGGAATGATATGTTATTTTGTAAATGTGCTATCACTGCTATTTCAGTTTGCTGGAGCAGCACAGTCACTTGGAGCCGGTGCTATTCTAGTAAACCCTTGGAATATTACAGAAGTTGCAGACTCAATACGCCACGCTTTGGAAATGGCCTCAGATGAGAGAGAGAAAAGACACAGGCATAATTATGCTCATGTAACAACTCACACGGCGCAAGATTGGGCTGAGACATTTGTATGGTGAGGCTCTCATTTCTGATAGCATGGATGTTCTTTTGTTACAAAAGTTGTTTCGCTCTTGAATTCTGATGATCTTCCTTTCCCTTAATGTAGCGAGTTGAATGAAACCGTTGCTGAAGCACAAATGAGAACAAGACAAGTTCCTCCCAGCCTCCCGAGTCAAACAGCAATCCAACAATATCTGCGTTCCAAAAATCGTCTTCTCATATTGGTAATACTCTTTTTCCACTTCCAACTTGATAATTGCAGAGAAGTTGTATATTTAGGTATTAGCTGTTTGCACTGTTACTGAATAGCACTATTTCACTCCATAGAAATGTTGAACAATCTTCTCCTGCAGTCTTCATTAGGTTGTACTAGACCATTACATTTTTTGACATATTTCGAGTTTCCTTCATGGATTAAAAAGAACTTTTCCATTTGCATAAAGCAATTCCAGCACAGCAGAAGAACTACATCATAAATTGGTAGTTCTTATCGTAACTAATTGACTTATTCTATGACTTTAATAATAGTAACAACTTGCATTCCTGTTAATTATAAATGTAGGGCTTCAATTCGACATTGACCGAGCCAGTTGAATCATCCGGGAGAAGAGGTGGTGACCAAATCAAGGAAATGGAATTGAAGTTGCATCCTGATTTAAAGGGTCCTTTGAAAGCCCTTTGTGATGATGAGCATACTACAGTAATTGTTCTAAGTGGAAGTGATAGGAGTGTTCTTGATGACGTAATACTCGGACCATACCTGTCTTTTATGCTATTATTGACCATAGTATCTCATCAAAACCAGATAATCTCTTGTATGCAGAATTTTGGAGAATTTAACATGTGGCTAGCAGCAGAGCATGGGATGTTTCTACGCCCGACCCACGGACAATGGATGACAACAATGCCTGAACATCTGAACATGGATTGGGTTGAGAGTGTGAAGGTGCGCCAATTTGATTAACAAGAGTAATCCATTACATTTAATGTAACCTTTCAAAAAAATTACATTTAATGTACGCCTTCTAACACCATCTGCTTTTCCCCAGCATGTTTTTGAATACTTTACAGAAAGAACCCCTAGATCTCATTTTGAACACCGTGAAACATCATTTGTGTGGAATTACAAGTATGCTGGTAAGTGCTTATCTTCCATGCATAGTTTTTCTTTTAATTTTTTTGCACCATAAATATTTAATTCTTCTCCCACTTGCCTTTCAAAGATGTTGAATTCGGGAGACTACAAGCAAGAGATATGCTGCAGCACTTGTGGACAGGTCCTATCTCAAATGCAGCTGTTGATGTAGTTCAAGGAAGCCGTTCTGTTGAAGTTAGATCTGTGGGCGTAACAAAGGTCTGTTTAATCTTTCATGGTGATGGATAGGTTTCTCCATATTTTGATATTTGGGTTTCTACAACTTTTCTGTTTCAATCTACAGGGTGCTGCAATTGACCGTATTCTAGGAGAGATAGTTCACAGCGAAAACATGGTTAATCCAATTGACTATGTTCTATGCGTAGGACATTTCCTGGGAAAGGTAATTCTGCAGTTCGTGGTGATATTTTTGAACTTTTGAATGAAGAAATTAAGGATAACTTTTTTTCTAGATATCATTTGTTTGTACATATCTCAGAATTTTCAATATCAAACTATTTTGGGGAATTGAGTCATAGTTTACAGTTTACTGACAAAAGAAGGAAAAGAAAAGGAATGTTCAATTAACTAAAAATACAGTGATGTTCTTCTCTTGATACAGTTGTTTTATCAGTAGGCAAAAATAACAATATATCGGAAGGATTTAGTACATTCCATTCTAAGTAGTCGAATATTTCAGGTAAAATAGTACATACAAATGTAAACATTGGTATCAATGTGCTGATGCAAGACAAAGTGAGCTTATCAACGCAGTCAAATAATATTACAAAGCCGGGTGGTTCAGTCCAGTTCTTCAAAATGTGTTTCAGAACTAAATTTGTAACTAGAATTCTTCCTCATTAATAAAAACACTTACAATTGCATGAAGCAGGATAGCTATGGATACACACTTAAATTTTCAATTCCTTTATTTTAGATCCCTTGTTCACTAAGGTTAAGCTTGTAACATCTGCTTCCTCTTTTTTCAGGATGAGGACATCTATGTTTTTTTCGATCCCGAGTACCCTTCTGAATCAAAAGTAAAACCAGAAGCCGGGTCTGCATCTATTGATCGGAGGCCAAACGGTAGGCCGTCGAATGGCCGGACCAATTCCAGGAACTCGCAGTCCAGGGTCCAGAAGGCACAAGCTGCATCTGAGAGGTCATCCCCATCGGCTCACAGCACAACCACCAGCAACCATGATTGGCGCGAAGGCTCCTCGGTGCTAGATCTGAAGGGTGAGAATTATTTCTCCTGCGCTGTTGGGAGGAAGCGGTCCAATGCTCGTTACCTGCTTAACTCATCAGAAGAGGTCGTCTCCTTCCTCAAGGAACTGGCAACTGCAACACCTGGCTACCAATCTAGCGCTGCTGATTACATGTTCTTGGATAGGCAGTAGTAGAGTCTCCGGGCTTTTACCAGAGTATCCTAAAAATATCCATTCCTTGTATTCGCGCCTGAGTTACACCCGTAGCTGGTTTGGTAGGCCTCTGTACAAAATTAAAGCTCATTATAAAACTGCGAGGGAGCAGCAATGAAAAAAAGGGAAAAGATTTATAGTTTTTCTGTCATCTGATATGATGTGCAATAACCTGTGGCATGTTTTACCGTTGATTGATGGGTGATTTGGAAGGACCTTTGCATCTTCCCAATAATGGGGGCGGTCACGGTAATCAATTTGGAAACTGGAATATATTAGGGGAGGTTTGTTTTTTAGAACTCTAAATTTTATTTCAATCTCATGTGAGAATTTAAACCGGAACCCGAGCTGGATGTGCCAATGTATATTTGTGACTTTTTTTTTCTCAAACACGTAGGATAATTCCATGTTGTTATATTAAGGACGAGAAATAAGCTTTTTTGAGTGAAAGTGAATCGGAATTGCTGAACGAATGTTTTGGTTATAGCGGAATGGGCATTGAGTGAAAATGAATCCGAGTTGCTTTGAGATCTGTCCTTTTAAAAAACTATTATACGGCAACACTTTTCTCTTAATGTTTATTGTGGATCATCGAACATACCAGCTGTCCGCCAAACCATTATCTTTTTCAGAATTTTTAACCGTAACATATCCTATGAGAACCAGATTCGTGTGAGTATTATGAGAACTTCAATCTGGACCACATGATCTTGATCCAATACAGTGGGAAATTGCAAAATTACCACCTACTTAATTAATCATACTTTTGCAAATTTCTCCTCCCACCTCTCCCTATGCGCCCTCCTTGAATCAAGATCATGTGAGCTAGATTGAAGTTTTCATAGTTCTCACACGTAACCTGGTTCTCATAGGAATAATAGTTTTTTTAACAGTCTATCTAATTTCTATCTAACTGAAAATTTACAAATTTTTGAGTCATATTTTTCACCCTTAGATCTTGATCCAACAATTCGAAATTTTCATTCACCTGTGGTAAAAAGTTCTTTGAAAAAAATGAAAATGTCAAATGCAAAATTCCACTTAAATGGAAATTAGCAAATGCTCTTTTTAACAACAGATATGGCAATTGAATGTAGGAGATTATTGATTACTACTTTCATTCAGGCACAAGGCACGATTGGCGCAGATATAGGTATCTTACAATGTTGTCCCAATGACGAGGTAAAGGGCAATATCAACATACACGTCAGCGTTGTTAGACATGGCCACCACTTTTTTTACTACGTTTGAGGAAAGCGCGGGCCCTCCAGCATCCTCAAAGCCATCGACGCACCCCTCAACAGATGATCCCGCTGAGCTAAGCCGAGCTTTCAACCAAAAGATGGCATCGGCCTTCTCCTTATTACTTGCTTGAGACTCAAGAACGCGAAAATAATACAATGTATCCTGCTCACCTTCGCTGCCCACTTCTACAACTTCCGCGCAATTTCCGAGGGCCTGGTACTCACGGCTCCCGACCCCCGTTCCTCCGGCAGCTTGAAGCCGTTGAACCTCCGTGATCAAGTCGCGTAGCCGACGGAACACCACCGCGGTGGCTGCGCTGGAAATTTTGATTTGGCTGCCATTGAAGGATCCAGCAAACGGGAGGAGAGCGTTGTAGCAGGTGGTCGCATTCTTGGTTGTGGCACAACGTTCACGAAGGAAGGCCTTGTCAGCTAACGACGGCTGCGTGGGTGGATTTGCTGGAGCAGGGGCAGGGCCAGCTGTAGATGCGGCAGCTATGTTGAAGGCTACGAGCATGACAATAATCATGAGTTGGAAGAAATTTGCGTGATGCGTCATCTCCAAAATATACACAGTAGACGCTCCTTAGAGCATCTCCAACCATTCCCTAAATGAGGTTGCTAAATGGAAATTTAGGATGTGATTAATAAAAATCATTCTCCAACCTTTCCCTATATGAGGTTGCTAAATTTACCAACTCCCAACCCATGGTCTAAAGGTTGCTACATTTAGCCACCTGATTCTTACTTCCTAAAAGATATTTGAACTATTAGGAAACGATTATTGGGAACGGTTGGAGTGTATGTCTTCTTCTTACTCCCAATAGATATAGCAACTCTCTAAAACCAGTTTTTTGGAGAGTAAAATTATTGGGAACTGTTAGAGATGCTCTTAGCTGGTTGGTTTAGAAATATACGATCGCCTTTAATTTAGGATGTGTGTGCTAGTGTTTGTTTTGTGTATATATAGCAGGTCCCGCTGTTAAATATTTTTCATAATTTCCGCCATAAATCCGTGTGATAGCTAGTTTTCAATGTTGATCTCTCTGGACAAATATGCATATCATTTCATAAAAGGAAAGTGCTAATTCTACAAACTAAATCAGGAAAATATTTGTTCCATTAGTTTGTTTATATCCTAAATCAGGAAAGGTATATTGTTCTTGCCCATAAAAAACCCACAAAGTTGTCCATTGTCCTGCGATGGTGATTAGATATACATACCCCATTTCAGTTCGTGATATGATTTTTGCCATTGCAACAAATAATAAGTTATAGAATCTGGATAATCATGTATTCATATGCATTGTCAAATTATTTTAACTTTGTAACATAAAAATTCCAAACATATATAATAGCTTTTGTATATCATTCAACCGCATGAACTTTATAATAGAGCTGGTCAGCCCGAAGTGCAATTGCAACCAATCAATATTTGCCACTAGAGTTCTAATGAAAAGAATTTTTAAATAATGATGACAAAGGAAGTAGTTTCTGTACACCAAGTAATTTCTCTTATCCATGTTCAGCCAGAGCATGTTGCACTAGAATATACAAGACCATGTGGAGTAGTAAATCATTGCATTCCAAATGAAGATTACGTGAGAATTATAATGTGCATTTTCTTTGTGTTGCTATGAGTCCAACTCGAATATCCTACTTATGTACAATTCAAGTCATTATAAACCGAGATTTTTTCTATTGTTCCATTGCCAAAGTGTGGGCTTCCCCTACCATTATAATGTTGGGCTTCTCCCTTTTACCATTGAATCACAATTATCTCTCTCTTTTACCATTGCTTAGTATTTGACCATGTTTACCTCTATCAAGACACCTGAAAAGACAGAAATACCCTTACTCGCTTTTCTCACACACAACAGACTTATTTTTTCAACTTACGGCATTTGGTGAGGCGCAAAAAATAAAAGAAAATCAGAAAATTAATAAAATGATATACGTATATTGCTTGATATTTCTTTTATGGATTATTTTTATATTTTTGATTCAAAATTTAGCGTAAGCTGAAAATGACTCACGGATGTCATTTTTTAATTTTTCTTTTTTTTTTACGAATTTATGCCTTACGTATATCATTTTATTAATTTTCTGATTTTTTATTTTTTTGCCTCATCAAATGTCGTAAGTTGAAAACATGAGTCTGTTGTGTGTGAGAAACAAGTAAAGGTATTTCTGTCTTTTTAGGTGTCTTGATAGAGGTAAACATGGTTAAATACGAAGCAATGGTAAAAGGGAGAGATAATTGTGATTCAATGATAAAAAGGGGAATCCCAATATTATAATGGTATTATGGGGAAGCCCACATGTTGGCAATGGTACAATAGAAAAAATCTCATAAAAATTAGATATCATCGTTTGAAAATTTTCAATACTTAGCTGCCATATATTCATTAAGTCGGAACAAAGTTAGACAACACATTTGGATCTACACCAATTTCCATTTTCTTTTATGCAGGGATCAACTGCAATAAATATATTTTTTGTTATTACTTAGTTATGTGGATTGTATTGATTGATATTTATAAATAGTTTCCTGCACATCATAAGTTATTTGTTGATGCTGATCCGTCCAAATTAATTTTCATTATCATTACTTAATACTCGAGATCTGTATATTTTCTCATGTAATAAGCCTTCGCTATAATAAAACACAACAAAGGTGTCATGCCATAAGTAGACAAAATACCCGACTTTTTAACGAAAAGAAAATTTCATTATATTAAAGCAGATTACTCCAACCCCATTGGAAGACAAGAAATCTTGAAAAAGTTATAAAGATGGTCATCTCACCATCCACCACTGTCATTCTCGTACCCATTTTTTTAGAAGAGTAAACTCCTAAACCTCCACACGCAAACACGATGAACTTGCGTTATCGAGCCCGTCATCGAACTCATCGTCATCTTCTTCACTAGATTAGTTGTGGGAAACACAAATCCAACGGACATCCACATAAATGTCGCCGGAAAACTAACTCTCGCTAGCTCACTATCAGTGGCTTCGAACAACCACAACCTGACAACGAAAGCAATGAGGTAACTTATTCTCTATCAATGATGGCGCCTTCATCTTGCCACCATTATCAATAAACGAGATTCTCCGTTGCTCCATATCGACGATCTTGATGACGTCTTACGTCGCCACCACCCTCTTCGATTGGATATCCGAAGAAAATCTGAATATAACAAAATCTGATTTAATTTACTAGACTAAAAAGAAGACGGATCCCCGGAGAGGCATCTAGGGTTGGCTCCAGGCCGGTGCGCTTATTACCACCCGACTTTGCAACAACTTGCTTGTTATGGTTGGTTTATATTAGCACGGGTAAGTGCGTGATGAGCCGCAAATAAATACCCTTCACATAGCTTAGTTATGGGAGATATTGAACTTCAAATTCCTACCAAATGTCGAAGATATGGTTAACCTTGATGTTAGCCACACGTCTATTGTTGTTGTCATCAAGCTTCGGTGTCGCCCCAACTCTAGCGTGTCACCCCCGCCACAACAACCCCTAACCCCTGGAGCCTTCCTCTTCACTTTATTTTATTTGGTTTTTCCTTGTTATTACTTTTTGTCTTCGTTATTTTATGTGACGTAGTTACGTACTCTAACGTCGTCTCGTAGATGAGGAGAACTAGGAGCAGGAGCCCGTGGACCCCGACTACGAGGAAGACTTCGAGGACGCGTTAGGAGGCAAGCTCATGTTCTATCTATCAATCCAATTATCCATTATTCCTAATACTAACGCATCCTTAATATGGCCACTTTCTTCATTCTCTTCAATGCCTACATTCTATATTAGACGATGAACATTTCTGTTGTATTCCTTTTTTTATTGCAGGGTTAAACTTCATTTTTGTCATGTACTCAAGAATTTCAATGGAGAAAACCCATCCAAAGTATTGATGAGTACTCTGAAAAATTAGTAATAAATAATATGTTGCCACGACGCTAACTCAAGTTCTGCATTATTTTTTTCGAATTTTTAATTCTTGCGACTAGATTTGATACATTCTTATTCGGCACAGTTGCTTTATTCTTAGTATGTGCTGCTTTGAGATGACACATTACGTGGGAACTTCTCCAGATCCCACATTACGTAGGAGCTTCCAGCATCTCGGGTCGGGCCTTTTTTCTTCTTCTTTGAGAGGTCATGATACCTACGTTGCATTTCATGCCATATGTAAAGCTTATTTTCAAACTACCGTAGTGTTTTAATGATATCTGGTTTGCTTTAGTTATTTCCATTCTGGATTATTTGCAGCTACATCTTCTTAAAAGTGATAGCTTTTGTTCCAGTTCAATATCGCAATGTCTGCAGTCTTACAAAGTCTCAGCTGTTATAACAAGATTGGGAATAGGAGTGAATACTGCTTGGCCAAAGGTACTATTTACTTTTTATTTCCCTGCATTCACATAGCACCAGGGCATACCACATACGAATTAAACCTCCTATGTTTATACAATTTGCTCTTGCAGATTAAGATTTTAATACTCTGAGAGAAAAGTAATTATACATGTGTTTCTCTTACTCTGTCTGACATGGGCAGGTAAAATGATAAATGTCCAATATATGAGAACTAAAAAAGTAACTCTAAATGTGTACTTTTTGCCATATGCTTAGCTGTTTTGTGCCTCTAGCCAATACTGTCGGTGACTCGGTGCACTGGGAACCATCCCATAACCGCCTATGGGCCGGTTAGGGCGGCCCGTCTAGAGCAAATCACCAAGCGTGGAAGGCCCACACGACCCAACCAAGGGCGGGGCATGACGAGGAAGCCGCCGCTCGTGGGCAACTGTTGACGCCGGTTTTTGACCAAGGGACCCATTGTCGGCGACTATAGGTCAAAAGAAGGCCGGTGAGCGGAAGGCCGACGGCCGCTTGGGAGAGTAAAAGGCGCGTACCTCCCGGGAATCGTGCGCCAACGCCAACGGATGAGCATAACATTGATGGGCCTGGCCCACGTTGTAAAATTAGAAATAATAGTTTAATTTTGGAAAAAAGATCTTAGTCGGTTAGGAAATCGGCCCGAAGAGGGTCCGAGTAGGATTCTTTGTGCCGAGTATAAATACATACTCGGATGTAACATGTAAACTCGATTCACATCCAATACAACTTTCGGCGCATCGCCAAACCCTAATTTTCTGTCAAGTCTTTACTTGTTTCGCGCGGGGATCTTCGGGGCTCCGGTCGACGATACGTTGGCTTGACAAGGTAATTATGTTGTCTAATTCTCGGCGCATTGTTCGTAATTAGATAGCTTAATTGCTAGTTATCCGGCGACCAGATCTGTTTTCGATCGGCGTAGTGAGTATCGGCCGGGATGAGTCAAGTTGACCTGGTCCGGGCTCGTGGTGGAGGTAGTTTGACTTGTCCTGCCTCCCGTTCCAGCCTTTGCTCACGGCGCCGATTGGCTCGGATCTGGTCGTTCGAGTCACGATAGTTGCTATGAGAATTTTTCTATATCTTGGCCGATTCGATCGTGCGGATTCGGTTGACGTGTCCTGTGTCTGCCTTTGCGATAGTTGACTTGTCCTAGGCGCATGCAGCCGATTGGCTAGGGTGTAGACTTACTTTCATAGTTAAGACGTTTATGATTGTGCTTGTCCTGAATCGGCCGGGCGTGCGCGGTCGTTAGACTGGTCCGACCGCGTGCCATCGGTTGACTTGTCCTGTTGGAGCGGCTGGTCGATTCGGGATCTGTGTGGTTGTATTTGTCTTACTTGTTCTTTCGGAGTGTTTAGCCGATTGCTTATCACGTTCATTAAGCTGTTTTATGTTTAATTAATGCTAAACCTGTTAAAGCTGCTTTTGAACCCGAGTTACTAAGTATGATCTTATTGATCATCATTATACCTTTGGACGAGATCTAAATAATTCATCGATATAATCAATGGCAGAATCGGCCGCATATCCGATCGGCCGATTCACGGATCTGATTGATGATTAAACTATCCTCTTGCTACCAAACCAATTACATCCTATTAATAGTTGCTCTGTTTACATTGTACTCGATAACATATCCTGTAAAGTCTTAATGATTTGGTCGTCTACCGACGAAATCAGTTGCTAGTCACCGATCGCATGTTATAGCATCGGCTGATTTCGTATCGTTTGTACCACGGTTCGTTTGCCTAACATTTAATACATAAATGGATGGGCCGTGCTGTTCTCTGTTCATGGCCGATTTTGTCTATCTTATGCCGTGATCGGCCATGGCTGCACATCGGTCTATCCGGGCCGATGACCTGGAATTTTACACTCTTTTATCGTCTTTGTTGGTTTGCAGGGAAAACCATCGGCACGCACCAGCGCACACGAACATCGGCGAGTTGAACCGGTCCGTTGGGAGCACGGGATTCTGCGTCGACTGGAATTTCGGTGGACTCTCCGGACGACGGTGTGTCGGCGACTTTTGACGTCAACACACTTTTTGGCACGCCCGGTGGGACTTCAACGCACTGCATCAATCGTAATTAGATGTCGTACATGCGAGCGATCGGGGAGGACGGAACACCAATGGTCGATGCTGAGAATCGGCCGATTTTCGTTCCGGTCCCTCTCGGGACGGATGGCAAAGGCCATGGGGAAGTTTACGATGACAACACACTTTCGGCACTGGGGAAGATGACGACAGAACAAAAGCTGCAGTACCGGGAATACTTGGCGAAGCAATGAAAAAGTACTTTCAAGCCCCGACGGTGACACGTGGCGAGTGGCCACAAAAGGAGACTTCCCTCGGATTCCGCATCCGGAAGAACTAGACCAAATCAAAGCCCGAGACTGCCGGATGCCAACCAACTCGGTGATATGGTCAACTCGTCCGTTCATCATGCCCTAATCAATCAATCGGGCGTGTTGACCAACACCATCGGGAATTTGATCAAGGACACAATTGATGGTAGGCTGTTCATCTGAAGGGTATTACGGACCTGCATACACTCGGCCTTTCGGCACTCTGTACGGTCGAATCGGGGAATTAGCCTCCGGAGTACCATACCGCGGGAAGGGTTTCAGCCCCGTACGGCATGCCACCTCACCTATGGCACTGGCAAGGACAATGCAAATGCAAGTACCGGTGCAACCCAGCCGGGCAAGGAGGATGACGGTGGCCCCAAGAAGTCGGTAACGGAAGAAGGCAACGAGACAAGATGTACAACGGCCGACTTCGAGTTGGGGGCAGCAACCAATGTGGCGGCGGTCCCACGGATGGCACGAGCAACCCAATTTCTTCTACGTACCAAATATCGGCCCGAGTGGAATTGAAAACTCACCTACTATAGTACGGCCGATATCCGGTATTCCACGACCAAGCTGGCTGGGGACGGGGATTCATGAGTCGGACGGCCGATCCAATCGGCCATGAATTATGGAATCGCTCACTGAGTACATTATTCCGGCTACTAGCAGGATTTCAGGGAACGGTCGGTTGATACACCCAAGCGGGGACAACCCAATACAGCTTATATGACGGGGACCGGATCAGCAATTGCTTGGACCCAATGATATGAATAGCCTCATGGCTAAAATCGCCGATATGATGAGAGATCAATTCGATTTGAAGCCTAAGGAGAAGAGTGCATTATATCGGCGACCTTACCACTGTTGGATGGATTCCGTAGCTTTACCCAATAAATATAAAATTCCTGAGTTTTCCAAATTTTCCGGGCAAGATAATACATCGACTATGGAGCACATCGGCCGATATGACGCACAGCTGGGTGAGGCGTCTACTCGGGAGGCTTTGCGGGTCGGGTTATTCCCACTTGTCATTGTCCGGATCGGCCTTTTCATGGTTTGCTTCATCTGTCGCTTGGTTCTATTCAAAGTTGGGCCGATCCGGAGAAAAGGTTTCACTCGTACTTTTTACGGGCATCACCGAGCTTAGTTTGTCCGATTTAATGGCGGTAAAACAGAAAGCGGGAATCGATGGCTGATTATATACGAGAGGTTCGGGACTACGAGGGACGATGCTACAACCTGAACTCGACGAGCAACGATTGGCCGAAATTGCTTATGCGGGGTTATTCTCCAACATCAAAGAAAAGTTTACCCCACATGAGTTTGATGGGCTGGCACAGCTAACACGAAGAGCGGTTGGCCGGGAAGAGAATCTCCAGCTCACCGAGGAATCGGCGATATCGGGTAGCTTATGCTGATTTCGACGGAGAAGATGATGAAGAGGAAATTAATGCGGTGGAGTGGACTAATAACAAACGGCCGATATTTTCTCCGCATGTCAATCCTAAAGAGAGAAAATATGATTTTGATTTATCTAAGGCCGACGAGATATTTGATCGATTGCTGCGGGAAAAGAAAATTCAGCTTTCGCCTCATCACAGGATTCCTACGCCGGAGGAGTTGAAGAAAATGGCTAAGTGGTGCAAATGGCATGGAAATTCACATCATAACACTGTTGATTGTTATGCTATGAGAGATGAGATCCGAGAAGGCGGTTGACGAGTGGGATATTGCGAGCAGGTGATGTGAAGAAGAAGATGAAAGTTGATGGGCACCCTTTCCCTACTAATACGATGTACATCAATACCATCGGTGGTGGATCAGCTGGTTTCATACGCCGATATGAGAGGAAGAGGGAGAGGGAAGAAAGAGATCAAGTGGCATATGAACAGGAATCTATCGAGTCAAAGTCGACGATACGAGCAAAGCGTGATCCGCGAGAAGATTTTGACCCACACTGGGATTGTTCTTTCTTTCGATCTGCTTGGGACCAAAACATGAAGCTTCCATCTATCGAGAAGCTGTCCGAGTGCACTGGCGGGAAGAGTATCGTGACGTCGGGTCGTCAAATTACCAGGGACGGCCGATTGATCGCAACTATGAATCTCGACAATCGGCCCCCGGAAGAGCAATCGACTACGATCACGGGTATGATGAACGAAGATACGTAGTGCCGAAGAGAACCTCCGTTCACGATCGGTGGGGCCAATAAATGATGAAGAAGAGTTCGATTACCAATACCATGAAGATTCGAGAGGTGATCAAATCGAGAACGAAGGTCGAGTGGTGCCCGGTGGTTTGCTCGGCAAAACCCAAAAGAGGAGGCTTCAAAGAATGCGTTGTCGAGAAATCAAGGGTGGACGCCATTACGAGAGATGACCAAGATGATGAGCCCAAGCCCAAGAAGCAATGGAGGCCGAAAGTGCGAGTCTCGGGTGGTACGGGCTGAAGCCGCGGTGAATATGATGTCACTAATGCCCGGGATTGTCGGATCGGCCGATGAAAATTCGGTCGAAGAAGAACCGATTGGGGAAACTTCGGAGATTACTGTGGACGCCGGAATCAGCGGTATTTGATAAGCCGGTCAACTCGATCATTTGCACCTCAAGGCATTGTACATTAGCGGCTATGTCAATGGGTCGCCGATGAGGAAAATGTTGGTCGACGGAGGAGCGGCGGTCAATGTCATGCCGATTACTACATACCGCAAGCTCGGGAAGACGCCGAGAAGAAATGATAAGGGCTAATCGACGCTCAAGGATTACGGCGGGAGAAGCCAAGATGTGCGTGGGGCCGCAATAATGGAGATCATCGTGGGAAGCAAAACCATACCCACCACTTTTTTCATCATTGACGGGAAAGGTGCATACACAACTTTGTTAGGGAGAGGCTGGATTCATGCCAATTGTTGCATCCCCTCAACCATACACCGGTGTTTGATTCAATGGGTCGGCAACAAGGTCGAAATCGTGCGGGCCGATAAGTCCGTAACCATTGCAACCGCCGATTTCGAGTTTGTTGGTCTAGAGAGCTTGCCTTGTTTATCGGGCACGTATTGGGATGCGGAGGCCATAAACATCACGAGATGATGGAGTTATTGTGACCGGGGGTCGGGTACCCCGGCTACTCGATGGGCCCCACGGGAGAATTGACGGACAATCGGCCGATCGATGTACACACCGAGGACATGGTGAGTCGGCCGATTGATGAACCGGAGGACGGGAAATTAGGCCACGGTTTTGTGTCGGCCGATGAATTAGAAGAAGTGGATATAGGGGATGGAACCAAGCCTCGACCAACATATATTAGCAAGAAATTGTGTAAAGAAGTAAGAGATAAATTGGTGGCCTTATTGGAAGAATTTAAGGATTGTTTTGCTTGGGATTATAGCGAGATGCCTGGACTCGGCCGATCTATTGTTGAACATCGGTTGCCCACTAAACCCGGATATCGACCATATAAGCGGGGGGCTCGGAAGATTGACCCTAGGTATTATGAAGCCGTCAAAGAAGAGATTATCGGATTGTATGAAGCCGGCTTCATCGGGCCATGCCGATATGCGGAGTGGGTTTCTAGTATTGTGCTAGGTGGAGAAGAAAAATGGAAAGATGCGGGTCTGCATTGACTTGAGGAATTTGAATAAGGCAACTCCGAAAGATGAGTATCCAATGCCAAACGCCGATTTGTTGGTTGATGCAGCCGCCGGCAACAAAATTTTGAGCTTTATGGATGGAAATGCTGGGTATAATCAGGTTTTTATGGCTGAAGAAGATATATCGAAAACGGCATTCGGATGCCCGGGGCGTTGGGATTATATGAGTGGGTTGTTATGACCTTCGGCTTAAAAATGCTGGTGCCACGTATCGGAGGGCCATGAATTTTATATATCACGATTTGATCGGCCGATTGGTGGAAATTTATATTGATGATGTCATGGTGAAATCAAGATCGGTTGGAAGTCATGTGGCTGATCTCGGGGAAGTGTTGAAGAGGACGAGACAATACGGATTGAAGATGAACCCGCTCAAGTGTGCGTTTGGTGTCTCAGTTGGACAATTTCTGGGGTTTATTGTGCATGAAAAGGGAATTGAAGTCGGCCCTAAGAGTATTGATTCTATCGAGAAAGTTGGAACCGCCAGACGAACAAGACGAAGCTCCGAGTCCACGATCGGCAAGATTAATTTTATTAGGCGATTTATCTCAAACTTGTGCGGCCGACTTGATGTGTTTACGCCATTATTGAAGCTCAAGGCCGATCAAGAGTTTCGGTGGGAGCCGATCCATCAAAAGGCTTTAGAAGATATCAAGAAGTATTTGGTGTCCCCACCGGTGATGGTTCCGCCAAAGTCGGGCACACCCTTTAAGTTATATTTATCGGCTGATGATAGGTGCATCGGCTCGGCATTGACTCAAGAGCGAGGAGGGAAAGGAGCGGGTCATATTTTATCTCGGCCGCAAAGCCGATTGATGCAGAAACACGGTATCCGAAGTGGAAAGGTTATGTCTCTGTACGTATTTTTCATGCACGAAATTAAGGCATTATCTGTTGGCCGAAGAATGTCTTGTCGTTTGCCGGGCCGATGTCGTAAAGTATATGCTATCGGCTCCGGTCCCCAAAGGCCGGTTGGGCAAATGGATGTTGGCAATTGCGGAGTTTGATTTAGGCTATGAATCGGCCAAAGCGGTGAAAGCACAAGTATTGGCTGATTTAGTGGTGCAACACGGTGAACACTCGGCCGGATATGTTGAACCGAGTGCCATGGACGGTGTTCTTTGATGGTTCGATTTGCAAAGAAGGAAGTGGAATCGGCTTGGTTGTTGTGTCGCCTCGGGGGCGATACGTGGATACTCTATTACGGTGGAGGCGTACACCAACAACCAAGTCGAATACGAGGCGATATTAAAAGGATTGGAATTACTCATCGATGCGGGGCTGATTTTGTGGAAATTTTCGGAGATTCCTTGTTGGTTGTGAGTCAGCTGGCCGATGAGTATGAGTGTAAAGATGGAATATTGTTGCAATATCATAGAAAGTGCCAGAAGTTAATGAAAAGGTTCAAGTGTGTTAAAGTCAGCCATATACCAAGAAAGCAGAATTTTGAAGCAAATAACTTGGCTCAGCTAGCATCCGGATATCGGCTCGCCGAAAACAGACTTAGAGATAGCTGATATTGAAGAAGCCGATTGGCGTACGGAAATTCGAAAATTTTTGAGCAATCCATCCCAACCTACGAGATAAGAAGATAAGATATAAAGCTTTAAAGTATGTTACGTTGGATGATCGACTATTTTTCAAGACAATTGATGGGGTGCTTCTCAAGTGTATTGATGACACCGAGGCAAAAGTGGTAATGAGCGAAGTACATGATGGGATTTGCGGAACGCATCAATCGGCCCACAAGATGAAGTGGCTGCTAAGGCGAGCTGGTTATTACTGGCCGACAATGTTGGCCGATTGTTTCAAATATTACAAGAGTTGCCAAGACTGCAGAAATTCGGGCCTATACGAGAGGCGCCCGCATCGGCTATGAATCCGATAATCAAACCTTGGCCGTTCGAGAGGTTGGGCTATGGATATGATCGGCCGGATAAATCCAGCATCGAGCAAAGGGCATCGGTACATATTGGTAGCTACAGATTACTTCACAAAATGGGTTGAAGCAGCGCCCTATCGTAAAGTTTCGACGGCCGACGTGATAACGTTTGTTAGAGAGCATATTATTTATAGGTTTGGGATTCCAGAGACAATCACAACAGATCAAGGATCGAGTATTCACGTCGGACGAATTTCAATCTTTTGCTGATGAAATGGGAATTAAGTTGATTAATTCATCGCCATATTATGCCCAAGCCAATGGACAAGTCGAAGCGGCGAATAAGAGTCCGATCAAGTTAATCAAGCGGAAAATACAAGAGTATCCTCGTAAGTGGCACATGAAATTGATGGACGCTTTGTGGGCTTATCGTATGTCACGACATGGAGCTATGCAAGTTGCGCCGTATCAGCTGGTATATGGGCACGAGGCCGTCATCGCCATGGGAGACAGACTATCGGCTCCGGAAGGATTGAGTTGCAACAAAAGCTTTCGGCCGATCAGTACTACGGATTGATGATGGATGAATTAGAAGATGTAGTACAAAATCGGTCGGATGCATTGGAAAAAATAGAGCGAGAATAAGGCGAGGGTTGCCCGCCATTATGATAAGAAGGTTGTGCGAAAGCAGTTTAAAGAGGGCGATTTGGTCCGGAAGCTTAGGATGCCGATCGGTGTGAAAGACAATCGGTTTGGTAAATGGTCGCCTAATTGGGAAGGACCTTATTTGATTAGCCGATCGGCACCGGGTAATGCATATATTTTGAAAGAGTTAGAAGGGGAAGAATTCGGCCGAGCACTTAATGGAAAGTATTTGAAGCGAGTATTATCCTAGTATTTGGATTAGCTCATAGTGTTCGGTCTAAAAGAGACTACAGCCGATGTCGATGCACATCACCTTGAGACGGCCGATACTGAGAATATCGCCCTTAGCCCAAAAAATATACGAAAGTAAGACAGAGGAAGTCACCGATAAATTAGCCGATGTTTGAACATCGCCTTCGGATGGCCGATATGATTGTATATCGCCCTTAGTGCAAAAAATGTTTACAACCAAAACTTTGTTCAAAGTCCTATTACACCTAGGCATAGTCAACGGCCTCGGCGCGGGACAAGAAGTCTTGGACAGCGAGATAGTGCGCCGGCCGGCGTGGAGTCGAGTTTGGCCATGACCAATAGGTCATCCTCGATGGGGCCGACATCGGCTTGCGCCGCGGCAACCATCTTCTCGGCCGTTTGAATGGCTTCGTCCGTCGTCTTCTGCTGAGCCGCCACATCGGCCGACAAGCTGTGTAATAGTAGCTTCCAAGACCGCCGCTGCCTCCTCCTTGAGAGCCGGAGATGCTCTCAAATCGGCAATCTCCTGGTTGATTGCTTGCGGTTCATCCTGCCGATTTGAGAGTTGCTCTTGCATCTCCCGGGTCTTCCGGACCTCCTCCTCGGAGCGCTTGATGGAGTTATCGGCGAGTAACGCAGCTTGCTGCTGCTCCGCATGGCGAGCCAAACGCCGCCGGGCACGAGTGAAGTCCATTTGCCGAGTACTCCATGTATGCCACCGTTGGCATCTCTTAAGGTCACGCGGAAAGAAACACGTGACCGCGGGAGAGCCAAGGGTTTAAGTCACTTGCACTATTTAACCAAATAATCCACATCCGGTACAAGTACTAGATATGTATTATAAGGTGGGTCATGAATATCCGCAAGCGGACGGATAACCCGTTGTAGCATTTCACCCGAGAGTATTCAAGGGTATCGTATTTATATTTTCCCAAAGGAAGACATGGTTGATAAGAGTACTTATGTTCATGGTGTTACAAAAGAATGATGAAGTATTCACATTCCAATGCGAGGGGTTAGGAGCAATAAGTTGAGGATAGTGTGACACACACCAAGGCGATGCATTCTCTTATAAAAGGGATAGAGGCGATCCTAGATAAAGCTAAACTAGACTAGCGAGACCACTACTCCTAATGATACAACATTCATATGAGTGCGCAGCTTCTACCTAACATCCAAGATCATGCAAGCGCAAGCAAGCGTCTAATGCCTAGGCATCATCGGGAGATCCGTCTTACGCGAGGTCCGCCTCGCGACTCCGGCTTTTAGACTCCTATGCCATGCCCGAACGTGGAGGATTACTTTGGATGACAAGGCTGTCACTTCTTGTCACCTACCTCTACAAACCGTGGGACACGAAGCACATTCAACGGTGGGTAGATAACCCCGACACCGTGCCGGCGTCACTAACCACAACTCTAGATCCCTCGAGGCACCGACATGGTGGTAAATCTAGAGCACCCTTGCGGGACGATGAACCCGAAGCCTATTCATAAGAACACTAGCCTAACTAGCATACGCTAGACGAAAGGATCAAAGCTAGCACTAAGTCATGCAAAGGCGTTCGTCGCTCAAGAATGAGCGACGAACGGCAATTAATCAAGTAAGATCGGGAGTAATCGGTGATCAAGTATGAACGAACGAAGAACATTCGATATGAGTTCATCTTCTATTAATGAAGAACGAAGAACGAACGACGAACTTATATGAACGAACGATGAACGATCAAACAAGATCATGATTACTCTATAAAGCTCATGACAAGGATATGAACGAAAGTATTCCATATATAAAAGATCAAGTCTCATAAAGAGAGGATACAAGAGCTATACCCAATTTTCCACAAGACTTTGGGAGCAATGAGGCAGCCCACTACTAAGCCTAGCACTACCTAGAAAGCCTCTAAACTTCTAGTGTGAGGAGAGAATGATCCTTGTGTTGTTGTGTGTGTTAAGGAGGGGGGTACCCCTCCTTATATAGGCTTGAAAGGTCGGCTCCTGGAGGCGGTTTCGTAGGTCGGTGGCATTTAATGCGCGTGGAACCGACCTCCGGAGGCGGTGGGCAAACCGCCGAGAGAAAAGTGGGCCGGGGGGCCACCATGACGGTTCGGCCGAACCGCCTTGTTGGTTCGGCCGAGCTGCCACCGGCCCCTCTGGGCTGGGCTTTGGCGGTTGGCTCCCCACTTGGATGTTGGTCTTTGATCCAGGTGCGTGAGGCCTTATTTGTGTTGGATTTCGTGGTCGTTGGCCTTTTATCTTGGAGTTGATTCCCGCGGCGAAGTGGAAGTTTTGTAAAAGTGTTGATTTGTCGCCTCGGGGCACTGGAATTCATCATTTTCCACCTGCACACTAAAAATCTAGAGGTACACGTGGAACTAGGTTATTTCTAAGTAAAATGCATGCAAGACATGCCTAGTCCTTCTCATTTATTTGACTAATTGACGGTCGAAATTGGTCCGTAACGACCGTCAACAAGCCCCCCAAGCTTACCCCTTGCTCGTCCCGAGCAAGTAGTAGAACTTTAGGTTGTTGATCGGGAGTTGCTACAATGCCTACTTCTCAAAGGTACCAAGTGTATAACAAAGATACTCATCCTTGAGTTGAATAAGTTGGCAATGGTGACTCACCCTTCCCCTTAGTCCTCATGGGGCTTTGTGCTTTTCACTTTACCTTGGGCGGTTGAGAGAGAGAACGGTGTATAGAGCATTTATTTTCTCTTCCCTTGTCTTGCTTTTTATTCTCCGGACGTTTTCAAAAAATATTTTTTTTTTTTTTTTCAAGTAAAACCACGTTCCACAAGTGATGCTCTCGAATCGCTCTAATGGTGTTTATATTCCTCACCAAGGCATGTGTATTGCCTCATCCTACATCTAATAGGCTTTTGTGGAGCTCAAGGTAGGGTATGAAATGAGGCATACTTGCATTCATATTTTTGCGAAACCAAAAGAGTGGATCCATGGAGATAGCAAGTCATACAATCGTAGATCAAGATGTGCAAGTGTGAAGATGATGGTGGTGGTGTATTTGACTACTCCTCTTTTTGTTTCACCTCTTTTTATTTTGGATTTTGGGCATGGCTATCTTTTCTTCTTTCTTTTTCTATGCTCGAAATGAGAGCAGCATCTTTTTCTTGCTCATCTTTTGTGAGCCTTATTTTCTTTTTCTTTTGCATAGCCATGCCTTCTTTTGATATTTTAAGAGGGGTGATAAAATGTGAGGAGTGTCTTTATTTTGGGTGGATGGCATGACATGTTGCTAACTTCCGGTGTAGAAGTGTAGCATATGAGGTGGAGTGTGTACGTGATCTTGATCATGAGAGTATGAAAAGCATCTCACTAGGGTCACACAATTTTGATAAAGCTCAATGAAGTAACAAGTAGCAAATGAGTAAGGTTTTCAAGGGAAATTTGCATATGGCTTTGGTAGGAATTTATCATCACTTGGGAACTTATAGATTTTGCAATTTTTGGGAACAGAATTCCGGAGATTTTAAGCTCAACTTAGGACAAGATCATAGCAGCTCTTTTTACCATATCATCATCTCACAACAACTTAGGTGCAGCTCAAGCATGTGCAGCCCACAAGTTTCAGGTTCTAAGCAAGTTTTGCTAGCCACCAAACTCAAAACTAGGAGAGTTCTAAATTATAGACTAGGCACATGAGAGAAATAAAACAGAGCAACTATTCATCATCTCAACATAGAAAGACTAGCAACATACTTGCAGCGTATAAAAGGGAACTAAGCTACTTCTTTTTGTTCTTTTTAGTTTTATCATTTTTATTTTGTTTTTCATATGAGAGGCAAGAACAAGCAAAAACAAGAGACAATAAAGGATACAAGTTGCGATACATGATACCTTAGCGGGGGTGCTGCCCCCCAAGCTTGTTCTTGCTCATGGGTTTGGTGGAATGAACCCCATGTGACGGAAGTAAGCCAAAAGATCGGCTCGTTGTTGCTCCGTCATGTTGGTGAGGGCGGTGAGCTGGGTGTCGGTGCGCTCTTGCCATTGATGAGTTTGCAAGATGTGTTGGTTGAGCGCATACTCGGTGTCTTCCGCCGTGGTTTGGAGTCTTCCCATTTGTGAGGAGAGGTTGTTCATCTCCTGCACAAAGTTGTAGCCTTGGGCTGATCCGGAGTCGGTGGAGTGTTCCTCCCATTGTTGTTGTGGAGAAAACAGCCCCGGGCCATATCCCGGAGTTTGCCACGCCGATCCCCGGCCATGTGAGGTGGCGGGGCTGGGTACCCACCGGGAGAAAACCCGGGGAGGCTGTACCCGGCTCGCCATGAGTCGTGGGGTGCGGTGTGGGCATCTCGGAGGTAGATGGTTGTTCCGATCTGTGCGCCCCCTGCGAGAAGATACACTCTGCGAGACCGCTGCGCTTCTTGGAGCTCAATGGTTAGATTTTTGAGAGTATACAAACGAAGGTCCGGGTTAGGTAACCGAAACTCGTTTGCATATCCCACAAAATAATATATGAGGGAATCGTTCGGACCATTCTTAAGAGAGTGACCTTGAATAAGATAATCTTTATTTATAAGAGAGCGAGGTGTAGCAAGGTATTCAACATTAGCATCATGTAAAGCTCCCACCCGCATGGCAATTCGTGTCACTAGAGAGGTACATTCAATTGGTCCTATCGTCCCAAGATTTTCTATCCATTGGCAAATCATGGCTTTCACGGGAGCAATCTTAATCTTATCGACCGCAGCAAAAAGAATTTTTAGCTCATCCTCGCGCACAATTCGAATATCACTCCTTGGAAAAAGAGTGATAGCAATCCACATGTGCATAAAACGCAAGGTAGGATGATGGATGTGATTAGTTCTAGGTCGCACGCAACTAGGAAGACCCGTAATCCTTTCCCAAAAAGCATGCTTTGAAAACCGAGGAAGGGCACCATCCAAGTCGGTATTGCAGCGAGTATTAAAGCCAAGAAGAGTGCTAAGTTCTTTCCAAGTCAAACGGTAGGATTCACGGAAAAACCAGAAATGAAATTCCTTCATCTACCGTTTGTAGGGTGCATAAAAACTGAAGTGTAAGCAAGCGGGAACCCGGCTCATTTACACTAGCAAAATCTGTCCACCCTAAGGCTTTAAATACTTGAGCAAATTCAGCATCCATACCTATTTTGTGCAGCAGCTCCGTGTCAAATGCTCGCGTAGGAGCAAAGAGACGGTGTTGGAGAAGCGTGTAGGTGCGCGTCTCGTGCTCGCCCACTAAGTCGAGGTCGGTGTCGGTGAGGAGACGATGCTCGATGTTGCCCTCTTGCCCTTCTTCCTCGACTTGTGGTGGTGAACTTGGCGGTGACTCGACTACGGGCGTGCGCGGGTGCTTCGACGTAAAGAGCTTGAACTTGAGCGTGAGCTCAAGGACCTCTTGATTGACCCGAACAGCTTCTTGGCACCGGTCATGGCTGCACACAAAGAGAGCAAGAATGCAAGAACAAAAATTCCGAACGGGTCATGTGAGGGAAAAAATCAAATTAGCGACACCGTCGGTTGTTCATGTGAGCAAGAAATCGCAACTCGAGAAAACCAAACAAAAACAAATCAAACCAAAAACTAGACAAGCACACCAAGAGCAAAAGATTTATGCAGAACTTTTAGGCAATGAGCAAGTGAGGACAATGGAAAACTTGAGAGTAATGAGAATGAAGTGAGTGAGGAGTGGAAATGATAGTGTGAGAGGGGGAGAGAGCTACGGCCAGGCCACCTCTACTTATAGCTCACGAAGTAGCCGTTTTTGAGCGTTAGGAGGGGCATATGACCGTTGGGAAAAAGGACAGACCGAGCAACGGTCATGGCGGTTCGGCCGAACCAAGGAGGTGGGTTCGGCCGACCTGCTGTGGGTCCCTTTTGCTCTCCCTTTTGGCCCATAGCTCCCAACGGCCAAATGATCATTGACCATGGTTGCTACGTCCAGATATTCCTCGAGAAATTTTTGCTCAAGAAATCCAAAGAAAGTTGCCTCAAATTCAGCTTTATTCGAAAAATCAAATCTCGAGAAAAAGTGTTGGAGAAAATTCCAACATGCAAAAATTGTTTTTGGATTTTGTATAAGGATACAAGGGTTGTCCAAAAGTTTCAAACAAAGTAGGAAAATTTGGACGTAAAAGGATTTTGGTTTTCAAATTTTCTATGCATGGCGAGTGAGAAAAAAAATCAAATATGCTGGCGGAAAATCCAAATAAATGAAATGAAAATTATCTTGTGATAAAATAGAATATGCAGGGAGATGCATGTGGTGGAAAACAAAAATCAAAAGAAATCGAAAGATAATACCGATTTATCCTGTCGACCGGGGCTTTGCCATTTTAAGTCCGGCGAGCGAGGACTTCTCCATTTCTTTTCATCCTTGTGGTGCGAGGCCCTTTCCCTGGAGAAGAGGATGAAGATGGCTGCACCTTCTTCACTTGCCACACTTGTTTGGTCTTTGTTGATGTAGGTGGCTTTGTGTCTTGAAGGACTGGCTTCTTGGCCCATAATCCCGGCCTTGCTGTTGCGGGCTTCTTGGGTTGGTACCATGACGGATTCTCAATTTTGTCAAGTTGCTTCCAAAAGGTGACGAGACTATCCGTCTTTCTTGGCGTCACTTCAACTTCACGGATGTTTGAGGGATTTGGCCCATACTTGATCTTGATCATTGAGCATTGTTCTTTTCTTGGTTGGAACTCAAACTTTTCCTCCTTCCCATTGATGTGGAATCGGATTTCTCCATTCCCAACATCAATTTGGGCGTTTGCGGTGCTTGAGGAAGGGACGTCCCAAAATGAGGGCGTGTTCTTGTCGATATCCATCTCAAGCACCACAAAGTCCACCGGTATGAAGTTGCCTCGAATTTTCATCGGCACGTCTTCGGCTATTCCCGCGGGGTAGCGGACCGAAGAGTCTGCCAATTGCAGCCTCATTGGTGTAGGAGTCAAGGTTGTGTAGCTCAAACGATCAAAGACTTCTTTGGGCATCACGCTGACGCTTGCCCCAAGATCACATAAGGCCTGGTCGAAGTGGTGTGCCCCAATGGAACATGATATTGTGGGGCAGCCGGGGTCCTTCTTCTTTTACGGAAGCCGATTGAGTATAGCTGCGCTACACTCCTCTGTGAGCTTGACCATTTCCTCGTTGGGTAGTGGCCTCTTGTTGTTGAGGATGTCTTTAAGGTAGCGTGCATATGTGGGCACCTGCACCATGTCCAACAATGGCACGTTGACATGAATCCTTCGGATGGTCTCGACGAATCGAGCAAATTGTTCATCCTCCTTTGGCTTCCTGTTTCGTGAGGGAATGGCAAAAAGCTTGTGTCTTGAAATTCAATTCCATTCTTCCCTTCACTTGGCTTCGGTTCTTCTTCTTTTTCTTTGGTAATAGAAGGGCTTTCCTCCTCCGAGTCGTTCCTGTTCTTCTTTGCTTGCATGGTTAGGATATGGCGGATCCCGAGTGGATTTTCCTCCCTCGTGGTAACCGCATTAACATTTTCCAAAGAAGACTCGGGTTGCCCGGGATCTTCCCGAATTAGAACCAGGAATAAGAGCAGCTAGCTGAGCAACTTGGGTTTCAATCATTTTATTAAAGCTCGGCTGATTTTTGAAAGCGAGAGGAGAAACCTTCTATTTGTGCGATTATGTTTTCTAAGACTTTATCATTGGCAGCAAGCTTTTTGTTGATAGATTCGTTAATTTTAGCTTGGCCATAAACCAAATCTTTCAAGGAAGGTTGATTATTGTTAAAGCCGAGAAAAATTGTTACCTCCTTGATATGATGGTCGGTTTTGGTTGTACCCTTGTCCTCCGTTTGGACGATACCCGTTGTTGTTGTTCATGTAGAACACCTCTTCATGGGTATGGGGGCAATCCTTCCCCATATGGCCGGTGTTCCCGCACTCCTCACACGTCATGTGTGAGTCCAATGCATGAACACCACCATTTGCGTTGTGTTCGTCCAAGCGTTTTATGAGGAGGTCAACCTTGGCGGACAGCATGTCCACCTCCTTGACAGGGTGTACGCCTCTTGCGCGTGTTTGGAGTCGATCATCGCTCCACCCTTGATTGGAGACCATCTTCTCTATGAGTTCTTTTGCTTGGGCAATAGTTTTGGAGAAGAAGGCTCCTCCAGCGAGCGGCATCCATATGTCCACGGGTTGTTGGTGTCAACCCGTTGTAGAAATGTTGAAGAATGAGCCATTCCTCCATCCCATGGTGAGGGCAGGCCAGAATGTATTCTTGAAGCCTTTCCCATGCCTCGGGCATGGATTCGTTTGTCGCTTGCTTGGAAACTTGCAATTCTTCCACGAAGGGCATTGGTTTTGCCCATCGGGAAAAACTTGGCGAGGAACGCCGTGGAACATTTGTTCCAAGTGTCAATGCTTGCACGATTGGCATAAAACCACTGTTTCGCCTTCCCAAGGAGGGATAGGGAAACAGGCGGAGTTTGATAGCATCTTGGTTGGCTCCGGCCGTGGCCGATGTGTTGCATATTTCCAGGAACTGTTGGAGATGAGAGTTGGCGTCCTCGGAGGCCTTTCCACAAAAGGGAATGGCTTGCACCATAGTGATGAGGCTGGACTTGATGTCAAGTCCTGCAGCACCGGCGTCGACGTTGGGCCCAATGGGCACATTGGCGACGGAGGGCGCAGAGTAGTCACGAAGGGTCCTTTCAGCCATGAGTGTTGAGGTTGATGGTGCGGAAGATGCGGGCTCGCTTGTCGTGGGTTCTTGAGGAGAGACAACGACGCGAGGTCGAGTCTTTCTCGCAAGAGCCTCGGGATTATCAACGAAGTTTTCCGGCAAGTCGAATCCACGCATGCACTATCCTGTTTTCACCTTTGAGAGAAAACAGATCAAGGTTAGCTCTGCAAGGGCAATGATTAAATCATCATCAAGTGTAATCATGAACATTCATTGTATTCTTATTAACCAATGTCTTCCCAGCAACGGCGCCGGAAATGCTTGTTGGCATCTCTTAAGGTCACGCGGAAAGAAACACGTGACCGCGGGAGAGCCAAGGGTTTAAGTCACTTGCACTATTTAACCAAATAATCCACATCCAAGTACAAGTACTAGATATGTATTATAAGGTGGGTCATGAATATCCGCAAGCGGACGGATAACCCGTTGTAGCATTTCACCCGAGAGTATTCAAGGGTATCGTATTTATATTTTCCCAAAGGAAGACATGGTTGATAAGAGTACTTATGTTCATGGTGTTACAAAAGAATGATGAAGTATTCACATTCCAATGCAGGGGTTAGGAGCAATAAGTTGAGGATAGTGTGACACACACCAAGGCGATGCATTCTCTTATAAAAGGGATAGAGGCGATCCTAGATAAAGCTAAACTAGACTAGCGAGACCACTACTCCTAATGATACAACATTCATATGAGTGCGCAGCTTCTACCTAACATCCAAGATCATGCAAGCGCAAGCAAGCGTCTAATGCCTAGGCATCATCGGGAGATCCGTCTTACGCGAGGTCCGCCTCGCGACTCCGGCTTTTTAGACTCCTATGCCATGCCCGAACGTGGAGGATTACTTTGGATGACAAGGCTGTCACTTCTTGTCACCTACCTCTACAAACCGTGGGACACGAAGCACATTCAACGGTGGGTAGATAACCCCAGACACCGTGCCGGCGTCACTAACCACAACTCTAGATCCCTCGAGGCACCGACATGGTGGTAAATCTAGAGCACCCTTGCGGGACGATGAACCCGAAGCCTATTCATAAGAACACTAGCCTAACTAGCATACGCTAGACGAAAGGATCAAAGCTAGCACTAAGTCATGCAAAGGCGTTCGTCGCTCAAGAATGAGCGACGAACGGCAATTAATCAAGTAAGATCGGGAGTAATCGGTGATCAAGTATGAACGAACGAAGAACATTCGATATGAGTTCATCTTCTATTAATGAAGAACGAAGAACGAACGACGAACTTATATGAACGAACGATGAACGATCAAACAAGATCATGATTACTCTATAAAGCTCATGACAAGGATATGAACGAAAGTATTCCATATATAAAAGATCAAGACTCATAAAGAGAGGATACAAGAGCTATACCCAATTTTCCACAAGACTTTGGGAGCAATGAGGCAGCCCACTACTAAGCCTAGCACTACCTAGAAAGCCTCTAAACTTCTAGTGTGAGGAGAGAATGATCCTTGTGTTGTTGTGTGTGTTAAGGAGGGGGGGTACCCCTCCTTATATAGGCTTGAAAGGTCGGCTCCTGGAGGCGGTTTCGTAGGTCGGTGGCATTTAATGCGCGTGGAACCGACCTCCGGAGGCGGTGGGCAAACCGCCGGAGAAAAGTGGGCCGGGGGGCCACCATGACGGTTCGGCCGAACCGCCTTGTTGGTTCGGCCGAACCGCCACCGGCCCCTCCTGGGCTGGGCTTTGGCGGTTGGCTCCCCACCTGGATGTTGGTCTTTGATCCAGGTGCGTGAGGCCTTATTTTTGTTGGATTTCGTGGTCGTTGGCCTTTTATCTTGGAGTTGATTCCCGCGGCGAAGTGGAAGTTTTGTAAAAGTGTTGATTTGTCGCCTCGGGGCCCGGAATTCATCATTTTCCACCTGCACACTAAAAATCTAGAGGTACACGTGGAACTAGGTTATTTCTAAGTAAAATGCATGCAAGACATGCCTAGTCCTTCTCGTTTATTTGACTAATTGACGGTCGAAATTGGTCCGTAACGACCGTCAACAACCACGCGGTGCAAAGCATCGCGCACATCCTCCGGGAGCTCGGTCCGGACCTCCAAGTACCGGGTCCTTATGGGTTGTGCGTCGGCCACCAAGCGATCAACGAGAAGAGGCCTCAAGCCTGCGCGCGATTTCGGCCATGGTGTTAAGACTAGAAGCGAGATACCAAAATCGGCGCGGGACGAGGGAAGCTTAGTGCCCGGAATACCAAGGAAAAATAAGGTGAAGTTAATAATCAGAAGCAAATCAAGAAAATAAAAAGGAGATAGTAAAAACAAACCTGCGAAGCGTCAATGCGAAGTGGTCGGACGTCTATCGGGCTGAGCCATTGAACCCACGGGTTCATGTGTTCCGATCAGCTCTCGGCCGGCCGATCCTCCTTCTCCGGCGGCATCCTCGGAGGCGGCATCGGGCATATGTCCAGCTTGTTCGGTTTCGGCGGGCTCATCGGCGGGCTCATCGGCAGCGGTATTTACGGGAGAAGGCTGCGGACGGTTCCTGGCCGGCCGGTTCTTCGACGAGCAATGGTGCCTTGTTCAAAATCGGCGGCGATTTCGGAAGACGCGAGCCGATCCAAGCGAGTTGGGCTCTCCATGGGATTTGGATCGGCCCGGCTTGGTGTGACTTCGGGATCCGGAGCCGTTTGAATCGGCCTTTCGGGTGTCGGCGTCCTGGCCCGTGGAGGAGTCGACGGGCGAATCGGCCTATCGGGTGTTGGAGTCCGGGCCCGAGGAGGAAGAACCGCCGGTTCTGCTAAGAACTCATAGTTAGACGAGCATATGCGGTGAAAAAGGGATCAGCAATCATACAATAATAACTCTGACGCGGCGGAGATGGATCACTGAAATAGTCCGGGTCGGACGGGCGTACTGAGCTGCTTCACCGGCGCGCGGTGTCGCTTTAGGGCTTGAGTCGGCCCTGCAGCTGGCACGTTAGCCTTTCTCTTGCTTGGGGACGGCCGTTTTAGTCTTGGCCTTGCGGGCAGCTGGTGCCCTCGACTCATCGCCGCAAAAGCTTGGGCGGGAGTGCGATCGGTGAAGCCGATATTTGGAGCAATTGGGCTCGGCATTAAGTATGCAATCGGCCGGCCACTCGAAACTCCGGGTCGGCGGCTCCTCCGTGTCCGACTGAAAAGAATATACAAGGGTGAGCATTTGGAGTGGCCGATTTCATTTACAAAATCGGCCTTATAAAATAAATCGATTATACATACCTCGGCGAAAGCTTCACTCGGGACTAAGCCGAGAGAAGAAGGAGGCGGTATTCCGGCTGCGGAGGTGCGGTTCCACTCGCCCCACCAACGGTCAAAGAGGCGAGTACTTCGGGCGCCGGGGAAAATCCGGCTAAGTCGCCGGTGACGACATCGGCGGTGCGGCCGACGAGCCAATTCCACTGAATGGCGTTGTCGACGGTAGCTCGCGCCTTTATTTGCCCCACATAGAAGAGGCTGGGAGCAAGCGGCGAAACCGAGTTGGCGGGCTGCCACCGACGGGTGGTAGAACTCATAGGAGCGAAAGCTTTGCTCCGGCAACGAGTCCCGTCGGCAGCGAGACGGGGCGGAGACAGGTGGTGAAGATCTTGACCGCTTCCGCGTCGGCCGTCGGGAAGGTGGGGTCGATCGGGAAAGGAGTGTCATACCCCTTCTCGAAGAAATCAATGTACGGGTACCAATCCGTACTTTCGTTGTTGAGGCCCTTGTAGAGGGCGGCGAACCAATATGCCAAGGTGTCATCCGATATGGCCGCCCCGGTGCCATGGACAACGCTTCCCGAAAGAGATACATCGGCTGGATCGGGCGTGGCCGGTTCGGCATGATTGCCGGGGAAGGTGAGAACACCGAGGTCCGGATCGATGGCCTTGGTGGTATGAAGGGACAACCACATTTGGATGAACCACCAAGGGCCTCCCGGGTTCTTGGCTGATCGGCGGAGCGCAACTCCACCGAGACTTGGTGAAGAAGGAGGTAGGCCGATCCCGGAAGATACTTGCCCATAGGGAGGGCATAGGCTGTCGGCCGATACATCGGCCATCGGCGGGAAGTTGTTTGTGGGGCTCACGCCGACCCCACGAGAAGAAGAAGTGGTCAAGCCACATGTTGAGAAAGGCAACGTGCTCGCGGCGATCGGCCAGAGCCGTGCCCTTTGTTGTAGGTATGGATGTAGTTCTTCCAACCCCTGGTGTCCTTAGGGTTGATCCGATGGGAGGACTTAATGCGGATGGCGTGCGGGGTGGCCTCCGCTGTGATATTCAAATCGGCCAACATGACCGGTGTCCGGGAGGGTCATGGTAGCCGGGCCGTGGCCGAACATGAAACAGATTCAAGGCATCGACCGGAGGTAAGAAGCTGCCACCGAGCAACGGTTCGTTCTTGTGGTGGTCGGCCAAGGAGAGTTTGATGGCGTGGGCAATGCCGATATTGGCCCAACCTTGCCGATGGACGGACGATACTCGGTTATACCAATCGCGCCATCCGGCGACGGGAGTCGGCCATGACCTAAAACTATTGGCCCACTCGGTCGGTAAAGGAGACTGTTGCCGAAACGGGACCCGGTTCGTTTCGGCACGGATGAGATCCGTGGGGTCGGGATCACCCATGGGGCCCAAAAGGAAGTGAGTGGGGATATTGGATGGGATGGCGACTTGGTTCCGGATTTCCTAAAAACAAGGAATAGGGCTAAAATGAGAAACGGAACGGAAGGGAAATAGATCGTGAAAATGAACAAGAACAAGAACATGAAGAAAATTGCAAAGGTAGAAAAGAGAGATGCTCGAATGTACATTACCTCCGGAACGGCGTTGGTGGTAGCAACGACGCGGTCGGCGGCGGCAGCCTGCAGCAGCAGCAACGGCAGGATTCATGGTCGCCGGAGGAGAAAAGACGGCGGCGGCGCAGTGAAAGGTTGAAAGGGCTCGAGAAGGCAAAGGTCGCTAGGGCAGATGAAGACGAAAGCCAAGGAGAGGAAACGGATGGGAATGACCGGGGGTGGCCCTGGGTTTTATGGAGAAGTGACGGGCGATAAAACCGGCGCGGTAAAAGAGGATAAATCGGTCCGACGCATGCGTTGCATACCCCAGGACCGGGGGACATGTGTTGACGCCGGTTTTTGACCAAGGGACCCATTGTCGGCGACTATAGGTCAAAAGAAGGCCGGTGAGCGGAAGGCCGACGGCCGCTTGGGAGAGTAAAAGGCGCGTACCTCCGGGAATCGTGCGCCAACGCCAACGAGATGAGCATAACATTGATGGGCCTGGCCCACGTTGTAAAATTAGAAATAATAGTTTAATTTTGGAAAAAAGATCTTAGTCGGTTAGGAAATCGGCCCGAAGAGGGTCCGAGTAGGATTCTTTGTGCCGAGTATAAATACATACTCGGATGTAACATGTAAACTCGATTCACATCCAATACAACTTTCGGCGCATCGCCAAACCCTAATTTTCTGTCAAGTCTTTACTTGTTTTCGCGCGGGGATCTTCGGGGCTCCGGTCGACGATACGTTGGCTTGACAAGGTAATTATGTTGTCTAATTCTCGGCGCATTGTTCGTAATTAGATAGCTTAATTGCTAGTTATCCGGCGACCGGATCTGTTTTCGATCGGCGTAGTGAGTATCGGCCGGGATGAGTCAAGTTGACCTGGTCCGGGCTCGTGGTGGAGGTAGTTTGACTTGTCCTGCCTCCCCGTTCCAGCCTTTGCTCACGGCGCCGATTGGCTCGGATCTGGTCGTTCGAGTCACGATAGCTGCTATGAGAATTTTTCTATATCTTGGCCGATTCGACTGTGCGGATTCGGTTGACGTGTCCTGTGTCTGCCTTTGCGATAGTTGACTTGTCCTAGGCGCATGCAGCCGATTGGCTAGGGTGTAGACTTACTTTCATAGTTAAGACGTTTATGATTGTGCTTGTCCTGAATCGGCCGGGCGTGCGCGGCCGTTAGACCTGGTCCAGCCGCGTGCCATCGGTTGACTTGTCCTGTTGGAGCGGCCGGTCGATTCGGGATCCGTGTGGTTGTATTTGTCTTACTTGTTCTTTCGGAGTGTTTAGCCGATTGCTTATCACGTTCATTAAGCTGTTTTATGTTTAATTAATGCTAAACCTGTTAAAGCTGCTTTTGAACCCGAGTTACTAAGTATGATCTTATTGATCATCATTATACCTTTGGACGAGATCTAAATAATTCACCGATATAATCAATGGCGAGAATCGGCCGCATATCCGATCGGCCGATTCACGGATCTGATTGATGATTAAACTATCCTCTTGCTACCAAACCAATTACATCCTATTAATAGTTGCTCTGTTTACATTGTACTCGATAACATATCCCTGTAAAGTCTTAATGATTTGGTCGTCTACCGACGAAATCGGCTGCTAGTCACCGATCGCATGTTATAGCATCGGCTGATTTCGTATCGTTTGTACCACGGTTCGTTTGCCTAACATTTAATACATAAATGGATGGGCCGTGCTGTTCTCTGTTCATGGCCGATTTTGTCTATCTTATGCCGTGATCGGCCATGGCTGCACATCGGTCTATCCGGGCCGATGACCTGGAATTTTACACTCTTTTATCGTCTTTGTTGGTTTGCGGGAAAACCATCCGGCACGCACCAGCGCACACGAACATCGGCGAGTTGAACCGGTCCGTTGGGAGCACGGGATTCTGCGTCAGCTGGAATTTCGGTGGACTCTCCGGACGACGGTGTGTCGGCGACTTTTGACGTCAACACACTTTTGCATGCCTCCGAAACCCTAGCGCGCCCGCGTGGCACGGGACGTGTCCGCGGGACCCACGGCGGCAGGAGAGACTTAACTCCCTCGATTCCTGTGGGCGACGCGTGGCGCCCCCATAGGGGCAGCCACAACCCGGCCCCGGGCTGCAGCGCTCGGGGAAACGGCGTAGCGGGTAGGCAACTACGTCCGGCCCTCTTCGACGGAGCAACGGGGAAGGGGGCCCCCGTATGACAGGTCCCATTGTGCCTCCCCCATTGGGTGCACCGCGCAGCGCCTCGCCTCGGGCAGCGCGTGACCTCAAGTCCCGTGTCGCCGGACTCTCCGAAACCCTAGAACTCAAGAACAACATTGTAATCTCTCAAACTCAATACACACCAAACAAGCAAGACGTAGGGTATTACGCCTCGCGGCAGCCCGAACTCGGATAAATCGCGTGTCCCCGTGTGTTCCTTGGGAAGCTTTTCCTTGATCCCCGGCTCCCGATCCTCTCTCAAGAGGCGGTTCGGCTAACCCCCCATATGTTGGTTATCCGACACCGACAAATACTTATTGTAAAAAGGGTAGCACTTCTCCTATCACCATTACATTACATGGTGGAAAAATAAGGAAAGCAATTGTGTCATATCTGTACTAGGAATTAAATTATTTTATGCACTTTTACCCTTCTGTTCTAAATAGATTTACCCTTTCTTTCTTTTCCCCTCACCACCATTCTTGAATCCACGTAATGTTTGCAGTCCTTTCCTTTATGAAGATATATGTTGCTGTTTGAAACAAAAGCTCTGGGGTCAGCATAAGGAGTGTTTCATTTTTTTGCCATAACAGGATTGCCCCCTGGAATTTCATTACTCAGAAAGCAATGAAAAACAAAAACAGAGCCACACATGAGCGAAACGACTAGGGAGTTTAACAAGCCAGTCAACAGGACCGTAAACTTTGCTATCTCCTATTACATTGCCATTGATCAAGGAGTGTTTCATTTATCCAGTAAGCTTCTCTATATGCTTGGGCATCTTCAACATTGTAACACATTCCTTTAGATGTACCAGGAAAATTAATTTGTGTAACCATCCAAGACCATATAGTTGTTTAGGACACACTAATGGATTGTGTTAACTGTGTTGTCTGCTAACTGCTCGCTGAAATACCTCTGTATAGCAAGGTAAAAAAGGATGGCAAGTAACCCATCGCTTCTACCAAAGCCCAGATGTGTAGTTCACTCATATCCTGGCAGCCATTTGTCTCCATCAATAAATATTCCAACAGTGAATTTGAGTGGGGTTATGTTGTAACAAATAAATCTTTAGGGGGTCAAACTTTAATTTTTTGTTGATTTACATGGTAAAATCATAGCTACATCTGTTGTGTGCACGTAAGTATAGGGGGCCAGTGGCCCCTCCCCCTACTTCCATTTTTTCTCTTATAGTTGTACTAATGGGCTTGACTTAATTTCAGTGAAAACAAGTCTTTGGAAGAAAAAAATGTTGAGGAAGTTCAAAATGTTCTGCTGTTGATTCATGCTAAGCATTGTTAGTATGGGGGAGGTTTAGTGCAATATGGAACCAACTTGTTCAGGAAGAGAAAGATACTTATACTAATGCATCTCAGAGCATCTCCAACAGTCTAGGAAAAAGAAAATCCATATTTACGTTTTTTAGCTAGTATGTAACATTGAAACCACCAAAAAATGTTGATGGAAACCAACAGACTAGCCAAACTGACTAAATCTATTTTTCAACTTGCCACGTCATTGGTAGGTCATACTGTTACTTCATCCCGGCCATGGCGTCCAGTGCGTGCAGCCGTCGTGTGAACGAGTCGTGCAGCAAGTCCCTATCCCATCCATCAACCTCAACGAGATGCTGCCACCCGCAAGTCTTCACCTCTGATCCAGAAGCAGTTGCCGGCAACCTCGAGAGTCCAGTGAACCCGATGACATGATGAGCTGCTCCATCCGTGGTTATGTTCGGATCAGTTAAATTTTGTCGAAGTTCAACAAAGTAAGCAGCTCCAAAAAAGCACAAAATCCATTACTCACGTATCAGGAACATGTGCACAATAAATCTATATCCAGTCAGCCATTGCTCTACCCGCTCTTTTCTTTCTTCATGCCAGTACAAGTTCGGCATGAACACATTCCCCCGCTGTCCTCAGGATCCTCAGAGCCACGTGAAGCGAAACGCGAAGCGAGTGAAGGCGGAGGCGGCAAGAGTTTTTGCCTGCCCAATGCAGTGAACCCTGCGAGCCGACAACCAAAGAGAGTCCATGTCCAGTCAACTTGGTGATGACACGCGACGCGATGGGAAAATCCTATGCGGAAACAACGGCTTTTGCGGTGATGGCGAGGGACACCAGCTTAGCCAAGGATGGCTGCCGAGAAGTGCGGCATGGAGGAGAATTTATTTTTGCTTTGCATTTAGCTAGGCTGTTGGAGCAGTATTTTGCAGAGAAAAAGCTAGATTTAGAAAGAAACAACTCTTTAGCTAGGCTGTTGGAGATGCTCTCATGCAAGCAACGCGCTATCTCCATCAGGGAAGCTCACGGTGGGATGACTTGGCCCGTGGGGCTCCTCCCCAATCCTAACCACATTCCTGCATTACTCGGTCAAGCAACAAGCAGAGCCTTCATGATTGCTTATCCATTTGAGTAATGCAGTTTGGCGTTATTTGTTCTGTGCCCGCTTCCGTCACTCGACGAGCTCCACGCCCAACGCCTCCATCCTCCAATCAAGGGTGTCCCCCTGAAAATGGGTTTAATATACCATTCTTGCAAACAAAGAACTCCTCTAGTCCAGTTCTCCGGTACTAAATAATTCAAGTGGCGGGTTCCTCGAAAATCCAGAGAAATGATCGAAATTCTCCGTGGGACAGTGACGGGTGTTTCTGAGAGAGTTTGCACAAGTTGCACTGGATTAAGTGGACAGAGTCGCATTAACATCCAGGTCGTCGGCTAATTAATTAGTATTACTTGTCATTTTGCAAGCATGGAGAAAAATGACTAGTTGAGGTTGCGCAGAGGTGAAATTAACGAAGAGTGCCCCGTACGTCACGTCAGCCGGGCCCAAGCTAGCAATGCAAGCGCGCGGTTCTCTTTTGCATACAGACATAAAATGTTCGTCTATTAGCGTAACTGGACTAGATTCCCCGGCTGCCGAACGAACGAAGCAAATGGAGGAGGAAGAGTTCCAAGAAGCCGACGTCCTGTGGCCGTGGCCAGAGGACGCGCCGTCGCCGTCGCCGTCGCCGGGGAAGACTACTACTCCCCTTCCCGCCGGCCACCGAGCTGTACGAGCGCGACGACGCCGTCGTCGGCTTCTCGTGCGAACCGTTCAGCGAGCCTTCGCTGGGCTCATCGGCCTCGACGTCGAGCGCGCTGCCTTTTGACCGGTCGTTGCCCGGGTCATCGGAGGATGGCTTCTTCCTCTCCGGCCGGTCGACAGCAGTTTCGGGACTTGCCGCGTCGTCGGAGGAGTTCCTGGAGAAGGACGTGCTGTGGCCGGACGACACCGCCGACGACGACGCGGCGGAGTTTTGGCGCCGTCGTCGTTGCTGCCCACGCGTAGAGGACGCCGCCGCATCTGCTTGCGGTAAACGTGAGCGATGGAGGCTCCGGGCGGCGTCGTCTCCGATCGATATACCCGTGGCCACCGGAGCTGCCGCCGCGCGTCGTCGTCGCCCGTCGCCGTCGGCCGTGCCGCTGCATCGCCGTTGGTAGCACGTGTGGTTCCCGTCGGCGCGCCTGATCGGTGTGTTCCGTCGTGGAATGGGACATTGTTGCAATCTTTTTGCACCTAGTTTTTTGATGGTACCGTACGTGAAGGGGGAGGAGGCGTTTGAAGCTTCTGATGAGCAATTGGATCTCTAACGAGAGAGGTGCAGATGAGACGGGGAGTCCAGCCAAATTTCTTCTTCCGGTTTTGTGATCTTTTTGCACGAAGCTCGCTTGTTTTTGGATGGTAACTTCGTCTAGGAGGGAAGGCGTTTGAAGCTGCTGAGCAATTGAACGGCGCTAGCATGAGGTGCGGAGATCGGAGGGCAGTTAAATTTGTTCTTCCACTTTTTTTGCAACCAAAGAAAACCCGGGCCCCATTAGTTCTTTTTTTTCCATTTCATTTTTTGTGAAAAAACAGAAAACAAATGTCGAAGTAATGTTGGAGTTTGAGAAATGTAATAAAAGCTGGTGTCCCAAAATACAGTATATGGTGGTGGTATTCCTGTGTTCCGTTGTTTGGCTCGTTATAATAGCATTAGCACATGATGCAAATTTTCGCGCATGCTTGGTATATATTACTCCCTTACTAAATTGTTGTCGTCGTTGACTTTTTTGTTAAATTTGACCATTTGTCTTATTCAAATAAAGTTTAACAAGTGTCATATATTTTGTTGGAATATGTTTTATCACTAAAGAAACTTGAAATGTAGCATATTACTTTTTGTATTTGAAGAAATTTTTTGAGTAAGACGAATGGTCAAACGCTACGAAAAAAGTCAATGAGCGACAACAATTTAGTAAAGGAGGGAGTAATCACTGACATTCTAGTGTATTGCATGCTTGTATGTGAATTGTGAGCCAGTGCTGAAGTATAGAGGAACACAAGATGCTTAACAATACCGTGTACGGTGCGTGACTCGGAGCATGAAGATCTTTTTCACGCGGCAAAACTAGCGTGGGCGCCTCTGTACTAGTAGAAATAATATTTTTGCAAGACTACCGCAGAATAATATCGGTCCTCGCAGAGAAGCGAAGAACAAGAAGACGAGGAGGAGCCGTGATGATGTACGAAATCAAGTACAGCCTGGCCATATACATCATATATATCGTCCGGAATATTTTACAAAATATCGTAACGTAATTGAGGAGAGGACCCTGCACTGCATATGAAGAGAGCCGCCATCTACACAACCATCGCACGCCATTCACAGATGCTTCCGTCTACACAAAACATGCTTGATTCTAGAAGGAAAATAAAACTTAATGAATGGAGCCCTCCTGCTGCGCTGCCTTTTTTCAAACAGATAAAAATATTTTCGTTCGTTTTCTCGTGCATGCCCAAAGTCAGCTACAAAGGCCTACCATGTACTACCTCAGTCTTTTCTTTGTACCGTCGCACTTTGTTACAATCTGACACATCAAAACTTCAGAGTGAAGACACTAAAAAATAATGACCGGCGGGGTCAACGACTCAACGAGGTTACTCCACAATAATGTCACATTATTACCGTAGCTGCAGAAAGAGCCATGTACTACTGAACCATCGCACGCCATTCTCACATTTGCTTCCGTTTTCATAAATCGTTTGCACAAGGTGTTTGAATTTAAATATTGACCAAGTCAGCTGATACTATAAATTGTACTACTACTCCACACTGGGCCCCTACTTTTATTTGTGCTGTCGCACGTTGTTCCTATCTGCCACGTACATCAAAACCTCAGAACGAGGACTAAACAATGGCATGCTACGAAGTTACTCCACGATGGCACATTATTGCGTGGCGCAACCTCAAGTCCAGTCTTTTTGTTCAACACCCTTCGTAAATGGGCTTTGTCTCCTCGGTAATCATCGCTGTGCTTGGATTTTCATTGTCACCTCTCGTGATCCGTGCAATAAAGTCTACTCGTAGTACAGTAGTAGTATTCATCATCAGCTGCCCCTTCCTGAAACGAAAGAATTTTGGTTAACCACGTCGGATGACTTAAGGCCATTCTCAGTGGAAAGTTTCATTGCGTTGTTTTCAAGAGTGCCATGTCATTTCATTGTGTTTGAATAGATAAATGAAATAAGGTCTCTCAATACTAAGTTTCATTTCACGGTTTCATATGCTTAGTTATCACTTAAATATTTCTTCCAAGTGACTAATAGGAATGGCTTAATGTGTAGAGATGAAACCCAAACCCTCTCAATGGAGTTTCATTTTAGTTTCAAAGTTTTGGTAACCGTGTAAACCAAGTTTCATCCCTATAAAACCTAATTCTTCTCTTTCCTAATAAATTATATGCCACATCATCAATTTTACCTACATGACATACTATTTAATGCAAATGAAATTTGCATTGAGAATGGCCTAATGACGACATCGGCATCACATTATGAGAGCCCTCGACGTTTACGAGCCCGTGAACCCCGCCACCGCGTGCTGTTTCTCACGCGCGTGACGCCATTGTTACCCGCCGGTGTTCTCACCGTCGCATCATCTGCTACCTGCTCGATTAAGACGCGGCTAGCTGCCCCTTGGCTTCGCACAACTTCCCCTATATATGCGCACGCAGATGGATCGGACAAATGGAGACTCTGGTCGCCGATCTTCGCTGCGGCAACTGCCAGTACGGAACCTGACCGTCGTTCCTGGCTCCGGCAATGGCGGCCATGGAGGAGTTCCTTGAATCGGAGGTCCTGTGGCCAGCGGACCACCACCGCCGCCACGATGATCGTCCCTGCTGCCACGGCCACCACCACCACCAGAAGCAGCAGCAGCAGCTCGAGGGCAGTCTTCAGGCTCACCACGTCCATGCCGCTGCCTGCGGAAGAGCTGATGCGTGCCGCCGTCCAGCTGCAGCCTCGTCGGCGCCCGTAGCCATCCCGGAGCGGGGCGTCGCCACGTGGGCGCAGTGCCACTGCTGCGAGACGACGACGACGGCTTCGTGCCGCCGCACGTGGTGGTGGCGAGACGCAGGTGCTCGGAGTCGGAGGAGAGGGCGGCGTGTCCGATGTGCGTGGGGCAGGGGCGCACGCTCAAGGGCCGCGACCTCCAGTGCGTGCGCACCGCCGTGCTCCGCATGACCGGATTCCTCGAGACCTGAACAGGTCGTGCGTTCCCTTGCACCTTGCTGTAGAAACTACGCCGCGGATGTCATTTTGTCAAAATTGAATTATTATGTATGCACAGATTCGAAACTGAAAGTTTTCGAATTCGTAGTAGCACGCAAGATTGTTCTCTTCTCAACGGGACAATGGGACCGAAAAGCCCACCTGGTGGACGATCGCTTTTGATTACATAAAGCCAGCCAGCTCGAGTAGGCACTGCAAAATTGTGTTGGAAAAATCGATTTATCTATCTGAATCTCTCAATGAAAACGGAAATTGGTTTGGTTTATCCGAGATCTGTCGCGCAAGTGATCGAGAACGCCAGAAAGGAAACGACGGCTGCGTAAGCTGTCACTACAGCTGTGGCGCGCGGAATAGATGTGGACAGAGACGCTGTTGTCACGCTTGGACTTGTGGGGCGCGCGGCGCGGTCCGCATCCGTCTCCGTCGCGCGCACCTTGTTTGCTCTGCAAGTGCGACGTTGCCAACTCTGGTACGACCCTCATGTCAGATTGAACGCGCGAGAGAATAAAACAAAAATGGAGTGATGTATTTGATTTTGGACTATACCTACCTACCGTTTCAGGCATATTCGAGGCATTATTTTACGGGATAATTTCCTTTAGCGAATAGTTATGCTTTCAAACAGGGACCGCCAGCTTAATTTGGAAATCCTTGTGCTCAGATGCCCCAAATGGGCCCTGAGTAATATTACGAGGAACGAGCAGAGATGAGTTATTAGTTCAGGGCGTAGTAAAAATTTCAAGTTTAGATGAGCTTCAAAATAGAAATAGACTTATATATGGTTTCCATTAATATGTTTTTCTTTCCTTCTTGATTAATAAATTGTGCGGGTGTTAGAAATACAAGAGAGAATAAAGTGTGGGGCTAGATTGAGGATCAAAACCTACTTCTAAGCTTTGTATAATAATAACATGTATTTGCAAATGAGGAACTTTTAGTGGTAAGGAAGATACTTTTTGTGGCAAATAAAAATTTCTCTCAATTTCAAATAATTTTATAAGATTCCATTCTGTGTTCTAAAGACTTATAGGAGACTCTTTTTTTTGTAGGGATTGAATTCTCCAAAAAAAAAAACTACTACTATACTTTCCTCCATTCAAGGGGTCCCTATATAAGAGTGACGTGTAGACAGAGATGCCAAGTGACCAAATCGAAGTAGGAGTATATCATGGTTCTCTCGTGACCTGTGGCCCGTTGTGTTATCCCAAGAAGTAGGACTATTAATTGTGTATAAAAGACTTACGGACATCACTCTTGTAATTTGTGAGAATTGAAATTTTAAGACAGTCATACATACTAGTAAATTTAGCAAGGCATAGTAATTATATCAACTAGAGTAATTAGGTCAGTCTCGAGTGGAAGTTTTATTATCATTAAATACGGTGTCAACATAAGTAAAAGAGATAATGTGGCATAGCAATTAATATGATGAAACTCATTGACAAATGGATTTTATAGGGATGAAAACATTTGTATTGCATTAATACTCCCATTGAGAACATAAAGTTTCATCCCAACACGTTTTGACCAATCTCAATGTAACAAATAGATATTAAATTAATGCTATAACTTGTCTATGAAACAGTGAGATGAAACTATGCATTGAGAGAGATTGTTTCATACATTAAACTAAATCTCCAAATATGACGTGACACTCTTGAAAACAGTGAGATGAAACTTTGCATTGAGGCTGCCTTATAGATGAATGGTTCAAGTTTAATGTTGTTGGAAGTCATATGAGCATGATAGGCATGCATTTGAATTAGCAAGTGCCATATTGAATCATAAATTTGGCTTGCTTTCTGTTTCAAGGCGAGTCAAAATGGAGGGACATTTACTCTCTGTGTCATTGATTTGTTTTAAAGGAGATATATAGTTTACAGGACTAACAGTTGACTATATAAAAAGTATTAATATATTTATTATAAATAAAAATAATACTATATGCAATTGATTATAGATAAAAATAATACTATACCTGATTGATTATAGATAAAATATTAATATAGTTTTGCAGGAGTAAGTTGAATTCCATTAGATCTAGATTTATGATTTGTGATTGATCGAGCGAAACAATACCTAATTTTCAAGAGAATAAATTAAAAAAAAGATGCTATTTGTCATTTAATTGAAATATAGGATTATTTTAAAATCCGTCGATCGAAAAATAGATGACATCACATCGTCTTCTTCCTCCAACCGGCCGCAAAACATTCCTCCCTTCCTATCCCTCGCCCCTCCCTCCCCGCTCGCTTTCTCTTCGGCGATTCCGCCTTACCTCGAACCATCTTGCAGCGACGGTGGGGTCCACAACTTCCTTCTTGCTCCTTTTTCTAAGACCGGTAGCTATTGATACCTCCAAAAGCTATGAAAACCCTAATCCTTTTTTCTTTCCTAACTTGGTAAAGATGTTCACAGAATGCATATATTAGTAAATATGAAACATAAATCGATAAGAATATTCAGAGTTCTTTTTAGAGGAAGGAATATTCAGAGTTCTTTTAGAGGAAGGAATATTCAGAGCTGGTCCACTTTCCTTCAAAATTCATGCGTTGGGGCTAGAGTCCGATGCGGCCATTTAGCCTGGGCCGCAGGACCGAAGCTTCTCTCCCGGCAAAGTTTTCATTTGCCGTGCACTTCCGGCCCATCCACCGCGAAACAGCGTGCGCCACGCTCGTGTTCGTCACTTCGTCTAGGCAGGCAGGCTCACGAGCCAAGCGGGGCGCGTCGCAGCTCGCACGCCTTTTTATTCCGCCCGCCGCATCGCCCGAACCGTCAGTCCCTGCGCCCGCCCCCGCGGGAGAGGAGAGCCGCCGGCCGGAAAGGGAGCTACTTCGCCGGCTCGCGGTGAGCACCCTTTCCTTCTCCGAATCCGCAATCGCTCCGTCAGCATCCACGCGCCGCTTAGGTCGGTCTCGCTGCTCCCTTCGCCAGCCAAATCCTCCTGATTCGGCATAGCTTTTCTTTGGGATTTTAGACTCCCGCCGATTTTCTTGGCGGCAGTCTGCGTGGGGAGCGCGACGGTTGTCGCGTGGGAAGATGCAGTTTTTGCCGGTTTTGAAGTTTGAGCTGTGTTCGCGCACGGACCCGTGAGGATTTCTGAGTTCTGACGGTTTTGTATGATTTGGTGTTGCAGCGTTCGGGGTTCTCATTGAAAGGTTTGTCTCTAGGGTTTCCGATGTTTTGTTTGACCTAGAAACCTGGTCAAACGGCTATGAGCTTGTTTCGTTCTTGGTCCGGTTGGTCGTCAAACAGGATAATCCACAGGTCCAGCTCACCAGACTGCAATCCGCAAGTCTGGCTCCCTTAGCATAGAGGGGAAACGTGAGAATACAGCTTGAATTTTGAAATCCGGGGTCCTCATGGTTAGGTTTATATTGTAGACGGAGACGACTGTCAGTAGGATACACGGGCAGTATACAACAGTTAAACAATGCCGGTAGATTAGGGGCCAGTTTGTTAGTTCTGCCAATGACCAGTGACCAGTCTTGGCAGTAGCTTGAACGTCCTGGAAACCTTGGTGTCACTGCCACAGTGCTACAGTGATCTGTGCAAAACAGCTTCAGGAAATTTCATCAGTATCTGGAACAGATTACAGATATTTTCTGATTAGTCATCAGTATTTGCAATTTCATAATTATTTTTGTTTTTTATTGCTCTTTTCCAAAAAAATAAAAATTTGTTTGTCATTTGTGTTGGATCTTTTGGGTTTCATCTGTTGCCTACCTCAACCCAACTTGCTTGGTACCTAAAGTAAGGCTTTGCTCTTGTTGATTGCCGAAGAAAAAAAAGGTCATCCATGGTCTATATTTTTTTTAAAAAAAAATCAGGAACAACTCAACCTAGTTTAGCTCAGTGCTTTATAACAGTTTATTTAAGCTATATACTTTGTCTTCAGTTTTAGTCCATGCCATGATTCATGTTTTTATTCTACTTGTAGGTTGCTAATCGCTGGAAAATCAAGCTCACCTTTCCAGAGTTTTCCCTGTCATTGAGCTTTTTTTTCTCTATACTGTGAATCGAAGAGTTTTTGCTACCATACTATGGATAAAAATACAGCTCCTTGTCCTGTTGAGGGCAATGGTGATATTGGAAATAATGTGAGCTCTAGTAAGAATCCTGAGACCCTTGAGCAAGAACAAGTTTTGTCGCCTACATCTCCAATAGTCCAGAATACTATGGGAGTAAGGAAAAATTATAAAAGGGTAGTCCACAGGGGTAAAAAGGGCTCGCAGGTACAGAGATCATCTGAAAATGATGCCAGGGTGCTTCGCTCCAGGTCCAGTTCAAAGGCAGTACCCGCTGAACCTGTACAGGTTCCAGTACAACCTGTACAGATTCCAGTACAAGCACCTGCCGAAAGAAGAAAGAGGGGTAGACCCCCGAAGGGAACTGCGAGGAAAAGGGGCAGGCCTTCAAATGGAAATCAAACAGAAACGGATGAATTTTCACAAATTCGTAAGCGGGTTAGATACATTTTGAATCGGATGAACTATGAACAGAACTTTATTGAAGCTTATGCCAGTGAGGGCTGGAAAAGTCAAAGGTTTGTTGCCTCTTTTCTGTTCTGTTGTATTTCATTTGTCGACATCTCAGAAATTGAGTTTCTTTCTCTCTTGTTACCTGTTAGTACCCCTCTAGTTTCCAAATACTCATGTTTTGGACATAATCTCACATACCAAGTAGCCATTAATTAGAGTGTCTAGTTCCAATTTGATCCATATTAAGTACAATTGCATGAATAAGGTAACTAGTATTGTTTCTCTCTCGGTTTGATTTGCTTGCATCTATACTCCAAAACCACCGATGCAGGTTCAATTTGCTGGTGCATCACATCTTTTTTTTCATATATGGTAGATTTTGAATGGCACTGTGGTGGCCGCCATGCTTGCTGACGTCAATTGCATTTGTTTGTCTTGATGTTACGCACGCAGCAGGCTCTGAGAATTTTTTTGTCGCATTCACTTTTTTCAATCTCGCAGGCATGCAATTTTTACCTTTTTTCTCCTGTCCATGTGCATGCAGTTTTTGTTTTTATTTCTTAGCCTCCATACCACCGTCTCACAGCTTGCTAGCCCCCACCGTAACGAGCTGCTGCGCAGCAGTGAAAAGTAGCAAGGTGGCAACTGGCGAGTGGCAAAAGCTGTTTAATGTGGAGTTGGCATGCAGCGAGCAGCACGCCTCTGCACGGCTTGGGAGCAGCTTGTGCTCGAGACAAAGCAAATCATTTATTACGACTTGCATTGCATGCATGCGGGGCTAGAACGTCCGATAGTAGCAGTGCTCCAAAACGTCAAGTATTTGGCTCTTCGGTTCCAAGCCTCCAGTGTCAAGTATTTGGGAACCAGAGGGAGTAATAACTACTCCTCTATTCTTTTTTCTTGACGTTAGGACAAGAAGATTAGTTCATTTTTCTACTAAACTCCTTATCTTAACGTCATCAAAAAAAGAATGGAGGGAGTAATGTTTATGTTCTTATGCTTCATTAAGGATGTCTTTAGCATTGCAGTCGGTCTTTAATATTGACTTGCATTCACTTGAATATACAAACTGATATCATCTTTATTATGCTTGGACAAAAAATGATTAGAGTTAGGGCAGGCTTATATAATTAACTAGTTTCTGCAACTTAATGCTACAATGCAAACCAGGTTCGATATTACTTTATATTGTCACAACACTGCTTGTACATTTCCATTGCTCATGTTATTCTTCCTGTCCAAGTATTCTTTTGTCTTTTTGAAGAATGGCTGAATGGGTTATGTGCTCAAAAGTTTTCTGAAGTAACATACCCATGTTCGGTTCCAAGCCTACCCATGTTCTCTCAACAAAGTTGATGTGGTTTCTTATTTTGATATTGTCCTTCTAATGCTTCCCCGATTCAACTCCTAATTTTGAAACATGTTTTTTTTTTCAGTTGAGCTTTGTACTAGCCACAAAGTGTCTTAACGTATTTGCTAATGCTTGTGATTTTCTCTAGCTGTTTTATTTTCAGTTGTAATAAGTAATTGTCACTTGTGCAGTTTAGAAAAGATAAGACCTGAGAAGGAACTTGAACGAGCCAAAGGGGAAATTTTGAAGTGCAAGTTGCGGATTCGAGAAGTCTTCCAGAATCTTGATTCTCTCCTCACTAAGGGAAAGATTGATGAATCTTTATTTGATTCTCAAGGAGAGATATCCTGTGATGATGTATGGTGCCATTTTTTCTGTGCCATCAATATGTATATACTCCCTCCGTTCTCCTTTTGATGGCGTTCCGACCAAATATTTTAGCTTAACGCTACTACAAATTCTTGTCTGTAACGACGTGAAATTCAGAACAGAGGAGTATATTCTAATAGTTGTGTTCTGTTATGCTCAGTTTTTTAATTAGCAACAATTTTTCCCATATTGCAGATCTTTTGTGCCACCTGTGGTTCTAAGGATGTTACATTGAGTAACGATATCATTCTGTGTGATGGAGCGTGCGACAGAGGATTCCATCAGAACTGTTTAAATCCTCCATTGCTTACTAGTAATACCTAGCTTCCTCTATTTTCATTGTATCTATAGTAAACCTTTTTTTGTTCATCCATTCATGAGGAACGTCCCTTGTAGTCCCCGAGGGAGATGAAGGATGGCTCTGCCCTGCATGTGATTGTAAAATAGACTGTATAGATGTGATAAATGAACACCAGGGAAGCGATCTCTCCATTAATGACACCTGGGAGGTATTAAGTTTACCATCTTAAACACTAATGAATCTGAATTATACTCCAACTTACTGTTTATCTACTTTTGCAGAAAGTTTTTCCAGAGGCTGCCGCTTTAGCAAATGGATCTAAGCAAGATAACCCACTTGATCTTCCGTCAGATGATTCAGAGGATGATGATTTTGATCCTGATATGGCCGAAGGGCAGATGGCTAGTAAGGAAGAAGGCTCATCTGAAGAGGATGAGGGTGAAGGATCAGACTCTGATGACTCAGACTTTCTTACTTCTGATGATGATTCAGAGCCTTTGATGGACAAGAAGAAGGCTGATGACATAGGTCTACCGTCTGAGGACTCTGAGGATGATGATTATGATCCAGCAGGTCCTGATTCTGATAAAGATATCCAAATAGAAAAATCAAATTCGGATGAGTCAGACTTCACATCTGACTCTGATGATTTCTGCGCGGAGATTGCAAAATCTGGGGGTCATGATGAAGTTACAAAACCTGTATTTCCTGATGCTGAGCCTGTAGACACTACCGATGACAATGAAAGAAACACTGTTCAGACTGACACAGCAAATTCCAATCTCAACTCTGTGGAAATTGAAATGGGTCAGAATCTGGATTTATCAGGTTCAGGTAGACGGAAAGTTGAACAGTTTGACTACAAAAAACTATACGATGTATGCCCTCAACCTTTATCTGTGCATATTTTTCTTGACTTTTGATAAATGTTTTGGCTTTGGAATAGGCTTAGTTTTTTATCTGGTGATAGTCATACATGCAAGTGCATTAGTTTTATGCACAAAACCTGGGAAACTAAAAGGTTAACTTGTGGGTACTTTGAAGTAGTTATGGAAACAAACACCATCGCTATAATATGATCTGAAGACATACATGGACAACTTTGTAATATGGATCAATGTGCAGCTGGTTTGTTATCCCCTGAATTTACATACTTCCATACTGCTATAGGCTGTTTCTACTGTAGCTGATGCTAAACTGCCATGTTCAGTGACACTGGCTAGAATAAAGAAGTAGCCTTTTGTGATAACCTATCAATATCTGGTAGTGTCACATGAAAAAATTCACATATTTTACTAAGGGTCAGACATTATGTACATGACTGCATCTGAGCATACATATGCTTTTATCTCTATGTTTTGACCTTGACATGTTTCTATTCTTGCTGAAAACTAAAGGAGACTTTTGATAAAGAGTCGTCTGATTCAAGTGATGATGACGAATGGTCTGGAAATAGCACACAAGAAAAAGACAACCAAGAGCCAAGTGAAGCTGAAGCAAATCCATCAGCAGGGAAAAGCTCTATAAAAACTAAGGTTGCACTCCATAGTAATGATCTGAGTCTTCATGGTTCAGCTGATCAGAAATGTGGTGGGGATCTTACCTCTAATAATAGTCATAGTACAACTAGGAAACATTTTGGTCCAATAATTAATCAGGTATAGTAAAACATAAGCCTGATCTTGTATCAGTGGTTCATAACGCATCTGAATGAGATGAATAGAGTTAACTGGTTTATGTACTCTTTGATGAAATTTGTAGTACTTCATTTTTCTTGCAGAGGCTACTTGAGCATTTTAAGACAGAACAGTATCCTAGTCGAACTGTTAAAGAAAGCCTGGCAGAAGAACTAGGGATAACATCCCGTCAGGTTTGTGCCTCTTTTGCCATGATGTTCTAATTATAGATGCTTGCTATTGTTATCTTGTGTCTAATTGTCCTGTGTCTTCTGTTAACAGGTTAGCAGATGGTTTGAAACTAGACGCCGTATCGCAAAAGCAGCTCCTGCCAAGAAAGGCTTCCATTTAGATTCTTCTAGTCATGAGAAAGCTAATGACCCAGTGATATCCAGCATGCAAGTCAAAGACCCTGAAGGCACAGTGATGGAGAAGCCTGATGTATGCAGAAAGGAAACAGAGAATGAAGATGCAACATCTGGTAATTTGAAACAACAGGGTGGATTGAATAATAGACTCAAGCGAGGGCGCAAGTCAGCTTCTACACCACGAGGAAGCAAGCAAGGTAATGCTACCGTCTCGAAAAATGTGAGATCTCCAAGTGTTGCATCTGGAGATAATGAGCACAACAATGCCTCTGTTAGTGCCAGAAGCTCAGATGGTAACTCTGTAGAGGATCAAATTCCAGAGGTTGACCTTGTAGGTGAGACCCGGAAAAAGGCGATACAGCAGGAGCTGAAGAAGATGAAAATGGGCAGGTGAAGTTTATTGCTATAGAGACCAGAGGTGGTGGCACTCTATGGCCTGAATGGATGGCTCTGTATGGTTGTACATTTGGTGCGAAAAGGAATCATTGTTCGGCAATTGGAAGTCAGCTAGCTCTCCTCTGATTCGATGACTAACAAGCTAAGCATTTGATTGCTTCTTTATTCCCTTCGTGTTGTTTGTAGTTGTAACTCATTGATTTATGCGGAGCTCTGGGAATTCGTTATTATTCAGATTATTTCTACTGGGTACTGATTTTGCTGGAGGAGCTCAATTGCAAAACAGGATCCTTTGAAACAGCATCAGTGAGAAGAGTAAGATGGGATGTGCTATCAAACATTATGGACCGTGAACTGAAGAGTTCGTTTGTTGTACTGTTCCAGACATGGTTTTGTAGTACATTGACTGATAGAACAAGAGTGTTGTGCCTTTACAGGCAAATACAGTTTCGGTAAAGTCGGTGACCCTGTTTGACCTACATGCCGCTTCTTTCTTGTTACCCTTTCCTTGTCATGCTTTCCAGTTGCTCCTTTATTTTCACTTGCAGTGTAAGGTATGTTAGCTGTGACATTTTCTCCCGCACTGCATCTTCTCTTGGGCGAAATCTGTTTTGAATTGCAATGGCATTTCGGCACACTCTTGGTGCAGCAGGAATAGAGGATGGCAAGAGAACATGACCTAACTATTTGAATTTGAAGGTCCAAGTACGATTGACGCTGTTACTATGATCGAGTAGTTCTTGCCTATTTCAGGTGATTGATGGCCTATTCAGCCAGTAACGTTACCCTTTTTCGTGGTCCCCTGTTGTAGCGATGCTTTCTTTCGCGATGTCTTGTTCCTTTTCTTTTCCCCGATGGATGGTGGTGAGTCCCGTTCCACAAATCTGGACATCTCACGACATGGAATTCACTTTTGTCCGCAGTCAATTTTCTCAAGGAGATGTTAAAAAAACAACGAGATGAGAGTAACAACAGAATGGCAATGAAAAACATTGTTTCGTGACACTGGAGTTGCTGCATTCATGCCTCACGCGGACCAGCGTGTGGTCATCAATGACAACATCCCGGTTTATTCCGAGCCTCGAGGAGGATCCATGCAGTACAGCCTCATGGAAAGGACACGCTGCTCAGTTAATACGGCTGCGCCGGCGAGTCGGATCGAGCGACGAGTTTACTGCACGTCGCCTGTTGTTGTTACTACAGTACTACTACTACATGCATCGGATTCTTCCATGTCTGACAAGACGAGTGAGTGAATTCACGGCCGATGCGCGGCAGTTGTTGGGCGAGCGAGGTCGAGGTCGCAGCTACACGACGCAGGAGCCGTAGCCGTCACCGAAGACGCATCATCCGGCCCGGTCCTGCACAACCTGCATGCTGGTCCTGCGGCACAGCAAGAAACAAGCAAGTCAACACACCCCACGGCTACGTGACATACGGGCTGCACGAAAGGGATGCGTCGATGGGGCGCGAGAAAGTGAGGCGCACAACAGCAACACTAGTTAGGAGTGGTGTTTTTGAAAAGAAATTCCCCGGTAAAGCGACAAACTGCCAAACCGGACCTGCTTGCTCTACCCATGATGCTCACTAGATGCATGGTAGGAGGAAGGAATTACTGGTGTAACAAGGCAGGCAGCACGCAGCGGTAGATGTGGACCGGACTGCGTGGTAGATGTGGACTGGAACTGAGTAGCCAATGGCGGCAGCCCAGGTAGGCTATCTAACCGACATTGCACAGCCGCGGTCCAAGTGAGGGAGAGTGAGCCAAGTGTGGATGAGTACACATCAGAGTGTGGACAGCGGGAATGGTCCAGGCTCCATGGAGACGAGCAGGAGCCCTCATCAGTCATCACGGTCAAGGTTAGATGTGGAAAATGGTTGGATTTGGTTGCACGATTGTTTCTTTGGCGGTCAAAAGCAGGTACTAACTAGGTATTTTAGGCAACGGCCCCAGGCTCGCAGCTGCGAGGCTATTGCCGGCATTTTCTTTTCTTCCTTTGAACTACTTGTACTATCTGCTTACTCGGTTCCAAAATGTAGCGATTTGTTGACTTTTCGAATTTAGTTTGACCATTCGTCTTATTCAAAAAATTTATAAAAATGTTGATTATTATGTTATATTTTGACTTATTGTTAAATATATTTTAAATGTGATGTATTTGTTTTTATATTTTTATAATTTTTTTAAATAAGATAATCGATCAAATACTGATTCGAAAAGTCAATAAATGCTTACATTTTAGAACGATGAAGTACTCTTTATAGTAGTAGTTGGGAATATCATCACAAGACCTGGTTATTACGACTGTTCGAGAGAAAATAAGACCTGTTTACTAGTAATGTAGACCAAAACCGTTGAACAGTGTGTAATCCATTTGGTACTAGTTAGGGGCGATTTGAAATGTCTAAAACACGGTACGCGCGTGGTGGAGCAGTGAAGCCGAAGCAGCTCGAGAAATGAAACCGTCACCTCAACCGAAAAGCCACATACGTATCGTGACCGCGAAGGCCACGACCGGACCGGGTGGAGTGGATCCATCCATCTCGCACCGTCGCACGGCAGGCCCAGGCCCGTCGGCGGCGGCAGCACACCAGGGAAGGGAAGGAGCACGCATTCGATGGGATTCGGAGTGAACCGCACTGCACTCTCCAAAAACGCGTGTTTGACCCGGGGATTCAATTGCATCTCCCGGCAGCGGCAATGATTAGCCCCGGGAAAGCGATTTGCGGTGGCGACCGCGCGGGCCCTGGCGGGATTCGGCGATCTCGCCCGGTTCGTGCATGTCCACCGGTGAGTGACTCGATCGGCAACCCCAACCCGGCTGCCGGTGTGGTGCCGCGTGATGTGGCCGCACGAAACCGTGCCCCCGCCACGGCGACGGCTTCTTCTCCTCCCGTGCCGTGCCGAGCCCAGCGTTGCCGGACGGGTGGTCAAGCGCTCGTATCCATTCCGTGAACTCTCACTCTTCTGAAATGCTCCGGGAATTTTCCGAACCTGCTTCGAAAAGTTTGACCGAACGAAGATCGCGTTGACTGGCAAGGACTCACAGAAGGGCGACCGATCGAGACGGAGGAGTCCACACGACCGACCGCACACACTCATCGTGTCTCGACAAGACACGCCACGGAAAAACATTTTCTTTCGTTTACTCCGGAGTCGTCGTGGCCAGCAACATCATTTTCGTTCTCCCCTTTCTCCTCTTTTCGGCATCACGCAATCGGCGTGTGCCGTGGACCGGGACGAACGGAGAGATGAATGAATGATACTAAAGCGCGCGCGCACAGTCACTCCGCCGGTCAGGGTCGGCCAGGTGCGTTGAACGGAACGGGAACCGGCAAGGCCATTTCGCGTGGTGCGGCCACTGGAACCGGACCCGGCCGGCAACCGTTCCGTCCATCGCACTCTCCCGTTTCTCTTTCTTTTACTGCTCCGTTTACGATCCCTCCTTCTCGACCGGGGTTTCTCCAGGAGATCTGTTCCGGCCGGTTTTTTCTTCTCAACCCGGTGTAAATTTGATTTCGTCTCGCAGATCGATCGAAATGCTACGCGTACGTACGAATACGGTGCGGTGCCACTGACGACCGAACGTTGTGGCAGAGCAGTTTCCGGTGTGGTACATGCATTTACGCTCCCGGCGGTGTACGGGGGGCGTCCTCCCTGCCGCACTAACACGGGGATTTAATCCCACGTTAATTCTGGACGAAGTGTCCTGGGCCGGCAATCAATACGGCCGTTACCAGACACGCAACAGGATTTTTATTGTTCTCCGTTCTCCCCGCACAAGATCACGGAGAGCGCAGTGCAGCTCGATACGCATCCAACCTGCCTGCCGGTCAAACTGGTAATTCTACCGTGCGCACGGCTGATAGATAGGCCGCCGGCCGGCCGGATTCAACAAGGTTCACGCACTCACCACTGTAAAAAACAACTGCAAGTGTGTGACTGTGATCGTCGCGGGGTCGGCCGGTCTTACACGTAAAAAAAGCAGGTTTTGTTTCACCGGCACAAGGACATGGCTAATTGGCTTTCCTTTTACAAATGAGAAAGACATTGTTGACTAGCAGTGGCACGGAAGCCCCGTGACGACGACGCCGAGGAAAAGCACGACCGCGCACCGCCGTCGCCGCCGCGGCTCTCACTTTCTCACCGCTGCTACTAGCAGTAGTAACTTTTTTGACGTTCACGCACCTATGTCTGCGGCGGCGAGTACCGCCGGTTTTACTGCGGCGAGCAGGACGGCGCAGGACGAACAATTACCTAGCCCTTCCAGAGAAAGAGAGAGAGAGAGAGAGGCCAAGGGGGAAAGTACGAGGCGACGACGCGACAGAGATGGCGGTGGAGGAAGCATCAGCGGCCCACCCATGGATGGGACAGCCTCTGCACGGGGTCAAGCCTAGCTTGTCCAGGTCAATGCCTGCCTGCCACATTTTTCTTTTCTTTGCCTTTTCTTTTTCTTTTCTCACCAAAGCATCTTTGGAGGTTGGACTCTTCTTCCTTCAGAGCCTGTGACCAGATTACTGTACTAGCTTTCGTTTAATAGTACTGAACAAAGAAGCAAAAATCTTGTACGATATCATTTTCTCAAAGGTTAGACTGGAAGAAATCTTTGACATAATTCAAGTTCCTAATTAAATGCTCACTGCTTAGAAGATCTCTAGCAGTAGTATTATGTACTACTATTTCAGCACGGGAGAAAAATCTGAAGATGCCAAATTGAGTAGACCAGGATATGGCCCCTATTATATGAACCAGAAGTCGCATCATCCTAGACAGAGGGATTGCAAAACCGCATTTCCTCATCAGGCAAAACCAGAGGAAACTGCACATAGAATAGTGAGTGCACGCACGAAAGGCAGTCATCAGTCGCCCATGACTCATGAAAGAGAAACCGAAAACCAGCAGGGAAATCTGTGATTAGAAAAAGAAAGCGAGACTTGCTTGCCATCGCAGAGAAACAGAGAGCATCCACCGAGGCCCCACCTCTCTCTCTCTCCTCGCTCGCCCTTCTTATTCTCCACTCCCTCTCCTCCCCACTGACCCCTCGCCTTCTCCAACGCCCAGCGACCCAGCACACCACAGCCCCCGCGCGCAATGGAAGTTGCTGCGGCCAAGCAACTCCTCCCCGTGCCTCCTCCGCGGGACCCCACCTCCCCGTCGTCCTCCACCTCCTCGTCCTCCCCGTCCTCCCCCTCCCGGCAGCGGCAGCACCCGATGCCTCCGTCGCCGAGGCCCGCCGTGCCGCGCGTCATCGACACCACGCCGTTCCCCACCACCTTCGTCCAGGCCGACACCGCCTCCTTCAAGCAGGTAGTCCAGATGCTCACCGGCTCCGACACGCCGTCCTCGCCGAAGCCCGCCGCCAAGAGCCACCACCACCACCACCATGCCGGCGTGCCGTGCCGGCCCAAGAAGCCGGCGTTCAAGCTCTCCGACCGCCGCGGGCTCACGAACCTCAAGATGATCGCGCCGCTGGCCATGGCGGCCGCGGGCCCGTCGCCGAGGAAGACGCCGGACGTGCTCTCCCCGAGCGTGCTCGACTTCCCGTCCCTGGCGCTCGGGAGCCCCGTCACGCCGCTGCTCGCCGACCCCTTCAACCGCGCGTCGCCGGCGTCCGCGTCCGCGTCCCCGGGCGAGCAGGAGGCCGCCGCCATCGCGCACAAGGGCTTCTTCCTCCACCCGTCGCCGAGGAGCGCCGAGCCGCCGCGCCTGCTGCCGCTCTTCCCCGTCACCTCCCCGAGGATGGCGCCGGCGTCCCAGTGATCGGAGCACTGCTGCTCCGCGAGAGCAGTACTTGGCTGTTTTAACTTGGTCCTTCTTGGCGCGTCATGTAATCGAGCGATTGCGAGGAATTTGAAAGAAAAAATCGCTCTTTGAGCTTCCTGTTCTTGCGCTCTGTCCGTGCTAATCCTCTGCCTAATTAACTCCGCCATTGACTAAGGATCCCGAGCCGTTCGTATGATTCGGTTACTTTGCTAAAAGGAACAAGGAATAATCCCACTCTTTCTTTGTGGAAGCAAAACGCATCGTTGATGCCGCTTCTCTTTTTAAGGCCTGGTACGGTTTGAAGGCCAATTCTGGCCGATATCCCTTCAAAGTGTGTGTTCGTTTCCTCCTCTAAAATTTAGCAATGTCACATCAAAGAGAATCTTATTATTTATAAATATTTCGATCAATTTAATGACAAAATCCTATTGACAGGTTGGTGCTAATTTTCGAGATGAATCTAATGAGCTTAATTAATCTATATTTTGCTAAAGTGATGCTACTGAGTAACCGTCTTCTAATCACGACTTAATTAACCTCATTAGATTCAGTCTCAGTAAATTAGTCTAGGGACCTGTAATTTGTTTTATAATTAAACTTTATTTAAGACTTCTTAAATAATAAAATTCTTTTTGATGTGACAGCTACTCCAGAAAACGAACACACCCAAATTCTTTGCAGTTTTTAGACATCTCCGTGATCTAGGACTAGCATTCTGACACAGGAGGCACAGTTGGGTAGTAGTAACTGTAATTCTTGGAGTCAGAGATCAGAACGGTGAGCAGATCCGCGCAGGGAAAATTCTTGGACTCCATGATCTGTAAATCTGAATCAATAAGATTTCAGTCTGTGACAATGACTGTTTTGGATTTTGAAACTGTCACCACTAATTCTGTCCAGTCAACAAAGCATTAATCCGCCCGCGCAGGGAAATCAATCACATTTCCGCGTAAGTAGCAGAGCGCCAGCGGACAAGAGTTGTTGGACGATCGAGTTGACCATCTCGCATTGGGAGGTGTGGTGCGCCGGCGACTCGCGGCCGATGGCCGGCACTCCAGCCATTTGGCACACTCTAGTGGAACGGTCTTTCGGCGGTGTGAGTAGACTTGTGGGCTATGGCCACAGTACCACCGGGAATTCCCTCTTTTTTTTTAGCTTTTCTTTCTCTTGTGAGAAAAATATAGAATTCTGGTACTACTGCGAAGCAAGCAGCAGCTGCACAATAATGCAGAGGAAAGTGAAACGGAGAAAGTGAGAAACACGGAGTGAGATGGGGACTATTCCTCAAAGACTAAGGGGCCGTGGGGCCCACCCGGTCGACCGTTTAGACCACCTGTCCGGAGTAGAATGGACGCCACGGAGAGTGGCAGGAATACGTCCATCCTCCTCCCGGTCCACCACACCACACCTCGTTTTCGCCTCTTCTCCTCTCTTCCCCGTCGCTTTTCCGTGATCAGTGAGCAGCTCTCCCTGCCATGGCGGAGGGGGCCATCGATCGCGATGAACACCGCAGCAATTGCTCGCATCGCATTTTTCAAAACCGACGCAACTTGCAACCAATTCGCGGACGAGTAGAGCCGGGGAATTGCATGCAGTTGGCAGATGACCGGCGGCCTCATTTCCTCTCCTATTCCGGCACTACCTTTTTCGCGGTTCGTAGCGTAGGTGTAGGATAACAACACGCGCACATCGTTTTCAGGGTGAAGGGACTGGAAGCTTTGCCTTTGGCATGCATTTTCGTCTAAGGGGTGTTCGTTTCCCCTATCTAATTTTTAGAGGTCAAATCAAAGAGAATTTTATCATTTTGGAGTACTTAAATAAAGTCTCAATCTCGAAACTAATTGCAGACCCTCTATCTAATTCACGAGACGAATCCAACGAGGGTAATTATGGTGTTATTAGAAGATGTTTACTGTAGCATCACTGTAGCAAAACATAGATTAATTAGTATCATTAGATTCGTCTCGCAAATTAGAGGGGGTCGCGACATAGGTTTTGTTATTAAATTAATAAAAGATCTACTTAAATAGTAAGATTCTCTTTGATGTGACAGATATCTAAATTTTAGAGGTGGAAACGAACGGGGCCTAAGGTCAGTCAGTCGAGTCAACATGGTAACTGGAAGCAGCGAAAGTTTCTGAATGGATCTTGGGAAGATGCTCGTACAACTGCTCATCCTGTTGACTTGCGTGCCCTCTATAGCAGCGATGTGAAGGACGACCTTTGCATTAAGATGAAGGTAGTACCAGGATAACTAAAATTACAGCACGTTAATTGGATTGTTGGTAAGGTCGTCCTGATTCGGGACTGTTCCTTTCGTGAGCTGGTCTTCAGAGGAAGCAGACACTACTAAGCTGAGTTTTAAAGGCTAAGCTAAGTGCCATGTCTTGACATCGACACAATGGCCGCCACGTTGATTCCGTGGAACTGAAGACAGTAACATTTGACTTTTGTACGCCAATTGCTCTGTAGAGCAATCGCATTTCGCTGGAGTGAATTCACCAGAAAAAACCGGTCCGATCGCAGCTGGCTGGCTTCTTCACGGACAGAGGTTTGGTAGACCGTAATTAACGGGGTCTCCATCTCATCTCAGTCAAGATGTTCAGTGAATAATCCAAGGATCGTTCCTTGTGCTTGGTTAACCGAAATTCTCATCCTCCACTGTGGCGAACCGAAAGGTCAGCAAAGGCTGCACGCACGCCATCGACCAACGTCAGGAACAAAGATAAGGCCGGAACGAATCGTTAGAATTATGATCTGATCGTGACATATTACGATGTGGGACTTGGATACTGGCAATGCCAGGGCAATAAACTTTGAAGGCTGCTTCGGTGCCATTGACTTTGAGCCAGCCAGGACTCGGCAACTTGCCTTGCCGGCACACTCATCAACTGAGAATGCGTCGCCATTACTCGCCGTTCGAGCTCGGCGAAATAACAGTGCGAGGCAAGATTGTATCGCCGTCATTATAAAGCAGTCTGCAGTCTGCAGGGTCAAGTTAAAGCTACAGGATTATTCTATATGCACTGATGCCCATCAGATATGAATTCGTGATCTTGATACGATACTACTGCTGAAGAGTTCAGAGGTAGCGTCAGGTGCAATGCACTGCTCCTCCGCCCCTAAATGTAGGGCTTTCTAACATTCAAACAAGAAAATAATCGATGTGTCAAAAGACTACCATACCTTTCATTTTAGCTTCATACACCTACTCATTAACACTCCCACCAACCCCAAAGTTCAGTCCTATCTGCAAAACGCCCTATATTTAGGAAAAATTTCAAACTCCAAAACGCCCTACATTTAGAGATAGAGGAAGTAGTTGTTTGTATTGAATTGGTGTAATTCCGAGTCAACTAAGCAGAGCCAAGATTGTTTCAAACTCAGACGTGTGCACGGTTGTTTGCGTCTGTATTGAATTAGTCGTAGTGTTTCAGAGTCAACTGAGAACGGCAATAGATTATATATCAAACTCAGTTTATTTGGACAACGTATGCGTTAGGCCCCTTTTTTTCACGCCATGTTTTATGCAGTAAATTGACAGGCAGTTGCCATGTCAATTGCTCTAAACGTCTGTTTTTTCCACATCCAAAAATAAGTAGTACTACTTCCTCACCGGAAAAGTGGTCAAGTCCTCCTCGGGGAACATGTGGATTCCCATTGGAACAACGGAATAAAAACGTAAACATATATTTGCATTGGCCTTCAAGTTCGGGAGCGTACATTGCAAGGTCACTTTAATTAAATTATTTTAGCCCGTAAGTAGTCAATACGTTCACAACCATTCTCATCGTATCTAACTTGCAATTGCAAGCGGTACGTCTCGATCAGAGAACAGCTAACAGACACTTGCAGAAATCGGAGAGGTCCCACCGAGTAGTTAATCTCTCAGCCTCCACTCTAATGGACAAACAAGTATTAGTCTACAAAGCAGCGCTGTTGTTAATTGCCGAATGCAAACCTGTCGGTCTTCAGTTGTAAACTACCAGCAGCTCGTTATCTGTTTATCTACAGTATACTGACTACCGTCCTGATATTGCCATCGGCGTCTCCTGCAGAAGAAGTTGCAGGGAAGGTGATGAAAACAGCTCGAGCTAAGGTCCCCGGCCGCCAGCGCACTGGTCTTCCCTCCTACTGCTAAGCTGTCGCCTGCCCGGTTGCAGCACTGAAAGTCCAAAATGTCGGTTAGCCAGCAGGCGTTTGGATTACGGGCCTTTAACAATGACACCGTGCTCTAGTTTTGGCGCACATTAGGGATCGGGTTAGATAAACAACAAGGGACTAATTGCTTTTGATTCTTTTGTAGTCTCGGGGAGTTAGTGACACCTGTCTAGCACGATGTTTCAGATGAAGCTTCGTGCTTTGGATGAGCACTGAGATACGGATTCAGTGGCGCCCAAATCTGCACTTGTAAATCTCATATGATTCGCTGGATGGAGATGCTTCGTCCGTGTTCATACTTCTTTTTAGGGCACCCATGTTGATGTATGTATCCCCTATAGTTTGGTTGGAAAAGTAATTTTAAGCTAACTAAACTAAAAAGTATCTGCACCAGAAAAATGAAGGAAGAAGTCTATTTTTACCCCCATAAACCGCAAAACCGGACATAAGACCCCCTCAACTATCAAATCTGGTTGTTTTCTCCCCCTGTCCTGGAAAAAATAGTCTTCTTCCTAATATAAACCTCTACTAAAGCTGAAATGCGAGTGGCCCATGATGTCTCTCATGGTATTCAGCCCAACAGGGCTTGCATACAGTGTTCCACTCAGAGCCTAGCTCAGCCCATCTATCGTCTTTCTGCACGAAATGCTCACGCCTCATGGGAGTTCGAAGCGCAACCCAACGCAAATTCCCCATCTCGGCAAATCGCCCTCCACAGACAAACCCTGACCCTAACCGTCTCCGGTCCGCGGCCGCCGCCGCCGCCATGGCACCGTTCCGGAGCTGGGTAGATCTGCCGCCGGAACTCCTCTGCTGCATCGGCGACCGCCTCGATCTGAAGTGGTACGCCAGCGCGCGAGGTGCCTGCACGGTGTGGCGCCGCGCGCTCGCGCCGCCCTCGCCCGCGCTCCTCGTCGTCGCCGATGGCGACATGTGGCGGCCCTATGCCGCCCCCTGTCCACGCGTAGGCCTTTCGAGCTCACCGCCACCCTCTCCGGCGTTCGCTGCGTCGGCTCCAGCAACGGTTGGCTCGCCCTCTCAGTGGAGCGGCCCACGGGCCGGACCTTCTTCGTCCTCCTCAACCCCATCGCCGCCATTGAGATCGTTCTCCCGCCGCTGACCCAGGAGAGCCGGTGGGTTTCCAAGGTCGTCTTCACTCCTAACCCTACCAAGGAGGACTTCGCTGCCGCAGCCATCTGCTACATCAACAGGATCGCTTACGTCACCGCCGGGGCCAGGAGGTGGGCTGTCACGGACCCCATCTGCCTCGCCGGGAATGACCAGCTCATCGACGTTCTCTACACCGACAATGGCAAGGTCTACTGCCTCACGAAGTTCGGGGATGTGCATCTGCTTCGCCTTCCCGAACGTCGCCGCCGGGAATCTGCCAACGCTGACTCCTCGGAGCCAGAGTTTTCTGTGCTCCAGTCCCTCTCGCCCCCGGCTAAGGTCCAGGGCCCCTCGGAGCCAGCATTTCCTGAGTTTCTGACCGACTTGTTGCATGCTGAGTTTCTGGAGACCGACTTGTTGCATGCTGAGGAACTGACCGACCTGATGGTCCAACAGGGAATACATCAGACAAACACGATACTACGACGTTGCGCAAATAGTAGATTTTGCAGGTTGGGGTGTTGCCCAACGAGAAAATACTCGTACATCACTGAATCTCAAGGACCGCACCTGAATGCACCAGCGACGGTTGATCCCTTGCTGTCTGAGGCCACTATCCCGTTCAACCCTGCTAATGTTTTTGCGCCACCGTATGACACTGTGTCGGCGTTCACTGGAGCCAAGAACCTGGTGTTGTGTGAGGGTAGTCTGTACCAAGTCTGGAGGAATGCAAGCTGCACTGTTATTCTCTCCCTGCCAGGAGGGTGCAAGCGTCGCGTCTTGGAGAATGAGATCATTGTTCTGAGGTATGATCCCCAGCATCAGCCTTGCTGGGATGTGGTGAAGGAATTGGGTGGTTACTCATTCTTTGTCGGAAGGAACAATGCAGTGTCAATGTATGCAGAGGGTGTGCCAGGACTGAAGGGCAACTGTGTATATTGGATCGGCGGCAGTGGTAGGGATCAAGGCATGGCATTTGACTTGGCCACTTGACGGTCTGTATCGTGCCAGGCTCCTCAGGTTACTCTTATAGCTAGGCAGCAGCATATTATCTCCTGGTACTTCTTGAGTGATGTAGTGACTAGTGAGCAGCCACAGCAGTAGGGGGAGAAGAGTTGATCAAAGGTCAGTTCTAATGCAAGATCTTCAACTTCAAGAATGACGATTCTCCGAATTGCATCGCGGCGCTAGCTTGGCTAATTAGTAATCACCATGGTATGGTTAAATGATATCAAGGAGTTTTGTAGGAGTTGTTTATGCTTCTAGCTTTGTTTTGTTAATCACTGTAATAAGCCTGCACAAATCTGTGCTAAAGAAGCCTAAGTACCTGGGCTAAGTGTGGCTGGAATTATGGAATTCTTTGCAAAGTGTGACTGGAATTTCAGACAAAGAATTGAAGCTTAGCTCCGGGTTACTGACTTCTGTTTCTTTGTGTTGTCGGTTAGACTTATGGCCATGTCCTCATGTGGCAGTGTTATGTTTGAGCCTGAGAGCTCTTTAAAGTTGTTTTCTTTTGTTCATTGTATGGTCGAGCCTAAGAGCTCAGTTTGTATCAAACAGCTTTGTACACTTCCTTGGAGGTGTAGGGGCTGGAATTATTCCATTATCTAAAAAAGTACCTGGGCTGGCTCTGTTTGGCTTGCAGGAATTTCAAAGGAACATTAGAGGAATGAGATTCCTGTGTTTTGATGACATCACCTGCCGTTTGTTACAAAGGAATGAAGCCTATGGTTCCTCCGGAAAGGGTTCGTTTCCACCAAAAAATGGAATCAAAACATCCAGTGCCATCTCTTGGATTTCTTCCTTCATGAAGTCCAAGACAACAGTTGCACCTCCCAACAATATCCTTGAGAGCACTCGTACTAGCAACACTAATAGCAGGAGAAAAAAATATAGTGAGCTCTGGTAACTTCTTTTGTTAGGTGCAAACAAGTACAGTAGTAAATCTCCAAGACAACCCTTGTACTCTTGATGACGCGGATCCACCATCTAATGGCTTTAAAATAGAAAATCCAATATGTCTAAGTAATTAAAAGTGACTATTATCAATATGTTTTCGTTTTGCACTATATTATAGTCTCAAAGCTCTTCCAATCCTGTGTTTCAAATTCCTGCAACCCAAACAACAGAAGATCACAATTCCTTTATTTTCGATTCCTACGGTTTTATCACTTCTTTCATTCCTGTGTTTTCTTCAACCCTGCGTTTTTTCCTATTTCTGTGTTTCTCGTCCCTCCATTCCAAACAGAGCCTAAGAGGTGTGTGGGTGTGGCTCTCTGAAGTACACCTATTCTAGTACAACAATGTCTGGGTATTGATTGTATGCTTATCTGTTGATTGTAGTCCTGGTTCTATTTGAGAAAGGAGCTCCTTGGACTGAAAAAATGACCACCATGGTGAAAGTTAAGTTTATCATCATTCTTTGTCAGTAGAGCCCGCGAGGCAATCTTTCAAAACTCATTGATGTAGCTGATATGTTCTGTTTTCTATTTGCTTCTGAAAGAATTTCTGTTTCCTAATAAACAATGTTGCATTTATCAATGAACTTTTACCAAACCGCTTGCGCTACTTACGAAGAGCTTGATAGGTTCTGTTTCCTAAATTTTACGAGAATTTCTGTTTCTAAAGTATTTTATGAAACCGCAAGTGGTCAGTACCTCATCGTCACAATTAAAGAGCAGCTAACAGAGTTGTGGACATTGGAGCTCAAGGTGATGGTTGATAAAAACTGCTCGAGCTAAGGTCCAGAATCCCTGTTGCAGTACGCCAGCACAGAAAGTCCATGTCAGATTACGCGCCTTTAAAAAGGACACGGTTCCCTGGTTTTGGTGCACAGTAGGGATCGCATTAGGTAAACAAGGGACAATTATTTTTTTATCCTTGGGTAGTTCGCGACACCTGATCCGCAATCTTCCGGTGAAGCTTCGTGCTATAGACCGTACCGAATGAGTACAAATCTACACGTATTCCTCAGGATTTGTGGAAGCGGTTCGTTCGCGTTGAGACATCAGAGCCTGGTTCAACTAGTGAAGCCGGAATCACTGCTAAACTAAGGCTGACTCCAACAGGCGTAAGGCAAATTCAAAAATGCCTCGGCTACTGCTGCTGTTCATGCGAAATCGTTCTTCAACAAAGAAGGCAAGAGGTAGGGGCGAGCAACGACGCGGAGGTCGCCAGGACACGGAGCAGGGGGTCACCGGCGCGCGGAGGTCGTCGGGTCGATGTTGCAAGCATCGAGGAGGTCGCCGGGGTACGCGCGGACGCGACAAGGTGAGCGGCGCTCAGGGATATAGAGAGTGATGGCGCCAACTGGCCGACGGTGAGGACGCCGCCGCGGAGGAGGAGTCGGGCGCGGGGTCGACGGCATGCGGGCCAGCGGCGGAGGCTGATCTCGGCGCACGGTGTCGGTGACATGCGGGCCAGCGGCACGCGGGGCAGAGCGGCGGAGCTCAGCGCACAGAGTTGGCGGCATGCGGACCAGTGGCGCTCGGGGCGGAGCCACGAAGGCAGAGCTCGGCGCGCCCTGTCCGCTGTCGTGGAGCTCAATCTCGGGAGCGGCAGAGGCGAGCTCGGGGCACGATGGCTGGGGCACAGACGCGGCGAGGGAGAAGCGCGGCTAGGCGGGACGCGAGCTGTAAAGGCGCGGGCACGACGCAAGGATGAGCAGGCACGATGAACTCCAAATCGAGGCACCTCTTGTGTGCGTTGGCGGTGAGCCCGGCGAGCGAGCGTGGCGCCGGCGCGTGCGTGCACGGCTGTGGCGGGCGAGGCGGACGTGGTGAGCGGCATGGGCGCGAGCACGGCGACGGTGGGCAGCAGCAGCAGCCGATCTCGGAAGCTAGCCGCTTGCCTCTCCAAACTAGCTCCTCTGTTGGAGACACCCATCGTGCTTGCTACTGTTCACTCGAGTCAACAGATTTTGCCTCTCCAAACTGCACTCCGTTGTTGAGAAAGGTTCAGGTATTACAAGCCGGTTAAGTGTTAATGTGTTATTAATTTTTTTTTACCTCTATAATGCTTAAAACATTTCAACAAAAATATAAATGGCTAGCTCATGTCACATTCTACTAACATACAAAAGTTGAGTTGTAACAGAGACTTAAAAAACGTAGAAAAAGAGAAATCAGCATGTTAACAATAACGGGTTGCAGGTTTAATGTGAATAGTTGCAACCCGTACTGTTCACAGACTGATTTCTCTTTTTCTTACATTTTTTGTAAGTCTCCATCGCAACTCAACTTTTGCTTGTTAGTAGAAAGTAACATGAGATATCCATTCATATATTTTTGTTGGAATGTTTTGAGTATTATAGATATGAAAAAAATTTGATAACACGGTAACACCTAAGGGCCGGTAACACTAAGGGCCGGTAACATGTGAACCTTTCTCCTCATTTGTTGGAATCAGTCTAAGCGGGTGCAACTGCAACTGCAGATGCATATTCGAACAGTAAGCAGAATTTTTGCTACAGTTTCACGGCTTGACGGACCGTGACCATCAGGCCCACAAGGGCGAATGAAATTTACCGATATCACGGCCCATATGGGGGCCTTCACGTGCCACGCTCTTGGCCCAGCCCATCCGACGTCGGTTTCTTCGTTTCACGTGACAACTCGAATGTCTGCACCGTGCAAATGTCCTCTCAGATTGCTCAGATGTTTGGACCTCGAAATGTTCAAAGGGCAATATGCTGGAACTCCCTCTCTATTCCCATTTATAAGCACTCTTTGATAATCTTGTAGCTGATAGTACAAACAGCTAAAGTTCTGTTTATTCCAATTGTTTGCGAGAATTTCTTGTGTTTGATAATCTTGTTCAGTCCAAAATATAAAAGGCAAAATTTGCTGGTGGACATCTTTCAAATGTGGTATTTGCTATTGGACACTATCCATTTGTGTCTTTGCCATATGACACTACTCTTTTGTGGTTATTTGCTATTGGACATCTAGGTCATTAAAATATACTACATTGTGTCATATGAAGAAAAGGATGCCATTACAATTGAAACTAATGCCCTTATTTCATGGTTAAGCTGAAGCACATTAATTTTACTAATCATATCACTAATTTATTTTCTATGGATTACATCTAATTTTCTCATAAAAAATATACTATTATTAAAAATGACTAGTTAAACACTTATTTTCATGTAATAAAACTTTAGTGAAATAATACAACAACTCACATGGCATAAAGATGGCTCAAATGACAAAGGTAATTTGGTCTATTTGCATGTTCTCTCTCTTCTTTATATGAGAAAATGAATATTTTAATGACTTTGATGTCTATCAGCAAATAACCACAAATGAGTAATGTCTTCTAGCAAAGATACATTTGAGTGATGTCCTGCAGCAAAGACCACGTTTGAAAGATGTACTGTGGCAAATTTTGCCAATATAAAATGACAATGCAAAATGCTCGGTGCACACAGTCCGAGGCCACGCCACCACCGCGAGTGCGTGCGGACGTCGGCATGGAGGAAGGTTTGTCCGTCGCGGCACGCGACGATGTGGAGCCGGTCGGCTTTGTCCCGTAGTTGTTGGGTCAAGCTTCTGAGGTCATCACTGGGCCCGTGCTTGCTGGGCCCCGTGGCAATAAGACGTGCCACTTGCCTCCGCGAGGCCCACGACGTCCACGTAACAACAACAACAGGTCGAGGAGGCGCTCACTCAACGCGACGCGATGGCACCGCAAATTAAAAAAACAAATCGCGAGCCGTCCCGTTCGCACACCGACCCCCGCGATCGGATCAGAGCCATCTGATGCGGTAGCCGCCGCGCCCGCGCATCATTGACGAGTAGGAGTATACAAAGGCGGCGGCGGGCCCCACCGTCGCCCTTCCCGTACAAGTCGCACGCGCGTGGCCGTACTACGGCAGCCCCACCCGCAAGCGGCGCGCCTCCACGACGGGGATGCCCGGTGACTGACGACGACTTGGCGAGGGAGAGGAAGACTTCTCCATCTGGCAACCGATCGAATCCGCCGCCGGTTCCCGCAATTCCATTGCCCCCGTGTGGCCCGTGCCTGCCTTTCCCGGCCCTGCCCCGGCGTGCGTCCCTCTCCCTCCCTCCCTCCCTCCCTCATTCTGTCTCGCTTTCTCGAGTCCTTCGCAGTTGCTCGATTTGTCCGCTACGCTTGTTCCTGATTTTCCGTGCCTTTTTCTCCGTTCGATTCGGGTGGTGGTGTAATTCCTCGTGGCGTTCCATTTGGATTCCATTTCGCTTGATTTGATTTGGATGTGGGTGGTTGCGGAGTCATCAGAGGGAGGAGCGCGAGCTTTGAATCCGGGCCGGGCGGTAGCCGCCAGAAAGAGCCGCGTCTGCTTGCGACGCCTCTCGCTTTCCCTTGCTTTCCGCCCTGCGTGCTGTGCTGTGAACGACGGCCTCCGCGCTCTCCCCACCAGTAGTCACACCGCCCCGGTTGCTCGAGCATGTACGGCGGCCCACCGTTGGTTTGGTCCACAATTTTTTCTCCTTCCTGTCCCCGAGCCGATTGCGTCGAGCGATTAGACTCTTGTTCTTTTTGTTTGGTGCGGAGAGTGGTGGTGAGCTCGCGAGGCGGAAAAGCTGCGATTATTTTGGGTCCTTTTCGTGTTCATTCCTCTATCAAAATTGATTGGACTGGTTGCTTGTGCTTGTTGATTGATTCAGGAGGAAGGGGAGGCAGCTGACGGGCTCTGATCGGATGGCGCGTCAGATTGGAGCAGTGGAGCCTGAGGGATTCCGTGTCCTCCGGGACGGGGTCGAATGCAGCGCTTGCTCACTGCTTTGCGGGGATCTCTAGTGCGTGTTCTTGGCGCTTTGCCTATCTAGAGCTTCTCCTGATTCGCTTCGAATTGCTAGTCGAAGTGGAAGGTGTTGTGTTCTGGGTTCCATTCCGCTTGAGATTTTGAGGTGATGGATGAGGTGGATTACTCGTGGGTGCGACGCACCAGGTTCTCGCAATCCATCGTCAGGTCCAGCTCCGGCAGGGAGCAGTTCGGTGCGTTGGTTGAGCACTTCAGCCGCGGTGCTGCGCTGAAACAAAATGGGTTCGATTTAGTGCGGAGGGTTCCACGCCCGAATCCACAGACCGTCACAAAAGGAGCTGTGGCCTTTAACTCGGCCGGGCTGCCCATTCCCAGGGCGAAATCAGCAGTTGGTCAGTCAGAGAGGAAGCTGAAGCATAGTTCTTCAGATAGTCACCTGAACCAAGAGAGGAAAACTGGTGATCGGTCAAGGCGAGAAGCATTGGTGAAGCAGGATTGGAAGGAAAACGGCCTGAATTTGGATGTTTCCCAGGAGCTTCTTGTTCGGCCATCTACGGCTGAGAGCCCAGACGCCCTGGAATTCTCTTTCCACTCCGAGGAGCAAAGCTTGCATCTGCAGAGAATTTGCTCCAGCCCAGCTCCTTTCTACTCGCAGGATGCAGTATCACCAGCCCACATAAGCAGAGGAAGTCCACAGAAGCAAAGGAAGTCCACAGAAGCAGAGGAAGTCCACAAAAGCAGAAGTGCATCTTTTAAGACCATGGCAGAGCTGTCGAAGCCGACGCCAAAGCCGAAGCGCAGAGCAAAATCTCCTATCCCCACGCGTGTCATCTCCGATGTATTCAAGGAGGCGAAGGCTGCCACTAAGAGGTTTTCCAGCCCACAGAAGCAGAGGAAGTCCAATTCTCTACGGTCACCTGATGACAGCCCCCAGCTGGCTTTGCTTCACTGAGAACACCGAGCAAACTTAGGATTACTAGGAGGGCCGCCTCCTGGCCAGTAAGGAATCCTGACAACGGAGTGACAAAGGTTGCTGCACTGGAGATTCTTGAGAGATGGACGGTTGATCGCTCGCAGTTGCTCATTGGCCACAGATTTGCATCAGGAGCGTATAGTCGATTGTTCCATGGAATCTACAAAGACGAACCTGTTGCTGTGAAATTTATCAGGCAGCCTGATGATGGTGAGGATGATGAGTTGTCTGCTCGGCTTGAGAAGCATTTCACTTCAGAAGTTACCATTCTTGCAAGGCTCCAACATCGCAATGTCATTAAGGTAAAAACGAATTTTCGTGTCTTTTTTGCTCTGATGCTTACCCTCAGCATTAGCTTTGTGACGAATGAGTTCCTGATCCTTGGGTGGATGCCATCAGTCACAATGACTGCTTATTGCTGCTTAGTGATGCTTCATGGAACAATCCAATAACCGTATATACTAGGACTTGCCTATTTTATTTCTGGTTGTTGAGTCAGTATGAAGCACGCTTCAAATAGTTAACATCAATCATGTGAGCGATGACTCAACTCGTTTCTTTTGTTTTTGTTCTAGAAATATGATTGCATTTTTCTGTGATAAAGATCGTGATTTGTATTTTTCTAGAGGAATGGGATGTAGTACAATGCAAGCATCTTCCCATAGTGATAATAAGTACATTACAGGAATATTCTCGTTGGCACATTGACTATGACTCATTTATTCAACTACTCCTATTTGAGTTTAATCATATGTCATAGGAAGGTGGAGCTTGTCGATTTTTATATGTTCTCATTTCAGGGGAAAAAAAGTCAAAAAGAGTTTTGTTATTAGCCATCAGAATCTAAAAAGATTATGCCATCAGATTGAAACGGCATTCCAGCACATTGCTTCTCTGTTTTAGATTTCAACACATTGCAGCAAAATCGGCTTATTTACTCATTCATTCTTATTTTTTGTTTAGCTTGTTGGAGCGTGTAATTGCCCACCGGTCTTTTGTGTCATCACTGAGTTCCTGTGTGGAGGATCTTTGCGGGCTTTCTTGCGCAAACTGGAGCGTAATCCTCTTCCTTTGGAGAAGGTCATCTCAATTGCTTTGGATATTGCGCGTGGCCTGGAATACATTCACTTGCAAGGAATTGTTCATCGTGATGTGAAGCCTGAGAACATTTTATTTGACGGAGAATTCTGTGCTAAGGTTGTTGATTTTGGAGTGGCCTGTGAAGAAGCGTACTGCAATGTATCGGATGATGACCCTGGTACTTATAGATGGATGGCACCTGAGATGTATAAGCACAAACCTTATGGTCGGAAGGTTGATGTTTATAGCTTTGGACTCCTTTTGTGGGAATTGGTTACCGGCTCACTGCCTTATGAAGATATGACTCCGGTACAGGCAGCTTTTGCAGTTGTTAATAAGGTGTGTGCTCTTCTAGCTTCGTATGTTTCAAAAACATATTATGTATCAATTTATGTTGTTCAGATGCACTGTGGAAATTCTCTGTATGAGTTGAGAAAAGATCCAGTTCACTCTTTGCTAGTTGTAGACTTGAGTTTTTTATGATTAACTGTCATATCTAGTGTCTCTATTTTCCTTTTCTTGTTGAACTGGTTGGAAATGTTTCTTTTCTTTTTGAGGCAAGCCACATACACCAGGTTGCCCTCTTTCAGAACTTGACAAGTATCACTTCCGTTTTCAGAACTTGAGACCGGTTATTCCTTTGAGTTGTCCGGCACCACTACGGCTTCTGATTGAGCAATGTTGGTCCTCTCAACCGGATAAGAGGCCCGAGTTTAAGCAAATTGTCCAAATCCTTGATAATTTCAAGACAGTTCTTGACAGAGATGGAACACTTGACAAGATCCCTAGCTCCACACGCCAGGCCCAGGAATGTAACGACCAAAGCAAGAAGAAGCCTGCCAACTGGCTCCAGAAGCTCTCATACAGCCAACCTGATTTCTTCTCCGGACCTCCACCCCCAAAGTTATTGTAATTATGTCTTGTTCTTTACAGTAGCGTGTTGTCTGGTAGAGCAGCAGTGTAAATTGAATTCTGCTTCTTCTTCTTTTGTTGAGAGTTCAGAAGTTTCTGCGCAGTACAAACATTTTTAGAGAAAAACAAATAAACAGTTGTTTGGCTAGATCAGCATTTTTTTTATAGAGAGGCGGCAGGTATTGGTTTTCATGATGGTACCTGATTTAAAGCAGCATTTTAGCCTTGTCATTAGTGATATTTCGATTATAACTGTTTTTTATATATATATATATAGAGAGAGAGGCAGCAGGTATTGGCTGGAAGGAATAGAGAGTAGATGGTATACCAATTTTGGGTTGAGCTTAAGAATTTCTGCTCTTTTAATTGGGGCCGAAACAGGGCCTAAGAATTTTATAGCGCTATTTAATGATTTTTTTCGTCTTTACAAACACCTTGCTTTGTTATTACACTTGGACAAACTTATTTGCAACCATGCCTACCGAGCATAATCAAGTATTTTTCAACCAGTACGACGTCAAGCGGGATGGTAAACTGAAACGTCACAATTATCGTGATTTGAAATGAAAGCATAAAAAGTAGTAAAAGCTATCCTATCTTGCACCCAATTGCTTGCTGTATCATTCATTGAACTCGACTGGTACCAGACACTACGCAGTCTTGATCAATAGCCTCTCGCGCAGCGGCATGATCTAGCCGGATTGAGATCGTCGGCATTCGCTTGCCGAGCAGTCACTCTGGCAGTCGCTCTCTCCACCGTCCAATACTGCAGGGCGTATCTGACGGCTGAGAACTTTATCTCCCTCGCCAGCACTTGTTGCTCTGTTTTCTGCAGCTGCCATGGCGGCCACAAACTCCAAGCAAAATTACTCCTTCGTGGATTTTTGGGCGTCGTTTCCTCACTGGAACAAGAGTGTTATTCCTAGACAAATTGGTGGATTGGATTTGGTCATCACCAACTGATCCGTCCTTAATTTTATTTTATTTTCTCTTCTCAAATCCTAGCCGCAAAAAATCCAAAATTCGACATTACCTGTGAGATGGAGATAAATTGATCAGATATTTGCATTCTACATATTCCAATGAATCCATTTTTGTGGTCACAAACACTCATCCAGCAGAAACTCATCAGTGGCGATCGATTTCCTCCAACCGGGTGCTGGCTCCTTCGCCAGGAAAACAGTGTTTCTACTTAGAGTCTATTTGCGAACCGTAGGATGGAGTCAGTCAGATCCAACGGTGGATGACCCGACTGCTCTGTCGACTGCTCTAATTTTACTCGTCGTTAAGAGACCGGGAAAAAACAAGGCAAAAAACCGATGAAACATAGGATGATGTCCATTTTACTCTCTATATAAAACATACGTACACATACACACTCTAATTTTGCACACCATGAACTCGTCGTCGTCATCCATTACACGACAGCCACGGCGGTCCGGCCGCCGAAGTCGAGCGTGAGCATGGACGCCCTGAACTTGGGCTGTTTCTCCGGCGAGCCGACGGGCACCGCGTCGGCGGCCGCCCGCGGCAAGACCCGCTCGGGCGTGCCGAGCCACTTGGCCTCCATGTAGCGGTGCTTCCGCCACGGCGCCATGTGCATGTGGTTCTCGCGCGCGCACTGCTTGGCCGCGGCGCACATGACCTTGATGACGGCCCTCAGCTTCTCCGTCCGGCCGACGAAGACCTCCGGCAGCGCCGCCACCAGCGCCCTGTACTCCGCGCCGCCGCGGGCCATCTCGAACTCGGCGCGGAAGTTGAGCTCGATCACCACGCGCACCGCCTTGCCGCTCCGCGTCGGCACCACCACGTCCACGTAGCGTGTGCTCCCCTGTCCACGCAGATCACAGCAGACCGGAGGAGGCCCGTCAGAGACAAATACGCATGACAGCCAGTTCATTTCTCCTATGTGCATAGTATGGCAATGGCATATAGAAGCGACTTGTGTCGTGCGGTTGGTGATGACCATGTGCAGCATGTGAGTCACCCGGTTACACACATTACAGGCAACAATTCTTTCTACAGCCTGGGTCGTATTTGGAATATGCTAAATGTTCTTTTTTTGTCAAGTTTACATCTTCTTCCAGTTGCGGGCCACGAAGCTGGTGGATGTAGCTAGAAGGCTACGTGTTGACAAACCAAACCCGAAAGAACAGAGATGAACCACCGTGCCACTTGGCATTTGCAGCTCGTGTGACCGGAAAGTTCACGACTTGAACTTCGAAGTAGAAAAAAAAACGAGAGAGAGCGTACTGTACCTGAGGGGATGTCCATGGTGCGCGACCACTTGGACCTGCAGATGGCGCTGTTGTACCCGGCGTCGCGGAGCCTCTCGGCGACAAACCGGAGCGCGCAGGCCCGGCATCCTCCGCCGGCAGCTCGGCCGGAGCAGGAGCAGACGGCGCCGGGCGCGGCGCGCATCTGCCTGACGGCCTCCTCCGTGTCCGCCCGGATCCGGGTCTCGGCGGAGCTCGTCTTATTGGCCAGCGCTTCCTACAAGCCCGCAACAACGTACGCATTTGTCACGGCTAGGTGGTGGTGCTACGCATGACGAGTTCAAACGCAGCAGAGAACGAAGCGATCAATTCCAGCGACATGATCAGAAAATCGAAATATCGAAACTCTTGCCGAAAGCATTCTAGTCTAACATATATATATATGCAAGCGGAAAAGGCGGAAGAGATCGACTCGAAGAATTCGATCATCACGACGAATCTAGGGAAGGGGAAGCAACTTACATGCAGCTGCGCGCGCTGCTCCTGCCAGAACGCCGCGCTCTCCGCTGACGACCCGTGATCAGACCCCTCCTCGCCGTCGCCGTCCTCCTCCGGCCAGCTCTCCCGCTCGGCCTCCTCGTAGAACCCCAGCACCATGTTGGACAGGCTCATCTCGTTGCCGCCGCCGGCACCCGCCTCCCCGACGACCATGCTAATTCTAGCTTCTACTATAGCTGTTTCGCTGGACGGGCTCTCTTTCCTTAACCGGCACGCACAAACTAAACTCTCGCTGGCTGTGTGGCTGGCTGCAGCCTGCGCCGGGCTATATACCCGGAGACGCGGGGGACGTGGCGAGCCGGCAATGGTTGGAACAGTATACGCGCGGAATGGATCAGGCGACGGCGACGGGCCAGGTTGGGTGCAGTAAACTACTCGATCGAGCAGCGCGGATCCACGTCGGCAGGCGTGACTCGATCAGATCGTCTCTGCGGATGGATTACCGTCGCGTGCGTACAATGTTCTCGAAAAACACGGTGTCGTTAGCTCCATGTGTTTCATTCCTCGATCGATCCTCTACGATGAACCTGGAGTCATCTGAATCTGTGCTCAACTGCTGCTGATCAATTGATTGATCATCGCCGATGGCCTTCCACCAACAACCTCAACGACAGTGGCACGTGCAGCAGAATCCCCGTCGCACCACGTCAGTCCCCCGCGTCCCACGTACGGGGCCCACCAATAATTCAGCCGCGCCACGCTGGCCGTGCTCCGTCCCGTGCACCCACCGGCAGCGCACGCAAGGTGCTGCTGCTCCAGAAGATACCCCGAGCGACGCGACGCCACGCCACGGCAGCGCGCGCCGGCGAGATCACCAGATGCTTCCACGGTGCTCGCGCCGCCGCCTAGCCGCACGCGCCGCGCCAACTGCCCAACCGCTCGCGCCGCTGGCACGGCGCGTTGCGTCGTCGGGTGATCACGCGGCTACGCGCAAGTACACGACACGTTCTTTTTTTCATTTCCGGCAAATGTCAGGCCGCGGCATCGGGCTCGTGGGACGCGCGCGCGTGTCAGGTATGGGGCTCGTGTTCTGTACGTATGCCGTGGTGACGCCATACATCAACTGACGATGAAGAGCGGCGTCGACCCGTACCGACCGTGCATGTGCTGGCAGCTTTGCCGAGTTTCAAAATGGATCGCGGATCTCTTCTACGCCGCACGTTTTCCACGTACAGAGCGATCGATCGATCGAGAACGAAAGCCCCGTCGCGCATTCGTGGGATGCACGACTGGTTGGTGTATGAACAAGCCTGATTGAGACCTGTATCGCTGATCTCCTTCCTTTGACTCGGAGATCATGATGCCTGTGGTTTGATGGTTTCCAAGTTCCGACCCAGTAAGTGTGCAGTATCTTCCAAACCACCAAGCCAAATCGGCATCCTGGCTTGTTGGTAAGATTTGGAAAGCTCAGCTTTCTTGAGAGTGGGAAGCTGACCAGAAGACATCGCGTCTGTTCCAACAAAGACGTTATTACAATACTACCTACGCGCGGAAAAAACATGCAACGAAAGAGAAACCATTCGGAGACTTTCTTTTGTTTTTTGAGAAAATCAAATCTGTCCAATCTGAAACGGTAGCACAAGTAAAAAATAATAATTCAGAGTTCCAATCCAGAAACAATTCGGTCGAATTCCTCCATTTTCAGTGCCCAGTGTGGCGTGTGAGTGCGGCCGTGCCCGTGCTGGCCCAATCGCCGCGTGCGTTCGGGCCTAATTCGCGAAAAGGGTATATGCGGAACTCGAAAAAATTCAGGTGGGAGCCCGTGCACCCCAGGTAGCTGGATCCGCCCCTGCCAGTCGAGGCGGTGGCGGCATGAGCGGCGCCGCGTCGCTCGGGCTCAGGACGTCGGGGAGCTATGGATCGCTGCCGCAGCAGCCCGCCTGCCAGTCGCCCGCGCCGTCCCCGTCGCCGCCACTCGCGCCCCGGAAGCCCGCCAAGATGTCACTCGGCGGCGCCGGCCGCGGCCTCCTCTGCGCCCGGATCTGCAAGCTGGTCGGGCGCCGCCAGCGGATGCTCCTACTCCTCGTCGTTGCTGTCGCCGCGGCAGTCTGCTTCGTCTTCTCGTCACTCGTCAACAGTAAAGGTTGTGATTGCCTTGCCTTGCCTTGACTCCTAGTGCTCCATTTCTAATCCACCGATGTGGCTGCTTCAGTTACTAGTCAGTTTTTCTTTTCTCAAATCGTCATGCATTGTGTACTTTGTAAGTTCAGAGTAATGATGCAATGCAACTTGCAAATGGCAAATTCACGTAAAGTGATAAGCGTGTTCCGTACCTTTTGTACATAGGTTTTTAGCGAGTGTTAATGTGCATTATTTATTTCCTATCCTCATTTACTTAAGGTGACTGACATGATGCCAAGGTGATTGCTGTAGTGTTTACTAGTAATGCAGGTCTCCTCCTGATCAGTCTATGTTGATGTAATACCGAGTCAGAGCATTTGCATTGAGAGATACTACTCTACAGATAATAACAATGTGCTTTCTAGTCAATGGGTCTTTCTAAAATTAGCATGAAGGATGGAACTTCCAATGTTAATGATGCTGTTGAAGTTTGCATGCTTGTGGTACCTGACAGATGGATGGGTTCATTTTGATTAAGTCATGCGGTCAACTGCAAGCTTGTGTACTGTGACTAATCCCATACATTTTGAATGTGCACCCTGTTTGACTATTGCTGAGTGGTGTATTGCCATCTGAGAATTCACTAGAAAATTGTTGGTCCTTCATTTTGTTTTGCATAGTTGACCTACACAAGTACACATTCATCATGGTTAGTTTGGAATTGGGATGTAGTCAGTATACACTCCAGTGCACTATATGTTCAACCTTTCCTATTTTCTCTATTTTTTTTGTCTCTAGTTTTAAATTATAGAAGGGAACAAGATTGAATTTCATCTTCGCTTGGTGCGACTATTAACATGTTTAGTACTACATCAAACAAGGAATCTAGTTGCTAATCTACCTATATTGTTATTCTTACAGTTTCTGTTGCAGTCCATGTTGGTGATTCTACTAAGTACCTGTTGTCTACATTTTGTGCTAGCAGTTATTATTTAAAGTAGTATGAACCGGACTAATTCATTGCTCAAAGTAGTCATACTAAAATGTGTATAATGTTATCATAAGTTGTACATATGGTTATTTGTTTTGTTTTATTTTTAACCGTCGTACATTTATTGCAACAGTAACTACAAAATCTGATGTCTACTTTTTTGGGTCTATTTTAGAGGAAGTTGCACCACCTGGTACCGAGATTAGGATTAGATTTTCAGATCAAGTCCGAAGTTTTGTGAATCCCACTTGGACATCTTCAGGCACAGTAGTAACCCAGAGAGATTCTCTGAGTACTGATGGTGTGAATACAGCATCACAGGCAGAAAAACAGTCCAACAATATCCCTGACAAAAAACAGGATCTCTTGCCAAGTTTTCCGCCAGCAGTTGTTCTGGATCACCATCCTTGTGAAAACTTCTCATTTTCTCCTCCACCTATGGATAGGAAGCGTACTGGACCACGGCGTAAGTTTATAATCTTGATTCATCCATTTACCATTACTGAGGTTCTGAATTTAACTATTGTATTTTAATTTGTAGCCTGTCCGGTTTGTTATGTCCCTGTTGGACAGGCCCTGGAATTGTGGCCAAGTGAACCATCAACATCACCTATCCTTCAAAGCTTAAATTATTTGATTGAAGATAATTTGCTTCCGAAGGAATCAAATGGGGGTTCACTATTTGGTGGTTATCCATCTCTTGAGGAACGGGATATGTCTTATGACATAAAAGACTCGATGACAGTACGTTGTGGGTATGCAGATAAATCTCATCTGCGTGTTTCTAGTTCATAGTTTATGAATTCCAGTACCATTGTTTACTGCAGCTAACCCTATTTTCATCTCCAGATTTGTGAGAGGAAATATACCTGGTCTCAATACCGGGTTTGATATAGATGAAGCTGATCTTTCTGAGATGCAGCAGTGCCAGAGAACTGTTGTTGCGTCTGCTATTTTTGGTAACTACTTCAATGTGTTTTGGTTCTAGATACAATTGTGACCTCTACTAAACTTTTTACTGGTGCTTTTTTAGGAAATTATGATATAATCCAACAACCAGAAAATATCAGTGAATTTTCAAAGAACACAGTTTGCTTCTTCATGTTTCTGGATGAAGAGACGGAAGCTGCAATAAAGAACTCCACTAATATTGATCATAGCAAAAGAATTGGCTTGTGGCGGGTGGTTGTTGTTCGCAACCTTCCATATTCTGATGCTAGGCGCAATGGAAAGGTACCTGTTCATTTTTTTCCCTCTCAGATCTCTTGATTATCAGGTACTCCTATCATGGAGTTGTATAAGTTAATATTCTGTTCGTGCAAATTATTAGTCCGTAATGTAAATTATATTCATTCTACTTATACGGTATCTATATAATGATGTTCTAAAGCAAAATACATCTTGATCTAGATAGGTTGGCTGTTGAGGTGTATGCAAGTCACTTGAATCTTCACCGCATTATACTGAGTTTTATAAATGGTGGGCTGTTGCGAATGCTTTAAAGATGAAAACATTTTTCATTCTTCTCCCAAGTGAATATGTGAGAACACAATTGCAGATCCCGTAATCCTTATCATTTCATTCTCAACCTTTTCCTCTATTGTTTTGTAATCCTTATCATTTCATTCTCAACTTTTCCTCTGTTGTTTTGTAAAACATGTGAAGTACTGTACAGTTGTGATTAGGACCAGTAAATTTCTGGTTTGACTCTTATCATTTATTCTCCATGCGCTCTTTTCCTCGTACAGGTTCCGAAACTACTACTACATCGACTTTTCCCTAATGTACGATATTCAATTTGGATTGATGGAAAACTTAAACTAGTGAGGGACCCTTATCAGATACTAGAGAGGTAAAAGTCTTTAACTTGTTTTTAACTATATTATTTCACATAGCTAAAGAAAAAAAATTGTTATGCCATCAGAAAATAAGGTTTTCAGCTGCATTGGAATTTTATTCACTCTAGTTTGTATGATACCAACGTCCTGTCTTATCTTTGGGATCTCATTTTTTCTGTTTTTTAAATGTATTGTTATGTTACAGATTCCTGTGGAGGAAGAATGTTAGTTTTGCCATTTCCAGGCATTACAGACGGTTTGATGTCTTCGAGGAAGCTGAGGCCAACAAAGCTGGTGGAAAGTATGATAATGCTTCAATTGATTACCAGATAGAGTTCTATAGAGGAGAGGGGTTAACCCATTATTCATCAGCTAAGCTTCCTATAACAAGTGGTAACCGCTTGCTTCAAATTGCTGATGTTTCAATTATTCCGTCTGCTGCTTTTAATAGTACCATGATTACCAGATGTCCCTGAGGGTTGTGTTATATTAAGGGAGCACATCCCCATAACAAACCTGTTCACATGCCTTTGGTTCCATGAAGTTGATCGCTTCACCTCGAGAGATCAGCTAAGCTTTAGCACAGTGAGGGATAAAATAAGGTCGAGAGTTAATTGGACTGCAGACATGTTCCTGGATTGTGAAAGGCGTGATTTCGTTGTCCAGGTACTCTTCAGTTACTATTTATTTTAGTTTACTAGTGTTACTGATTATTTCTACAGTGTTGCTTCACTATAAATCATAAATAGAGCGTAATTCTTGGATATCGCTTCTGATGATTTTTTTTTTGCTAATCATGATTTGTATGTTCAAGAATGAATGGCATCTGTGGTTGGTTGTTATTAATGACCTTTTATTCTCTCTGTACACCTTTCTTATTTTATAGTTATACCATCGAGAACTGTTGGAACAAAGACAGGCTGCCTTGAGAAGCCAGCCTCCCCCGCGGCCTCCAGTGGTGCAGGTCCAAGCTAGAAAGATGCTTCCCGACAATGCAGCCAAGGAACATGGGAAATCTTCTGCGTCTAAGAAGCGCACGCGTGATAAGAAATCAAGCTCAAAACGAACTCATAGGAGTAAGGTCACTGGTGTCAAAGGCTCAGTTCAACTGTAAATCTCCAATCAATTTTGCTCATATACCATTGTGGATCTGACAAACAACATTCTTCATGGTCCCCTCCCAAAGTCTCAGGAATTTTGTTAGGAAATGTTGATAGAGAAGTAAAATTCTTTGTTGTAAATAAACAACTTAGATTATAGATGGATTCGACGAGCAGCTTAATCAATTCAAATTGTTTGGTTGAGAAGAACAGAATTTTGATTTTCGAATCTTGGCCAACTCTATTTGGCATTGTCTGCTCGCACGTCCCTGGCCGGCAGGCGGCAGCACGGCTAACCCCGCCGGACCACCATCACCTCTCTCTAGTTCGGTAGCTCCTCATTGGCCACCAGATCATCTGACTTTGGACTCTTAGGGCATGTACAACCTAGAGATCGGATCTGTTTCTTAATTAATGATATAGACAGATGAATAGACATGTCATACAATCCACATACTATCTCATTGTCTACAGACAGTGCTGCGTATGTAAATAAAGATTAAACTAAATAAATTTATGTATACCACTATGTGGCCGTATAATTTGCATCGTAGGCTCGTCCAACTTCCGTGCACTGTGTTACTCAACTTCCACTCTGTAAACAGCCCGAAAACACTTCAAACCCAACAGTTGGATTGTTCCACGAGTCCACTCCTTCGTTTTTGACGTCGTCATTGTCGCTCAGCGCCGCCGGAAGCTCTCGAAGGAATTACGCTGGTTCATAGTTGATGTATTTCTCGACATGGTTTAACTTATCGTAAAAGACTGGTCGGTTACCGCGGTAGCAGCGGACGGCCGGTTTATCATAAAAACCGAGCTAAGTTATTGTAGCAAAAACGATAACCGTTCAATTTTTGATGGTTTTAAAAACCAGTACTGTCGCGATTTTGTTATCCATGCTTCTCTACCGGGAGCGGTGGCGACGGCGTGTCTTGGAAGATGGGAGGTATCACGCTGCACTCGGTGGCCCAACGTCCGATGAGTCTCACCTTGCTTCGCCATGAGTCGCAGACTCACGGGTAAAGCGAGCTCCGATTCCGGGAGAGGGGAGGAGTGTTCTGGGTCCAACCGTGGCTAGGCAAGTGATGGAGCACCTCGGTTTGGCGGGTTGTTTCTTGGCCCCTGCTTCGGCTGGTGCAGCTGCTGGCCTAGCGCTCCGCGGCTTGGTGGTCGAGTTGTCGGCATTCGGGTCCTGCAGCTCCGTGGCCTTGGTGTGTTGGTGCCTCTGGTTCGCTTCACGGCTCTCTACTCACAAGAAGTTTTTCAAGCTGCTCGTATACCATCTCTCCCTCGTAGTTGGGCCAGATGGGCCGCGCTACCGCAGAAACAATCGGGAACGAGCGCCTCTACAACTGCCGCCGTTGGATTTGTGTGGACGGCCGATTGGACGCCAATGTCGATCCGACGTCCAGAAGCAGAAGTCAGAGGATCCCGGTCCGGCCATTGGCTTTACCTTGCAGATGGACCACAAAGAGCATTAAATGTTTGTGAGTCCCACCATCAAAGCTCTCCAGACTGTCATTTCTTTATCGCTGGCAGCGGTGGCATACATAAAAAGAAAATGAAGAACTTAGGAACCATGCTAAGTATTAGGAATCTGTTTTAAGGCGTAGTATATATTCAATTCTATAACTACATAAACAATGTTGAGCATCGAGAAAAATTAATTAATATTTGGAAATAGTTGTATATAGAAGATTAAAATAATTGTGTAAAGTTACTATCTTAACGACCCTTGTCTTTCGATGACCCGGCAAAGAAAAATGTGATCGTACTTCAAGAGCCAAGCTTGAAGACCAATGAGCATGGGCCAATCACTGCAAGTGACATGGTTGTCACTGCATACAACAGTGCACAAGGGGACAAATGCAGAAAAGTTACTAGACGAATAATGTATTCTCACTTAGCAAGGCTGTATGCAATGCACAAGGGGACAAATGCAGAAAAGTTACTAGACGAACAATGTATTCTCATTAGCAAGGCCACATAATAGCAACGTTACTTCGGTTGTGTTGCAGTGTAAAAAATCTCACAAGATCATAAGAACGGTCCAGATGTTGAGGGCGAGGGCGCCAATCAATTTCTGTTATGGATATCTTCTCTCAAGAAGCTCTAAATTGTGCATTTCTTATCATTTTGTTAAATCCTTATCATTTTGTTAAAATTATAGTACGTTGCACAACATTATGTTTTCTCTCGGGGTTCGCTTTAGCACTTGGTGGATGACAAATGTGAATTTTCTCAAACTAGACAAGTACGAACATATGAATGGTCAGGACTATGACTCTGGCGTAATCAACTCACTACCAATCTACATTGGCTACAATATTAAACTAAAATTAATTTGTAATTGTTAAACATGAATAATTTATGGACTAACTTTCCAAAACTCCCCCACAGCCTAATTTTAGGAGATAATATTGTGCATTAGTAGCATCTTGTATGGATATCATCTCTCCAAAATTTGCTATTGTTAGGAATAGATTCGAGAGGCAAATCTTCCAAAACCAGTGTCATATGCAATATGTGTTAATATGATCATAGAACACACTTCTAATTTCACTACAGGCCTACAACATAGATTACTGGTGTCTTGTTTAGGTATCATCCGAAAAGTAGCTGATTTATTCTGAATTGGTGATTATTAACTTTAGAATAGATATCTTTCATGTGTAACGACCATTACGCACGATCATACGTTGCAATTTTATAGCGACTTCCATGTTCAGTTTCAGCTTCCTATTGCGGCAGTCTAAGTGATCATGTCAAATATCTGGCACCACATCCTGTGAGATAGCAGGGTTACTACCGAGATATCATCACAACCAAAAGTATTCAGTGGCCATTGGCATATACCCTCCACATGTCTCACACATCCAACACAAACTATCCTACAAATCCAGAAGTCTCCTGTGGTTTGGGTTTGGCAAGCAGAAAGAAACGGTTCTCTCAGTATTTGGCAATGCATATCGATTGGGATTGACAGTTACGTTTGTTTTTGCTGCCCTTATGTGTTGAAGACAATAAAAGTAAGAGCAAAGCAATCGTTCACTAATCGCTACTGGGCAGGAACACTACAACGCGTCAATAATGGAAGAACTGTGCTCCTCCTGTTTCATAAAAAACAATGGAAGAACTGATTGTTTCGCCAAAAAGGACATATATATATAAACGAGGGAAGAACTGATCGCCCGTGTACACCTTGTGCGGCTCGTGGCCTGCAGCCTGCCTGCCCTTTAGATGGACTGATCGCGCTACCGCAGTTCACCTATCTGGCCACGCTCTGTGCATCTCTTGCGCCGTTCGTCGCTGCAGCAGAGGTGCACCACGCACGCCGTCCTTGATGCCAAGGCCGTCTTCCTCAAAGGAGCTCAGTCCGAGCACGAACCAAGTCGTTCAGTGTCAAGCAGCGTGATAGAACCCGAGACGACGGCGTCGGGTTGTGGCCGACCTCGATGGAGCGCCGTCCATCGTGCGTAACAAGCGAGACTGTTCAGTCATGTGATCATGTCACGAGTCTTGTCACGCCGCCTGAGCACTGCGCGCGCTCGTACGCCACTCATGGAAGAAGCAGCACACGCGATAGGAAATCAAGCTCCAAGCGAACTAAGGAAGTAAGGTCACCGGTGTCAAGGATTCAGTTCAACTGTAAATCTCAAATCGATTTCGATCATATGCAATTGCGGATCTGGCGAACACAACATTATTCCCCTCTCAAAGTCTCGGAAAATTTGTTTGGAACTGTTGATAGCTACAGAGTAAAATTCTTTGCTGTAAATAAACAATTTTGCATCATATACATGGATTCAACGAGAAGCTTAATCAATTCAAACAGTACGGCTGAACCCTTGGATCTTCGCATTGTTGGGCGGCATCACGGTGAACCCTTGTACCTGCCATCCTCCTTGGTCTGTTCAGGTCAGGCCCGGTCAGCTCTGTTCAGGCCAGCGACCTGTCGGCCTTCGAGCGTACCACCGTTCTTGCGCGGGCGTCTTTCTCGCCACACGGCGCACGCTGCATGACCTCTTCTCTCCACGTTCGCTTCAGGCCGGCGGATCACGTCGCGAACGAGTAGTCTTGTGACGGAGCACGGAGAAGCACTGCGCGCTGGTGCGCCACTCCACGGCGGTCGTCTTCGATCTTGGCCCACACGGCGGACGGCACGAGCGCGCCGGCCCACACGCCCGGGTACTCGTACGCCTGGCGGCACAGCGTGTGCGCCACCTGGTTGCCCTCGCGGTACACGTGGCGGACGTCGCGGCCGTGGAAGCACCGGAGAAGCTTGACGATCTCGTCGTGCATCGCCACGGGGATCCGCGTCTGCGTCTCCTCGCCGCGCAGCAGCTGCACCAGCACCAGGTCGTCGCCCTCCGCCACGATCCGGTCCAGGCCCAGCCCGCGCGCGAGCTGCAGCCCGCGGGTCAGCGCGCGCGCCTCCACGATGCCCACCGTGGAGTGCTCCGTCTTCTCGGCGAAGGACAGGACGACGCGGCCGGTGCTGTCGCGGATGGCGCCGCCGATGCTGGCGCGACCGCTGCCGTCGTTGTAGACGGATCCATCGAAGTGTTGAGCTTGAACCAACCACGCGGTGGAGGCGTCCACCGTACCATGGTGGTAAAGGCGCGGGTGGAATGGAGGCGACGGCTGGAATGGTTGCGCCGCCGGAGAGAGCTGCGGGCGGCGTTGGCAGGGGATGGGGAAGAAGAAGGGTGGCGACGCGGGGCGGTGGCGAAGGACGTAGCCATCCTCCGCTCGATCTGTGTAGTGCTTGGGGTAATGGGTTTGGGTGGTATCCCTTTTATAGACAGCTACTAGTTAGTAGTCCTCCGAGTCGGGTCGGAAGTCCGACTGGAGAGAACTAGTCCGAGTCGGAGGCAAAAACAGCGGGGTATCACCACCTTTCGCGGGGCTCGCCGGCGCGAAGAGATAGCGGGGTGATTCGCCGACTCGGACCCGGACTTGATCGGCGTTGCCCCCTTGGTTGGTGTCTACCGGCCTTCACTCTCACGGCCGGACCACACGAATCGACCAACGGCAGAAGCGCGGCCGCCAGCCCACACGCCCGATGGACTGCCGGGCGAGGCCGCGACGACGACCACACCAGAGTGGGCTTGTGCCTGGGCGACCACGGGCGAACAGGCGAGCACCTACGATTGGAAGAACGGGGCCGTCCACTTGGACGCGGTAATGAAGCAGTTTTCGAGTGTCGGTTGCCACGCACACGATCGAGTTCGGCCACGTCCTCGAACTAGGGCCGATGGTGATCATGTACCCATATATGGATGTCTGCCAAAGAAAGGTAGAGCACACCGTCAAGGGCATCCAGCTGCTGCACCCGGATCAAGAGATCTCCACCTGGCTAGAAGGTTTCATTTTATCAGGAACCTCGACTTGTATCGACACATCAGGAAAGGAAAGAGCCGGATCATATTTAAACAGCACAACAGAAATATATCCAAGTTAGTTCTATCATGGATATTTGGATGTGGAAACCGGTCCGTATATAAACTGTGTATAAACATTGCATATCAGCATACACAAACTTGCTATCATGTACTAACTAGCCTCTGATCCAACAAGCTCCACGCAATAGCACCAATTGACACATCCAAAGAAACACAGCCCACCAAAACCACTCTACACTATATTACTCTGGTGACAGAGGTGAAGATAAATTCCTACCAGCAGTAATTTTGGCCAGAAAGCATGTTTAGTAACGCATACTATCACTCAATATGCTAAAGAAATGGTTTATATCAATTTTCTCCTCTCCAGAATAGACTGCTTCTGCACTTCCTCCCATCGGCCCCTGTGCAGCCATCTCAACAAGTGTGTACAATTTCTTGATTGGCATCTGCAGCAGCAAAAGGAAAGTAAGTATTTATCATTCTAGGTTTTCTGACTGAAAAGCTAACAAGAATCATAGAAAGAAGATTACATCGTCCAGTGCTTCTGCCGCAGCATCAAGATCGTCTTCATCAAACACATTAAGATGTCGCAACACCTGAAGGAGGAAACAAAGATAAGTTAAAGAAACATAAAATTACTTGGGACAATTTGTAACCACAGAATACGCATGGAAAAAGCAATACTATCGCATTCAATAGTAACCACTGCCACCAAATCTTGAAAGAACTATGTACCATTTCAATCGCAAAGGACAGCTGTTATTGTATTCTCACCTTTTTGGCATCCTCCTTTTTCAGTTTCGGAACATGGTAGGTCACGGAGAACACATCACACATTCCAATGGATTCTAGAAATCCTACCTCACTTGTTGTTCCAAGAACAAGCAAATTTTTCCCCTGAAAATATAAGACACCCTAGTTAAAAAAAAAGGGTTAGGAAGAGGGGTTTGCCTTTGGTTTTAATAAAGTGGATAAAGAGAGGACCAGTTAATTGCCTAGCATCAATGTGCAGGTTCAACATGTAAGACGTGAAACAGTAAAGCGTTTATGGTGCTCAAGGATACTACACAAGAAGTGTGGTCATGCAAACCTTAGGAGGAACCCTCTTGAGGAGGACCAGAAGAGTTTGTGAGATCAAATTTGAAAACCGTGGTCCGATGGATACATACTCCACTAACCTAAAACACTATAAAAGATTAGGAAACAGCACTTGAAGTTAAACAGGGTGTAGAAATGCGGCATTGCGTTAAAATATCTTATTATTGAGGGCTCAAGTACCTTTCGATATCATCAAGAATTATGATGCTGAATTGAGATTTGTATGCATCCTCAAAAACCTGCATTTCATGATAAGATACACAAACCATTGTATTACGTGAAATAGCACAGAAAACGAACAAGATCACACACAAAGAAAGTTTTTCTTTGTAAGAGAGCAGCAGAAAAACAGAGAGAGAAAATAGTGCAAAAGAAACCAGGAGTAATAGACGGATATGCTTCCACATACTTGTATAACAAACTAGAAAATGCTAATGGATGCATTATATGAAGAATATAACTAACCTTGCAAATCTGAGCACACTTGCTGCTCTCACTGAAACCAATCATTGTCTCTGCCGATATCTAGAGTCAAAAGCACAACTCAAGAAATTCAGTCACATAACTCACGATGTACACAGGAAAACGAGAAATAAAGGAACTTACGATTTTGACATAAGCAAAGTCACTATCGATCCCAACTGTAGCCGCCATAGCCGATTTACCACTGAAAGCAATTAATGTGAAATAAGTTTCCAGCAAAGTTTTCAAAGAAAACAAAGACATGTTAGACTGTACCTTCCAGCAGAGCCTTCCAAGAGGCAAGTCACAAGCGGGCTACCCTTGCTAACTTTAACCTGCTCCACAAGAAGCATGGCTCTCTGATAAATATGCTTATGTGTCTTGCCACAGTCAACAATGCCACGCAACCTACATATTTTTACAAAAAACAACATTTAACTTCTGGTAAACATGGAGGTCAAAAGTAGGCATTACCAAAAATTAACTATAAAAAGTGCATATATGTATGCATCAAAAGCATCCAGTTAAAAAAATTAACAATTACACCAGACCCAGTAGGTAGAAAAATCGATGAAGTGCCAGATATTCTAGTATTGGAATGATCTCCATTAGCTAGTGTAGCCTACTTGCAGGAAACAGCATCGTAAGCTAGGTACAAGTATGAAAGCATGCTTTATAGAACATTGTATGTCACGGGGAGAAGGTGAATATGTAACGCTAGGTGAACACAGCATGTCCTTAGAAAGAACCTGATATATTTATGTCGCCATTTTTCTAAATTAGAGTTCTAGATATCATAGCACACACCTGCATCTTTCGAGGTTATCCGTGGAAGCGCCAAAGGCAGGAGTAATTTCGTGAAGTGCATTCACAAAATCATCCATGGTAACCTTAATGTTTTCCTCGTCGAGAGGCTTAGTGAGGTCATCCATTTTGATCTGCCGGTTCAAAGCATACGAGACAGCACTTTTCACAACACCTTCCAACTCTGCTCCACTGTAGTTCTTTGTTCGTGCAGCTTCATTCAGAATAACAGATGTCATTTGGACATGGTTTTCGCGATCACCAATTCATCAAATATATAAACATCTTCCAGTTATGAACTGTGTGCTAATATACAGAAGTAATGCTTAAGACAGTAAGTCAGTAAATACTTTATAAAAAAAAATTCTATCTGAATAATATATCTACCAGATTCAGCTAAGTACCCATTTCATGCTACAAAAAATGTAGGAAACTTATGCTATATTGAATCAAATGCCAAAATAATTGTACAAAAAATAAACACACCTAGCTCTTGAAGATTAACATCTGGAGATAGGAAGGAATTCTCTTTCATCTTATTCGTGTGAATTTGAAGGATTTGCAAACGACCATTTTCGTCGGGTAGGTTTATCTCGATGTGAACTTCTAAACGTCCAGGTCTGCAACAGATGTATCGAACATAAATGAACAGCAAACAAATATGCATATGGTCGAGGTGGATATTTCCTAAAGAAATCAACATCAAACACTGAATTTTCCAGGTATGCCCCACATTAGCGAGTGATGGAAAGGTTCTGAATGAATGGCAAAAGAGGTACTGCACAGCAGTCTAACATGCTATTTAGGAGATTTGAACTAAAAAAATAAAATGATTTTCAGGATAGAGTATGAATGCATCTGTAAAGAGATTTACTCCACATAAGTTCATAAAAACTCGATTTTTTGTTATGAGACAATTGAAGCTACTAAAATGCAGCAAATAACTAGCAAAATGATTCAACTGAGCAACAGAACTTACCTTAATAAAGCTTCATCAAGTAAATCTTTACGATTGGTCATTCCAATTAGCAACACATTATTCAACGCTTCAACACCATCTATCTAAAAGGTAGAAAAATTAATCGTAACTCAGTGTTATACAAACGTATAGAACATGAGAAAGTTAAACTTCCAATTCTAGAAGAATGCACCTTTGTAAGGAGCTGGTTTACAATGCTATCATGTACACCTGTACCATCGCGAGTAGATCCTCTAGACTGCATCATCATAGTTTTTCTTAGTCTTAAGCAAGATTCACAATTGCTTCCAATGAAACTGAATGTGATAAAATGAAAAAATTGTATACTACAGTTACAGTAGCACAAATAAAGATCTTGAGATGAAGGAGCTTGATATGGGAATCAGGCACAATTAAGAAAACATAAATGTATAAGAGAATATCACGTTTTCAGGCAAAACAAATTGTATTCATAAGAAATAATGAAACCCAAAAACTAATGAGATATTTCTGCAAGGGTCGTTCCCATAATACACGATGTAATGTAATTATACCTCCCGGTAGCAACAAAGTTTAGAGGATAATTCATGTTTGAGGATAAAAGACTGATATCCCCAAAGACTCCATTGAAAAAAAAAAGAACATGTTGCGAGATAATCATTGCTCTAGCATCTTAAAAAGGCTCCAGACAAGTGACAATAGTACAAATGCACACAATAACATGACAATGTAAATCAAGGGAGCAGAAATCCACCTTACAGATTGCATCAATTTCATCAAATATGATAACATGGAGGTCACTCTGATCACCTGAGTTTCAAAGGAGGTAAAAGAAAAAAAAATTAAGTCCAGAAAGGGTGCTCCACAAAGAAATACGAGAAAGCTTTCCTTGACGAGGTAAGTAGGTAACATACCACGTGTCTTCTGCTCATTTTCAGCATCAGCAAACAAATCTCTGACGTTCTTCTCTGTTTCTCCAACGAATTTGCTCAAAACTTCAGGTCCATTAACAATCTGAGCTTGGAGAAAAAGGTATTAGACATGTAAGAGTCTTGATGGACAGACATCTGGCAATATATATGTGAAGAGGATATGTAAAGCCAATTGATAGCATAGCTTTTGCAGCTCTTTGTACATCAATAATTTCTTAGATGAGCAATAATTGATAGCATAGGTTGGATTCTCTGGTATACTTGCATCGTGGTGCTAGTTTTATTAAGTGGCATAATATGAACTACTGATTGGTGGTTGCCTATGCTGCATACAAGTACATTGCATAGCATATGACTGCCTATACTGTGAAAAGAACATGAACAACTTATTGGTAGGATATGGACTATCATAATAACTTTTTTAATGAATCAGCATATAAAATAAGATAACTACGAGCAGTCCACAATCTATGTCGATGAAGTGTGGCAGTCTTATTTATTATCACTACTGGAGGACAAATTTTTCTCATTCGTATTTTAAATCTAAAATCGAATCCATTGTCCTACTAAAATGTACAAAAGTGAATAAAGACAACAGCAATGCACGAATACAATTAACAAACTTATAATATAGAAATCTCAATAACAGAAAAAGAAAAAGATCATACCTTGGGATCCTTGCCATTCAACAATTTTCCAATTTGACGAGCCATAAGAGTCTTGCCAGTACCAGGAGGCCCATATAGCAATATACCCTTTACATGATTGATGCCCAATCTACAGTATTCAGCTCTTAGCAAAAGATCATCCATTATCGATGGTAGAAAAACACATATGTCTCATACTTACTTACTAACGACGTGAGGAGGAAACACCCTTGAAGCAAATGCCCTACGAAATATGTCAGTGAACTCAGCACTTAAACCACCTATCCCCAACTTTTCCAGGTTAAACTCTTTATGCTTGAAAAGTTTGCTGCTAGCAGCCTCCTTTTGGTTGATTACCTGCAGTACAACAAGTCTTATTTACGGATATGCTAGATACATTCACTATCAAAACAAGTGCTAAAAACAATATAGAAGCTATTTGGGGAACCTTAATTCCTGAATTCGGAGCAGACTCAAATATGATATATGTATCACTTGACAGGAATCCTCTGTCCATTGGTGTGGAACTCTCTTGACCCTCTAGCAAAGCTTGATTGACCGTGAACACATAGTTCGTTCCATAAAACTCAAATGGAACCCTTTGCCCAGTTGTCATGACCTGTAAACAACCCACGGTATCAATGATTTGGACACACAAAAAAATAAGTACCACACTAACAGCAACTCACAATCCAATTACTGACAAGAGACATAGCACAAATATAAGTTTACCCTGATGAAAAGATAAGCACCACAAAAAAAATTATGCCAAATAATTGTGTTGTACCTGATCTAGAAATCTCTTCCGAAGTTGTTGGGCAAGCACAACTGCATCCAGCTGGGGAAAAAAGGTAATAAGCATGAGATCTCGTGATCAAAATCAATTGAAATATCATCAGAAAATACCAGCACAGCCTACCTCATCATTTCGGTTGGCTCTTGCCTTGGCATATTCAAGGTCCAATGTGAGCAATGCCAAGTTGAAATCATCAGGAGGGACAAAACTGGATAAAATCGACGCAGATAATAAGGCATTACATGATCAAAAGTATAACAATTTCAGTGAATGGTAGAACTTCCTACCTGCTCACTGAAACAGAATCACCAGCTGAAACCTTCGCTTGCCGACGCTGAATGGCATTCAAGGCAACGCGTCCACTTGAAACAGCATCATGGGCAGTGGAGTGTCATTAAGGATCACAGATGAGAAGAGCAAATTTTAACTTCATGGCAAGGTTGGCACACGAGACATCATAAAAGCTTCAGTAAGAAATTTTTTCCCATCATATGTTCTGGAAGTTCAAACAATGTTTTATAATTTTGAAAAAGGAATAGATTTCTTGGCAGCCATGCCTGGAAGCCACATGATGATGAACCAAGTTCAAAGCAGTACAGCTACATGCAAAGGGTGGAATACTGGATGAATAAACACCAACATGTGTTTCTGCTGAGACTAATTGTAATCATATGCCTATGATAATCAAAATTCATTTCCATGTTGATTCATTGTTCATCAATGCATTAAAAATGGCGATAGATTTAGTAACAGTCAGAAATACTGAAACCGAAATCGTCAATAATATGGCTAACTATCCAACGTTTCATTTTATCCCCCAACGCAGATGGCTCGCGATTATAATTTCCATTCACCTAAACCACCGTCCTTACAACAGTGACGTCAACTACGGGCATCCATGCTGAGATAAACTGAATTGCCAACCTAACATTGCTATATCACCCAAAAAAAAAAAACGAAATGCTCCTGAAACCAAAACATCCAAGCGGAATTATCCAGCTAGCAGACCAGACCGAAGAGCCAGGGAGGCTCATGCAAGTGAGATCTCAAAACAGTACATACGACCAATTACGAGATCATCTGTAAAAAAGGATATCGTAGGGTGAAGACCCAGGCTTCGGCGACGAGGGCGAGCCCGTTGGGGAAGCGGCGTAGGTCCGCAGGGGAGACGTAGGCGCAGTTGGTGAGAGCTAGCTCCTGGTTCGGAGTACTCACGACCTCCATGGACGCTCCGCCGCCACCTCCTTGCCCATGGTAGTACCTCCCCGCCATGGCCGCTGCTATAGGGAGATCTCGCTCGCGAGAGATCGTGCGTGAGCGTATGCCGCTCTGCTCGGGAAGAGGAAGAAGAGTGCTTCAGCCTTCAGGTGCGCGTCTCTGCTCGCTTCCTTCGGTCCGAAGGGATGGCTTTTGGGCCGGAAAGATACTAGTGAATGGGCTTGGCATACAAAGAGGAAATGATGGGCTCCAACACGGTGGACTCATTAAGAAAACAGACCGAACAGAATCAGCCCTCGAAAACATTGGATGGTATATTGTAGCACACAAGAAAAACGAATCGAAGCTGCAATCTGAGGTTTGGAAATTTTGATTCACCTGAATTTAAGACAATATTACATGATCAGAATCAGATGATAGTATAATCCACACAGATTTTCATACTTCACATTAATTGATTTCATATCCTGAAATGAATTCGTCAGTCGTCACAACCTGAATTACTTGGACATGGAGTTGAGGATTTTGTCTCATGAAACTTACACTGTCATCCAGAATGAAGGTGGTAGTGTTTGATTGAAGCGATACCCGCTTTAAAAATGCCACGAGTTCCCGGATATACTAAATCTTGTACCTTCTGGTTTGCTGGCACAACATGTCATCAGCTATTGTGGGTGTCATAGTTGCAAGTATCAAAATATACTCTCCCCGTGGCTCTTGATACCTTTGGGATCTAATATCTCGAATGAACTCGTAAGAGCATCTCTAAAAGTTCTCAATAATTTTACTCCCAAAAAACTGGTTTTAGAGAGTTGCTATATCTTTTGGAGTAAAAGAAGACATGCACTCCAACCATTCCCAATAATCGTTTCCTAAATAGTTCAAATATCCTTTAGGGAGTAAGAATTAGGTGGCTAAATGTAGCAACCTTTAGACCATGGGTTGGGAGTTGGTAAATTTAGCAACCTCATATAAGAAACGGTTAGAGAATGATTTTTATTAATCACATCCTAAATTTCTATTTAGCAACCTCATTTAGGGAATGGTTGGAGATGCTCTAACTACCTGACTTACTTGAATATGGAAATGAAAGACTGCATGTGGGGTCGTCCCACGTCAAGTTTGTGTGTGTGTGTGTGTTTTAATAGACGGATGAAGTGTGTTTAGTTACAACAATACGTCATGACCGGTCGTAGTGGAAAATGTCCAGACGTCAGCATATGCGTGTGGGACCTGAAACTGCAATAACACGCGTAACTATATCTAACCGGATTAGGATTTTATTATTCGGATTACATTAAGCATATATGATAACTTGTTTGATTATCCTATCGAACCCTACTAACTCGTTCCCGTGGACCGCCATTTTGACAATAGACACTTCACACTTCCCACGTTTTGTGCGACATGCCAAGTTTAACATACTTCTGTGCAACTTCTATGAAACTGACGCACCACGACGGACGATGCGCAGGGAAATTTGAGATGCATTCGAAGTCCACCACTGGGCACTATTAATTGAGCTCCTATTAATTTGGTGAGAGGGTCGGGAGCTCATGGAAGAAGCCTCGACTGTTTACCAGGCTATTTATAGTGGACAGTGTTATCACATACAGTAAGTTGATTGAGTGATAGTTTTCACGCTAAATGAAACATAAGTTTCATATGGAGTCTCTGAGCAACGTAAGCACGATTGTGCGGATCGCGCAGGACATCGCGGCGGCGGTGACGACGGTCAGCCGGAACAGGAAACGGTGCCAGAAGCTGGCGAAGCGCGTACGTGCAGGGCATCGGCGACCTCCTCCGGGAGCTGGACGCGGTGGCCGCGGGCACGAAGACGGACGCGGCTACGCAGAGGCTCCTGCAGCTGCACAGGCTGCAGGAGACGCTGAGCCACGCGCTTCGCCTGGTGCGCTCGTGCCAGGACAGCGGCCGCACGCGCCGCCACATCGCCGGCGGGCGCATGTCCGACGAGTTCGACGAGGTGGACGGCGAGATCGACCGGTGCCTCCTCGACCTCGGCGTCGCCAACCGCATCCTCATTGCCCGCCTTGAGAAGCAGCAGATGCTCCAGAACGAGGGTGCCGGCGGCACGGAGACGGTGACGCTGAGGATCGGCATGCCGCGCGACGACAACGCTGACAACATCAAGCGCTGCATCCGCACGAGATATTCAAGGTCCGAGTTATTGAAAAATAAAATCAGATGTGCTGCAGCGATTTCTCCAACCGTATTTAATTTATACGTGCCCCTTCGATGCAAAAAAATGCAGGAGTGACAGGTGTTTCAGCTGCCGCCTCCACTGCAGACAAGTTCACGGTGACCGTCAGGTCCGGCGCCGTCGACATCCCGTCGCTGCTGGACCGGGTTCAGCAGCAGCTCAACCGCAACGCGGAGGTCGTCACGCCGGCTGCCACCGGCTCTGGGGTCGAGAAGAAGAATTACGTGATGAAAGATCACGACAAGAAGGCCGACCACAAAAGCGCAGCCGTCCAGGACCCCAGAGACAAGCAGAGCCAGGGCGGCGGCGCCGAGCTCAAGATGGAAAAGGCCATGGTGGGCGTGAACCAACAACAAGCGCCTGCGCCGTACGTCTACCTGCCGTTCAAGGTGGCGCTGGTGCCCGCCGGCGACGAAGCCAGCAGCATGTACAACCACCACGCTCCGCCACAGCATGGTTTCGCGCAGTACCCCGTCCTCCATGCCCAGCGGCAATCCAACTTCAACACTCACCGCGTCCACTTGAAGGATATATACCAGTGCCAACAAATATGTTAGTGCTTACTATACCAATTTGGACACCGTGAAGGACGCCAACAGGCATGAAAAAGAAAGGAAATGTGTCCAAGGGCGGTGGCGAGCGGGAGGAAGGAAACGAGACCATGGCGATAGGGAATGTCGCGGCGATCGGTGTTCATCCCCTGCACACGGCAGGACGGTAAGCAGCGTGGTGGTGCCGCCGTTCGTGACGTTCCACTACATCAACGCGTACGAGGATGTGGATGCCGATGGACAAGCGACGGAGGTGGTCGTCGACCGCTGCGAGCACTACGCGGACACGTCCATCCTGGACAGGCTCCGGCTCGACAACCTCAGGTCGTTCACCGGCGACGACGTCCTGCCTGACGCGAGGTGATGGCCTGCACGAGATGTACGCTTACGATCATCACCCGTGAAACTGAAACAGGTCCTGACACGATCTGAGATATGGAATCAGGGTGGGGCGGTTTAGGATACCGCTCGGAGACTGCTCTGGACCCCGAGGAGCACGGACGAGGCATGGACATGTGCAGCATCAACCCGGCCTACCGCTACCGGTACATGTACGCCTGCGGCGCGCACAGGCCGTGCAACTTCCCCAACACGCTCATCAAGGTTACCCGGAAACCGGAACCTCCTTGACCCAGTGCCTGCCAGCGCGCACACTTCTGTAATTCTGTTCTTCCTTTTTTGGGGGCGGGGGCGCGCCTGATGCCCTATTGCAACTGCAGGTGGATCTGATGGAGAAGAAGGCCAGGACCTGGTACGAGGATGGCGCGGTGCCGTCCGCGCCCCTGTTTGTGGCCGGGCCCGGCGCGGCCAGGGAGGACGACGGTTAGTTGCTTTTGCTTCCGTCCATCGCTCGCCAACTTTGCGGCAACCGGCGAAGCGTGCCGGCATGGTATGCTGGGTTCCTGAATCGCGAGAATGCGTGGACATTTTTTTGGTAGGTGTGGTGATATCGCTAGTGAGCGCCAAGGACGGGGCGGGCTACGCGGTGCTGCTCGACGGAACGACGTTCCAGGAGGTGGCCGTACGGCCTGCACGGCTGCTGGATTCCAAGAGCACGACACGGCTGAGGTTGTAGTAAACAGCATAATTATAAGTTTTAATGTGCTAGTTTGGGACATATATAACAAACAGCTGACTCCGAAAGAACACACGAGGAAAAGGCATATGATTAGCGTCCCTTTCTTGCCACTCGGCAGTACTGCTGCGCTTCAGAGTGTGTTCGGGTCTAAACTTTATAGCTTTCACATCAAAAAGAATCTTACTATTGTAGACTAAATAAAGTTTAATTATAAAATAAATTACAGACCTCTAGATTAATTTACGAGACGAATCTAATGAGGTTAATTAAGTCATGATTAGAAGACGGTTACTGTAGCATCACTTTAATAAAACATAAATTAATTAAGCTCATTAGATTCCTCTTGAAAATTAGTACTAATCTGTTAATAGGGTCTTGTCATTAAATTGATCGAAACATTAATAAATAGTAAGATTCTTAGAGGGCAGGAAACGAACGGAACCTCAGTTTTCGTTTCAGGAGGGAAAGGACCTACTGCGAATTTTATTCATATATATGCAAGAGATGAGACAAGTCTTATCCGAATAGGCAGACTACCAAGTTTGTACTTCCATTGTCTAGGAAGTTACAACAACTGAAAACTGGAAACAGCGTACTGTCAGTAACAACATTAGCGTTACATGCTTGCTAAAAAATTTCTGCGCCTCTTGAAGGCTATAAGAACATTTCCTTCTTTAGTGTAAAACTTTTTTGCTACTTCATGCTCAGATATTAATCTAAAATATGCATTCACCAAATCACCCATATCATCACCTACACTTATCACGGCGTCATCTCATCTAGACATTAGCCACCGTTAAATACTATTTATAACTACTCGACACAATGGTCACAAACGACACTATAAAGAGTACTCGTACTTTTGTTTTGCTAATTACTTTAAGGTATATGTTGGGTAACTGTCCGAAATTAAGTTGGCCCTCATTAGTCCTTTAGTGACGCCATCATCTTCAATAGTGCCATGCCAACCAGACTTTGCAGATTAGGAGCAGAGCACAAGAGAAGAGGAGCCCGGAAAGCTGTGTTGGGATTACTTTTCTTAAGTAGAATTGTGTCCAACTTGGTGGAATCTGCACTGCTAGAAGGTTAAGCACCAAGACCAGAAAGAAAAGGATTGTGATTTACACGAAAAAACGGAGTAATTCTGCCATTCTCAAAAACTTTGTTCAAATTACATAGAGAAAACAGTTGCATTCAGTTTCAGTCTTGCAGACACCACGAGAGAATCCAGAACATCAAACACGACTTATCTACACGCTTATTCGACAGACATGGCAAGCCGGCGTTCCCCAGCCTGCCCGGGCACTTGGGGACACGCACCCATCCTCTACTCCTCGTCCATGCCGTCCTCGTCATCCTCCTCCATGATCCTCATCTTCTTGACGGCCTGCGCGGCGTCGCCCCTGACCGCGCCGTTGGGGACCTGGATGAGGATGTCCGACTTCTGGCCGGTGACCGCGTTCACGAGCCCGCCGCTGCGGTCCACCTTGTAGTCCAGCTCGTCCTTCCTGGGCGCGGCGTCGATGTAGACGGTGGAGTTCTCGTCGATCTCCTCCTGGATCAGCATCTTGGACAGGTGCGTCACCACCCTCTTCTCGATCCACCGCCTGATGGGCCTCGCGCCGTACACCGGGTCGTAGGACAGAGACAGGATCACGTCCAGCGCAGCGTCGGTGACGGCCAGAGCAATGCCGCGTTCGGCGAGGCGGACGGCCACGTCCTTCATCTGAAGGCGAGCGACCTTCCTCAGTTGCTCGTGGGACAGAGGGTCGAAGATCACGATCTCGTCGAGGCGGTTCAGCAGCTCAGGACGGAAGTGCCTCCTCACCTGCACAAACAATTTGCATTCAGCATCACTCACAGTTGGAAAATAGGTAGCGATAAATTTTCGAATTGATACTGATCGTTCTGGATGCTTTACCTCCTGCATCACCAGGTCGCGCGCGACCTTCATGGAGTTCTTGCCCACCATCCCGCCGAGGAGGTGCTCGGCGCCGAGGTTCGAGGTCATGATGATCACGGTGTTCCTGAAGTCCACCGTCCTGCCTTGCCCATCGGTCAGCCTGCCGTCGTCGAGCACCTGGAGCAGGGTGTTGAACACCGCGACGTGCGCCTTCTCGACCTCATCGAAGAGGATGACGCTGTACGGCCTCCGCCTCACTTGCTCGGTCAGCTGCCCACCCTCCTCGTGGCCAACATAGCTGCAGCCAACAAGATTTCGGGATGTCAGAACACGAATTCAGATGTTCACGAGCTAGCGCCATATGGGAACGTGTTGAACCAAACAACATACCCAGGTGGTGCTCCGATGAGTCGAGCGACCGAGTGCTGCTCCATGTACTCGGACATGTCGATGCGCACGAGCAGGTTCTCGTCGTCGAACAGCTGCTCGGCGAGGGCCTTGGCGAGCTCCGTCTTGCCGACACCGGTCGGACCAAGGAAGAGGAAGGAACCGGTGGGCTGCTGCGGCCTGCCCAGCCCAGCCCTCGACCTCAACACCGCCTCCGCGACGGCGTTCACCGCCTCCGTCTGGCCGACCACCCTCTGGTGCAGCCGGTCAGCCAGGCCAACCAGCCTCTCCTTCTCGTTCTGCCCGAGCCGGGTCACCGGAATGCCAGTCCAACGGCTCACCACCTGCCAACACGAAAGAACACCGCCATTTCAGCACACGCTGCATTCACAATCGGCATTGCTCTGGAAAACTCTGGAGAGATACGTACCTCTGCAATCTGTTCGGGGCCGACAGTTTCGGTGAGCATCAGGTTCTCCCCCGTCTCGCCCTCCAGCCTGGCGATGGCGACGTCGATCTCCTGCAGAGCGCCGTACTTGAGGTCGGCCACGCGAGCCAGGTCCATCCGGCGCTCGGCCTCCTGCAGGCTGAACTGCAGCTCCTCGCGGCGCTGCTTCAGCTTCCTGATCTCGTCGATCCGCTCCTTCTCCTTCCTGTACTTCATCGTCAGTGGCTGCAGCTTGTCCCTCAAATCATCTAGTTCCTTCCGGACCTGAACAATGAAGATCAGACTCAGTACCAAGTACAGTTAAAACAAGGATTACACTGCAATTTAGGAAAAAGTAATGAGATACTTACCTCAACCAGGCGGGCCTTGCTGGCCTTGTCCTTCTCCTTCTCGAGCGCGTGCAGCTCAACCTCCAGCTGAATCCTCTTCCTCTCGAGGTTGTCAATCTCCTCTGGCTGGCTGTCAAGCTGCACCCTCACGTTCGCGCAAGCCTCGTCCACCAAATCAATGGCCTTATCCGGCAGGTGCCGTCCCATGATGTACCGCGCGGAGAGCTGCGCCGCAACAACGAGCGCGCGGTCCTGGATCCTGACACCATGGTGGCCCTCGTACTTCTCCTTGAGCCCTCTCAGGATGCTGATGGTGTCCGGAACGCTGGGCTCGGCCACGAACACCTGCTGGAACCTGCGCTCGAACGCGGCGTCCTTCTCCACGTACTTGCGGTACTCCTCCAGCGTGGTGGCCCCGATGCACCGGAGCTGGCCGCCGCGCCAGCATCGGCTTGAACAGGTTCGCCGCGTCCATGGACCCCTCCGTGCGTCCCGCGCCGAGCACGAGGTGGATCTCGTCGATGAAGAGGATGACCTTGCCGTCCGCGTCCTCCACCTCCTTGAGCACGGCCTTGAGCCGCTCCTCGAACTCGCCGCGGTACTTGGCCCCGGCCACCAGCGCGCCCATGTCCAGCGCCACGAGACGCACGTCGAGGAGGTTGCTGGGCACGTCGCCCCGCACGATGCGCTGCGCCAGGCCCTCCACCACGGCGGTCTTGCCCACGCCGGGCTCGCCGATGAGCACCGGGTTGTTCTTGGTGCGGCGCGAGAGGATGCGCACCACGCGCCGGATCTCCTCGTCCCGGCCGATCACCGGGTCCAGCTTCCCGGCCTGCTCCACCAGGTCGCGGCCGTACGTCTTCAGCGCCTGAAACGTGGTGTCCCCCGTCGCGGACTCCACGCGCCGGCCTGCGCCGCCCTCGCCGCGGAGCTTCTCCAGCTCGGCGCGCACCCGCGCGGAGGACACGCCGGCCTCCTTGAGGCAGTCGGAGATCTGGGCGTCCTCGAGGAGGCCGAGGAGGAGCTGGTCCACGGCGAGGTGGGAGTCGCCGCGCTTCTTCTGGGCGGACTGCGCGCGGCGGATGACCTTGATCAGGGAGGTAGACGCCGGGACGGAGTCGGGAGGAGGGGACTGCGACGGGAGCTTCTTGAGCGCGTTGGTCAGGACGCGCTCGAACGAGTCACCGGCAGAGCCGTCGCCGCCGGAGGCATGGGTGATGGCCTGGCGGAGGATGCCGGACTTGTCCGACGCCAGCGCCGCCGCGAGGTGGAGCGGCGTGAGCTGCGCGTGACCGGCCTCCGACGCCATCTCGTGCGCCGCCACCAGCGCCTCGTTGGTCTTGTGGGTGAAGTTGTCAGGATTCATGGCTGCTGATCCTCTGCTTCTCACAATCTACTGTCACAAAAATCTCTCCTATTTCCTGAGAATCGCGAGTGCTTGTGGAATGGCCTCAGTATCAGTGCTTCTGATAACTGTGCCTCGGCGGTGGAGAGCGGCGAGCATAAGAAGGCGGAGTGGAGTGTTCGGCGGGAGTCTAGAAGAGCGTGGAAAGCCTGCCGGAAGGGACGGGACAGGGGACGAAGCGGCTAGACGGTGCGAGAGGGTTCTATGACATGTGGGGCTCGATGGTTGCTAGCCGTTCATCCTTAAACGGTAGCGCTTCCGATGCGCGACACTTGTAGCGGTTTCTGGATGAGGTTGTTCGCTGTCGGCCTTTGCCGGCTTTATCGTGGTCACTGACATCGTGGTCCACGAGTCAGTTCAGATTTTTTATTCTTTATTACTGGTATTTCTTTTTCACCAACCCAGATGTGGCCCTGTTCGCTTCCTCGCCTCTAAAATTTAAGACTGTCACATCAAAGAGAATCTTATTATTTAAGAATATTTTGATCAATTTAATGACAAAACCCTATTGATAGATTGGTGCTAATTTTCGAGATAAATCTAACGAGCTTAATTAATTTAGATTTTGTTAAAATGATGCTACAAGAATCGTCTTCTAATCATGACTTATTTAATCTCATTAGATTCATCTCGTAAATTAGTCTAGGGCCTGTAGTTTATTATATAATTAAACTTTATTTAATACTCTTAAATAGTAAGATTCTATTTAAGATTAACTTATAAGATGTAGACCGTGATAACGAACACACCCACACACTCGTGCTTTATTATCCACGAGCCAGATTTTTTCCTTCGAAGACGACAGATCAGTCGTGGCACGTGACAACTGACACTTTGGTGACATGTTAGAGCGTCCTCAAAAGTAGAGACGGCACTAACTCTCTACGTCATCTAAGAGTTATCTAAGAGTCATCTAGGAGTTCATATCAACTCTAAAGTAATAATTGGCCCACATGTCGAGTGCTTCAATAAATGCTAGAGGCTGTCTCTTGAACAAGAGCTAGCAATCTTCTCTCTCTTCTTTTTCTCTAATAAATAATTCTAAGAGTTAGCTAAGAAGCAACCATTGAGGACGCTCTTACGCCCTTCCATACCAGGTGTCACGGCCGACGACCAACAGCGCATGGTCGATCTGACGGCCAGGGACCAGGGTTGATGATCTGTTGAACTGGAGTCAGATCTGAGCCGTTCCTTTCAAATCCCGGTGATAGCAAAACTGGAAAGAGAATCTTACTTATGAATATTTCGATTAATTTAATGATAAAACTCTTTTGACATATTAGTGTTAATTTTTTAAATAAATCTAATAAGCTTAATTAATCTATATTTTATTAAAGTGATGTTACAATGAACTCGTCTTTTAATCATGACTTAAGTAATCTCATTAGATTAGTCTCATAAATTAGTTTAAGTAACCTGTAATTTATTTTATAATTAAATTTTATTTAGTACTCATAAATAGTAAGATTCTTTTTGATGTGACAGCTATAAATTTTAGACCCCATAAAACGAACACACCCAAATTGTTGCTGGGCTTGCATTATCCTTGTATTTTATTGATTTAGTAATTTGTTTTTTACAGGCACCAGGTTAATCCGAAACACTAGCGTTTACTAATGTTTGTGCTATGTGCTCTTCTTACGCATAGTGTGTTTTAGCAATCTTACAGTTTTACTTCTTGCTATTATATTATATTATTTGATTTGATAATCAGGAGTATATGGTTAATTCAACAAAACTCACCAATTCGTTCCAGTAGTATTCTCGCTTCCTAGTGAGTAGTATAGCGACATAGCGTGTTTCACCTAAAAAAATGTTTTGTTAGGTATTCGAAAAAAACTATCTGCCTAGATAATCAGAATGGATAATTTCTTTTTCCGGTATACACTTTTCAGGGGAAATATGTAGTGCAAACCACCAACTAGGTGGAAACATGCAAACTCAATTCAAAAGTTAATTTTGAGTTTCGAAAAAATTCTGAAAACTTGCATGTGCATAGATGAGATGAGGATAAATATGCATACCAAATTGCAAGTCCAAATGCAACATAATTTAATAGAAACAAAAATGACAAAATCATGGTGCATGAGAGAAAAATGACAAAATAGTGAATAGCATTATACTTTTATCCTCTTGCACATGTTTTGTTATTTTTGTATCTACTAAACTAATACGTATTTGGACTTGAAATTTGGTATGAATATTTATTCTCATCTCATCTATACACATGCAAGTTTTCAGATTTTTTCAAAACTCTAAAATCAACTTTTGAATTGAGTTTGTATGTTTCCACCTAGTTGGTGGTTTGCACTACATATTTCCCCTACTTCTCAGCCCCCAAAACCAGAGTGGCCCAGCCCACTAGACGTACCCCGAGACCCCAAAACCAGACGCGCCGCGCCGCGCTGCCCGGGCTGGTCGATCCTCAGTCCCACCTGGCCGCGGCTGCCCTCGACCCCACACCCCAAGTTCCCAACGCGCCGCCGGCCCGCCGCCCCGAACCCTAGACCCGACGCGCCACGCCGCCACCGCTGTGTGGCACGCTTCCCCAAATCCTCTACCGCTTCCCTTCGCGAGATCCGCTTGCCCCGGAGCCGACGCGATGCCGCCACGGAGGAAGCGGCGAGCGGCCCCCGCCAAAGAGCAGCCGGCACCGCCGTCGCCGCCACCGCAGCCGCCGGAGCCTCCACGCGCGGACGCCTCATTGGCGGAGAAGCTGGAACATGTCGCCACCCAAGAACGTACGGTGCCCTACACCCCTCTCCCTTATTCCTCATCTATGCTAGCGCTCAGCAGCGCGGGCCCCATCTCTGTTCTTGATTGATGCGTTTTATGAGCTTGTTTGCCATCTAGTTTCTGTATATTATATTAGGCAAGATTTGTGATGCATAGAATTTCATTGCTCGGATGAATTTGGTGGTGGCTGTACCTGTACCTCATCGAGGCAAAATTTGGTTCGCTCTGTCGAATTTTCTGAGCACACCAGATTGTTGTAATGCTGTTCGCCCTAACAGATGCACAGTTAACTAGGTTAGCCATGTGAATTTGAATAATCAGAACACACTGCTTTCTTGAAACAATAATAATAACAGAAGGAGAAGTACAGAATGGGAGATAATAACTTGCAAAACTTCAAATGTTTGCAGATTAAAAAGGGCAGCTTCGAATTATGACTCCCACTAGTTGCTACTATCTAATTTTACCTGTTGTCTTCCCAGTACCTCAATGTATAAAGAACACATGGCATAAATACCTGTTAATTACATTTTTCATTCATTATAGCAGTGTCGATTGTATTGCTAATGCGGGGTCCTCAATATATAGGGAATCGCCGGATCGCTGCTATCAGAGCCATCGAAGAAGCAGAGAGTGAGAGCATACGCTCTTGGTTGCAATTGGCGCAGTCACATTTTTCTAAAGAACAACTAGAGTCGAATGCTTTGGATTATTTTCGGGATAACTTGCCCAACTTATCAGTTGCCCATATCCATGATGGAAAACGTGATGCGCTTGAGCTGAAATGGAATGATGGTGACACATGCATAGTTGGAGACCTCGTAGATGACAGGATTTTGCGAGCTTCAATGGCATCGGTGCCAACTGTTAGTGGTCTCCAATTCCCAGGGAATTCAGGTCTGAGTATGTTCTTTACATAATAATGTCTATTTACTTTCTGGCCACCAACCAATAAGCAGCCAACTCAAAGGGTTTTGCCACCTCGTATGATTTGTGCAGTTGATATGGACCGCTACGGGCGCACTAGTTTTGGTTTTAGTGATTCTGTAAGTATTTCTGCACTCAGTAATACCAGATACTAGTACTTCTTTCCTACAGTTCACTATTCTTATGAATTTCTGTTGCTTTGAAGGCTTGGAGTGAACTACCTGCAGGTGAAATGGCAGGCGCAACAGATGCGTTTCAGACACCCGGGGTTTGTATTTTTCTTCTTTCCACTTTACAGAATTGGTAAAATATTGTATCACATATTAATGGCATAGTATCATTTTCCCTCCAGGTGGATGAATAGTTTACAGATTTTGTTATAAATTTACATTTTTGCGTTTTAACTTGATTCTGCGACAGGCTATGAGTAGCCGACTCTCTGTTGGCACGACACCCAAAACTAAAAGGTTGCCCAAGAATGGTGAGATGCTTTTATCTGTGCATGGCTCACCTCTTGGGGTCTACAAGGAAGACAATTTAGAAGCCTATTCAGGGTATTCACCTTACTCTGTTGCTCATTTTGCTGATAAGTATCATCTGTTGACTAACTTTTGTTTTCTTTCAGAATCAGGCAACAGAAATGAAGATGCTACCTGCTGATGTGCTAGATACATTTAGAACTGATGTCTGCAGGCTTTGCAGGATGCTAACAACCATTGAGGTTTTGGCGAAAGTCACAAGTGTATGCTGGATGCTGCCAACGGTATTGGTGAGGCACTCATATGTCCAGACCAAGAAAACATAAGCATAATCTCAACGGCTGGGATTAGAGTACACCGTTTCATTCAAATCTGATGGCTCTTAGTTTTACCTTGTCCTTTAGTTCTACTGTAAAAACTATTCCAGTTGATTTCCAGTTGCTGTAAGCCACCTCCTGCATGAGGGCACAACGTTGCTTGGTCTGGAGGAGAAATCTATTGCTATTATCTATCTACTTTCCTTGATTCTTGCCTTAATTTTATCCAGAAAGATACATTGCGACAGAAATACCGGTAAGCATTGCCAAGAGTAAACAGTTAGATTGTGTTTGGTTTACTCATTAATTTTTTCATACGAATAACTTCCCAAGAATCAATAACATTATATTCAATCAAAACAGAAAGAAAATTTCTGACTTTGACACAGTTTATACATACTGCAGGAGCTTAACATTTGTTATCCTATCTCCATCTCCAGCATATTTTTTTTAGCTTTATGTAAAAATGGGCCTAGTGCTGGAGGAGAGGATGCTATCACATTCATCAGCTATTGGGTATAGATCATTGATTTCGTTTTTTCTCTGTTAAGATGAATGCCTTTTTCATCAGTAAGAATTGAAAGTTTAAAAATTCCAGGTTGTTTTTTATTCTCTTTCCTTTTTAATTAATTTTTAATTCTCAGTTGATATCTGTGTGACCAAATGAATTTGCCGTGCAAGTGAGCTAGCATTCCCAGTTTGAAGTCCTATATACTTTTATGAAACCTTCCGAGGTGGTATTTGGTTTTTCAATTATAAACAGAATCAATAGGAGAATAATCAATCATCAACATATTTTTATTGGCTCTAATTAAATGCTCTTTGTTTTGAATTGACAACTTTAAACTGAACAATAAAGTAGTCAAATTTCAGATTCAATCCAACTTTAAACATTGTAACTGCATTTGCACAATAGCCACGTGATTATCCTTTGTATCATCGCCCTTCTGGGATCTACAGAGGTGTAAAGCGACAGAATTGCAGCCCACTGTAAATCTCAATCGACTGCAAATGTTTTTACCTATGCAACGTGAACAGCTTTAGTTGAGTACATTATTATCGTCTCTTCATGTTTTGTGAGTCCTTGATGATACTACGATAGGCATGAACAGTGAACTATGGAGAAGGGTCCTGGAATGTGGATGACTTTGGCCACTAGCAGAAATGCCTGCGGGAAGGTGCGTGTGGCAACTGCATAGAGCCACCTGGTGGGCGACACCATGGCGATCGGGCTCGTCTTCTGCCACCAAATTGAAGGCGTCAGCTCTTCAGGCTCCACAGACTGTAAAATATGACAGCTGCGCCGTCAGTCCCGTGCCCTCGATGAAGAGCTCGGCGGCGCGGCTCTCGGGGTCGGGAGCACCGAGGACGGCAGAGGGCTCGGTCGACACACTGACTTGCCAAGGTCCATGGAGCCCTGGGCAGCTGTACGTACAAGCGCCAAAACTCTGTGTACGCGACTCAGAGCAGGACTAGTGAGGGACGGCGGCCGGGCGTGTTCAACAGTCTGGAAGGCTGGGGTGGTGGGAGCACTTGATAGAAATGGCGCTCGGGCACGGCGTGGCCTCATCAGGGTGGGAATACGGTGTGGAGTGGGAAGAATGAACGGCGCAGGCGTTGGCTGCCAAATCCACGAGTGGAAGGTGATGAACAGAGTAGCCCAATCAAGATCCGGAGAAGCGCACGCAGTTTAGAATGCAGAATAAAATCGTTGCAGATTTTTTACCTCTTCATCCCCTATGCAATAGTTTAGGAGAGCTGTTAAGAGTTGCTCTTATAAGAGGAGGCACCTGGGCAGTCGCCGCCCCAAGTTTCTTTTCCGAATTTTCATTTAGGCTAAATGAAATAACTGTTATGAAACTGACATCAATCAATGAGCTACAGTGTTTCTGGAGTGAATTAATTGATGAGTTACCGTGTGGACGAATTTATGACGGGTGGTTGGCACCCGGAGGAAGCTTCCGGCGTTGAGGGAGCCGGCCTGTTTACATGTACAAATAGGGGTCCATCCGATAGCGATGGATACCAAGAAAGAGCTCCCATTGTACTCTGTAATATTGTGAGATCAACAATAAGAAGAAAGCCAGCTACCCGCCCATACCTGTGTTCATCCATTTGTGCTATTTGAGTGTGATTACTAAGTTGGTTCCGGTTGTTTCACAACACGTTATCAGCACGAGTTCTACCGAGCTATAAGGTAAGGATCGGTTTCGGTTATCACTACCTACCGATGTTCAGCTACCAACTGGTAAGTATGAAATAAGAGCATATGAACAAATGCTTGCTGGTGTTGCCGACAGTGAGGACATAATTGAACTCCATGACCTAGTGCTATGGAAACTAAAGCTACCCGAAGTTAGCACAAACCTACTCTGTTTTATCCATCTACACCTATCTAAGTGCTACCAGCAGCTAGCACTTAGCATCACAAGATGATGCTCACTCGTGTGCCGGTCCCGAAGACCAAGCACGGAGTTGGACATGGCCCTGAAGCGCCATGACCAGGACCTCCGAAGTAGGTTCCTCGCGATGGCCGATGAGCTCGCAACGCCCGCAACCCCGAAGTGTTGCGGGTTGACGCACTTCACGTGTCGTCGCCGTCGACGGGTCGCCTTGCACCATGCGCGTCGTCGCAGTGGGAGCCGGTGGCCGTCACGGGAGTTCCGAGCACAGCCGTGGGGATGAAGAAACCCCATGCGTGCTGTCGTATTGGGCCCGTTATTCCGCCGCCCGTTCTCGCCGTGGAAAGGCCTTACAGCCCCGCGTCGACAACGTGGCGAGTCCCCGGGCTACCACCCGGGCGGAACCGGTAGGGGACCCCCACCAAGTGGGGAAGCGGCCCTGAAATGCTGCAACCGCGCCACCATGTCGAGGTGGTCGCCGGAGATAGGCGGCCCCGAGTGCCGTTGCTCCTTCTAGGCCGGGGTCCCGAAGCGCCCTGCGCCATGACCTCGGGCGGAGGGCCTGCGTACTACCTTGGGTCTCCGGCCTCGCCGCCACAAGGCCTTGCGCGCGCCACGGGCTACCGCCCGCGAGCCACCCGTCGCCGCCGCGGGCGCGCGCGCCAAGTCCAGCCGCGAGGCTTCCACCCGAGCCGCGCCGCTCCCGGCCATCGCCTAGCGGATCGCGCGCCGCCGGCCGCGGGCTCGCGGGCCGCCTAGCCGCCCGCCGCGATCCCGCGCGCGCTCGCGGGCCCCGCCCGGCGGTGCACCGAGCGCCGCCCTAGCCGTGAGCTCGGAGCACGCGCCGCCCTTGGCCGCCTCCCGCGCTCCGCCTCGGACGCCGACCCCGAGCCGCGCAGCCGCAACCTCCCGGACGAGGGTCGGCACGCGACCCCGCGTGGCCGTAGGCCGCGGTGCGCCGCGCGGACTCGAGCCGCCCGGCGACCTCGCCCGCGTGCCGTCGGACCGCGGGCCGCGCCCGGCCGCGAACTAAACCAGCCGCCGGCCGCGCCCGGGGCTCCAACCCCACCTCGCCCCGGCCGCGAGCAGCCCGAGCCGCCGGCCGCGCGCCACCCGCCGCGGATCCAGCCGGATCCGGAGATCCACCGAGGTGCGCCGCCTCCCACGGGAGAGGCAGAAAGAAAATCGGGGAGCGCCGCCCCGTTTGAGGCCGGTGCCGAACGGACCCGGGGCGGCTAGGGTTTAACCCTAGGCTGCCGGACCAAGTGGGCCGGCAGCCTTGGCCCATGGGCTAATCCGGCCTAAGGCCGGAATAAGACAGACCCATTCGTATGCATAGAAAAAAAAAAGGGGGAACGGGCTGGGCCGGATTACGCTTTCTATTAATTTTGCGTTTTACCCCCGAAGTTTGGTTAATTCGCGAAATTAATTTTCCTGGACCCTGGAAATTTACGGATTAAACCCCGAAGCGTTTAATCGCGTGATTACCATGACTAACCCTTCGTTTTTATTTAAAGTTAATTTATACATTATTATTTATACTCACTAACATGCAGGGAATTCTTTCTGGGAATATTCATGACCCACATATTTGCAATATCTACATGCATGATTTACCCGAAGTAAATTGCATGATATTGCGAGCATGTAGGACATTGCAAAGAGGGAGTTCACCCAGCTCGCCTTGGATGGCAGCAACTACCTCACCTGGGCTCAAGACATTGTCATTAACCCGAGATCCATGCGCCTCGGTCATACTATTGCTAAGCTCGAAGTCGGCAAGGAAAAGGCTGTGGTCGATGACGCCGATAGTGCAAAGGCTTTGCATTTCCTGCGTCATCACATACACCTGGACCTGAAAATGGAGTATATGACCGAGGAGGATCCACGGGTTCCGTGGGAATCCCTGAAGGATCGCTTTGACCAACAACATGCCATTGCACTCCCACGAGCTCGGAATGATTGGATTACCCTACGCTTCCAAGACTATAAGTCCGTGGCGGCATATAACTCTGCCATCCATCGAATCGTCTCAATGTTGCGTCTCCGTGGCCGCAGATCACGGACGCCGAGATGATCGAGAAAACCCTGAACACCTTCCACCGGGCAATATCGTTACGCAACAACGATGCAGGTGTCGAAATATACGAGATATTCTCGGCTCGCTCGGACCTCGTTAGTTGCGGAACAGCGGAATGAGGTTCTCATGCGGAACCACTCGCCCGACCCATTGGGTCGATGGGTGTGCTCGAAGCACACGCCAATGTTGCCGGAAATTCGATGGCCCGAAACAAGGCCGTAAGAAATGGAAGGGCAGAAAGGGTGGTATGTTTAAAGGCGAGAGGAAAGGGTAAGCCCCGAGGTAAAGGTGACAAGAAGGTCACGGGTGAATCATCCGGGGGAGCAAGAATGCATGCTATAGATGCGGACGTTCGGGACATTGGTCTCGCAAGCGTCGCGTCCCCGGACACCGATTGACGCTCGTCGTCGTTCTTCCGAAGTAAGAACGAGGGCGGGCCCGAGTCCCACTTTACCACCGAGCTCGAAGCTCACGCCAATGACATGGTCATTGCGAATAGTGGAGACGTCCGAAAGGACGACAGCGGGGACGACCTTCTTGATGATGACTTTGACATATTCGGGGACCTCGAGTAATCCCCTCCATGTCAAGTGCAATGTTCCGCACGTCGTCGATTCATGATCCCGAAGTACTCGTAATAAAGCTCCTGAAGAGCACACGGTTCCTCGAAGAACCGTAGATGTAAATAGTGCTCCCGAAGCAGACTCGAGTCATGAGTATGCTCCGAAGAGCAGCTGTTGTAAAGCCGAAGTCTTTACAAACAGCTTTTCCTGAATTGTTATCATTTCATGTGTTTATATTTCCTGCATCTCTATTTATCATGTCCGGGATATTTGATACGAGTTCGGCTGGGTCCCATGGCGGATGAGGAGTGTTGTCTCGTAGACAGCGCAACCACCAATACCATATTAAAGGAGACTAGGTATTTCCACACTTTAACCAAAAAGTCTGAAAATATTATGACCATTGCCGGAAGCAATGCTCATATTGTTGACACCGGAAGTGCCACACTAGTTTTCCCTATGGGTACACGGATACTTGTGAGGAATGCTATCCTCTATCCGGAATCCAAGCGTACCCTTGTGAGCTTTAAAGATATCCGGGCAAACGGTTTCCACCTGAAACCGAGACCGAACATGGTATTGAATACTTGCTCATCACAAAATTTGATGGATATCAAAAGCATGTGGTTGAAAAACTCCCTTCATCACCATCGGGTTTGTACCGTACGTACATTAAACCCGTCGATGAATATGTTGCGATGAAGACAATCTTTCGTGACCCCGATGCCTTTAAGACATGGCATGAAAGATTGGGTCACCCTGGGTTGGGAATGATGAGAAGAATCATCAACAATTCTGCTGGTAATGAAATTGAGCCAAAGAACTTCCCGAATCCTGAAGAATTCATTTGCACGGCTTGTGCAAAGGGAAGTTGATCACTAGGCCATCCCTCCCGAAGATTAGGGATGAGTCACCTGTTTTCCTGCAAAGGATACAAGGGGACATATGTGGACCTATTCAGCCTCTCTCGGGGCCGTTCGGGTATTTCATGGTACCGATTGATGCTTCTACCGGATGGAGTCATGTGGATCTTCCGTCCACAAGAAATCATGCCTTCTCTAAGCTCATTGCTCAAATCATCGGATTAAAGGCAAGTTTCCCGATAACCACATACGATCCATTCGTATGGACAATGCTGGTGAGTTCGGGTCGAAAGCCTTTGATGATTATTGCATGGCTATGGGCATTAAGGTAGAGCATTCGGTACCACATGTCCACACTCAAAATGGCCTAGCTGAATCCTTGATCAAAAGGATAAAGTGGATTGCTCGTCCATCGTTGCGAGATTGTCGGCTCCCAACCGGTTGTTGGGGCCATGCGATGCTTGCATGCAGCAGACCGATCCAACTCGGAGCCAACCGCATATAATGAGACACCCTCCTTGCAGCTAGTGCGTGGGAAAGTGCCAAGCATTTCCCATCTGCGAAAATTCGGTCGTGCAAGATATGTGCCGATACCACCTCCTCAGCGTACTTCAATGGGACCCCACCGGAAGTTGGGGATATATGTTGGTTATGAGACTTCGTCCATAATCAAATTTCTAGAGCCTATGACTGGGGATCTTCATACGGCTCGGTACGCTGATTGCATATTTGATGAGGACAATTTCCCAAGCATTAGGGGAGACCGGCATCCTGAAGAATGCCGGAAAATTGAATGGAATGCAACCGGGATGCAGTCCTTAGACCCACGCACTAGCGAGGCTGAACCGGAAGTTCAGCGGATTATAAATTTGCAAAATCTTACAAATAAGCTGCCGAGATGCCTTCACCGATCACAAGGGAGTGACAAGATCGCATATACCTGCGATAAATGCGACGGAGAGAGTGCGAGATAGCCCCGAAGGCTACCGACTCGGTGTCACCCCCATCCTAGGAAGAGGGAGACCTCCGGGTGCTCGGGACAAAGCCCCACGGAGACGTCCGCGGAGGCACGACCGCGAGCCACTTGTCCCACTCCGGGATTCGGTTGAAGAAGCTCAACCTCGAAGTTGAGAATGTCCCCGAAGGACACCGTCCCGAAGACGGAGCCCCCGAAGAGGCGACCCAACCTCGAAGTTGGGATGGTCCTCGAAGGACCCCATCCCGAAGATGGAAATCCCGGTGCATCGCGCGCGCTAAGCGCACCGGGAAATCGGAACACCCTAGCTCGTCGTTCGGGAAATCCCGACGAGCTAGAGGATATGGATGAGATCTCCACTAATTATGTGCACAGGGGAGAGTTATTTAACGGAAAGACCACCATTATGAATGTGAACTTTGCCTCAAAGATTGCTTGCTCAATGGATCCGGATCCAGAACCAAAGTCCATGGCGAGTGCCGAAGGCGCTCGGATTGGGATAAATGGAAAGCGACAATCGAGGCGGAGTTGCGCTCGCTTTATAAAAGAAGAGTGTTTGGGCCTGCAGTCCCAACACCCCCAAAGGTCATTCCTGTGGGATGCAAATGGGTAGTTCCTCGGAAGAGGAACGAAAATAATGAGGTGGTAAGATATAAAGCGAGGTCGGTGGCACAAGGGTTCACGCAGAGACCGGCGTCGATTATGATGAAACATACTCTCCCGTCATGAGTGGGATCACATTCCAATATTTGATATCTATGGCAGCTAATCTAAATCTCAATATGCGGTTGATGGATGTCGTGACCGCATACTTGTATGGGTCACTTGGATTCGAAAATTTATATGCGAGTCCTCGAAGGACTCAAGATCCCCGGTCCGAATCCGAATCGCAACATGTATAGTGTACGCTCGCAGCGTGCACTCGTATGGGTTGAAACAATCCGGAAGGATGTGGTTCAACCGTTTGAGTAACTATCTCCTGAAGAGAGGTTACACAAACGATGATGATTGCCCCTATGTGTTCATAAAGAAATCCCGAGTGGATTTTGCATCATCTCCGTCTATGTCGATGATTTGAATATCATTGGCACCACGAGGGGACATTGAGGAAGCTATGGCTTACCTCAAGACGGAGTTCGAGATGAAGGACTTGGATAAAACCAAGTTACTGCTTGGGCCTGCAGCTCGAGCACCTCCCCGGGAGAGTGTTTGTGCACCGGTCTACTTACACAAAGAGGGTACTTGAAAAGTTTAATATGGGCAAGTGCCACCCTCCGAGAACCCCATGGTGGTCCGTTCACTTGATGTGAAAAAGGACCCGTTCGGACCCAAAGCGGAGAATGAGGAAATACTGGGACCCGAAGTTCCCTACTTGAGCGTCATTGGAGCACCGATGTACCTTGCGAATTGCACGAGACCCGATATTGCATTCGCGGTCAATCTGTTGGCCGAGTACGATGTCTGTCCCAACCGGAAGGCATTGGGTTGGCGTCAAGACCATTCTCCGGCACTGCAAGGTACGCAGGACCTTGGGTTGTGGTTCCCGAAGAACCAAGATCCAACCATGGTGGGGTATGTGGATGCTGGCTACATGTCCGATCCACATAACGCCGGATCCCGGACCGGTTTCGTGTTTCTCCGTGGTGGTGCAACCATTGTTTGGCGGTCCGTGAAGCGAGTCCTGGTTGCCACGTCAACCAACCACTCGGAGATCATCGCACTCTATGAGGCCACACGAGAGTGTGCCTGGCTGAGACGGATGGTTGGCCACATCCGGAAGTCATGTGGCTTGGACACCGTCGGTGCCCCCACTGTTATCTATGAGGATAACGCTGCCTGTGTTGCACGAGATGCATATGGGCTATGTGAAGAGCAACTACACGAAGCATATTGCTCCAAAGTTCTTCTACCCCCATGAGCTCCGGAAGAGCGATGAAATTAATATCCTGCATACTAAGTCATGTGAAAATCTTGCAGATTTGTTCACAAAATCTCTGCCGAGCATCTAGCTTCTATAGATGCATTCGGGGAATTGACATGAGACGACTTAGAGAGTTGCAAGGATCGGGGGAGAATGAAACCATGATCCTGAAGATCATATGGTGATCCCGAAGATCACCAAAAGAATTAGCCCATACCCGTGATCCTGGAGACCATGGGAGTGATCTCGCAGATCACTTGCGTAGTCTCGAAGACTACCGACCCAACTCGTTGTACTCTTTTTCCCTTGGTGAGTTTTTCCCACTGGGTTTTCTCACGCAAGGTTTTTAACGAGGCAACAGGTGCAACACGACTTACGCATACTATGTACTCTTTTCTCCTGCCATTTTTCCCACTCGGGTTTTTGAAGGAGTTTTTAACGAGGCATAGGCATGGCGTCATAATTCGCCCAAGGGGAGTGTTATGAAACCGACATCAATCAATGAGCTACGGTGTTTCGGGGTGAATTAATTGATGAGTTACTGTGTGGGCGAATTTATGGCGGGTGGTTGGCACCGGGAGGAAGCTTCCGGCATTGAGGGAGCCGGCCTGTTTACATGTATAAATAGGGGTCCATCCGATAGCGATGGATACCAAGAAAGAGCTCCCATTGTACTCTGTAATATTGTGAGATCAACAATAAGAAGAAAGCCAGCTACCCGCCCATACCTGTGTTCATCCATTTGTGCTATTTGAGTGTGCATCGGTTGTGTGTGATTACCAAGCTGGTTCCGGTTGTTTCACAACAATAACTTTGGGTCGATTAAGAATTTTTCTACAGCAAGACGCTGACTAACATATTGACCGCATCAGGCTCATGAAAGGCAGCATATGGCCCCAGGATACTTTGAGATGTGTGCTTCATGTTCGTAGCAGATAAAATGAGGGCAAATGGAATTATGAGCAGTTGGTCCCATTTGTTCACCCCACATTGGTGTAACTACACATTTGTCATTTCGACCAGCTGTATTAATGGTACCGAATTGAAACCTTCGTACAGAAATCCAGCCTAGAAAGGGCAGCTTTATTAATGGTACGAATTGTAACCTTTTTGTATAATTATTATTGCCTCCAGGTGCCAACTGTTGACGCTTCAGACAACAAATTGAACTAGAAATGGATTAAGTGTCCATGTCTGAACGTCAATAATTAAAATACAGAGGGAGTAGATTGTTACTCCCTCTGTTCCTTTTTTTTCTTGACATTAGGACAAGAAATTTAGTTCAAAAATGAATGGAGGGAGTATCTGACTATTAAATAATACTAGTTTTCCATAGAAAGCCACAGGCGGTAAAACGGAGAAAGGCAGCAGTCAACCTTTGCCTGGCTGCATGTGGGTCAAGGTTTACATTCCCGTTTCTCCCGGTAATCCTGCTCGAGACCGGGACGTCGGATTCCGCGGAAACCGGAAATCCCGATCCGGAATCCGAACAAACTCCGTTTTTGCAGTCCAGTCGGGACGGACCGGGATCCCGACCGGGATTACCGGGATTCCGGACGGGATTTCCAGGATCCCGGTGACAGATTTTTAAAATCTGAGAAGATGTTAAAACATGAAAAAAAGGCGCGAAATTAATCTAAAAAATTGGCATAACAGTTCCATAATATTTGTACTCATATTTATGATACATAAAACATCCATCCATCATAAATACATGATAAAGACATAAAACATACATCCATCACACATAGTTCAATTATAAGCCCCTAAATGAAGTTCACAACTAATACGTCGATGACAAATACAAACTATGATAGATAAACATGAACTCATGCAGGGTCTAGATAAGGTTTTGTTTTTTTTTTAATTTCTTTCTTCACTTGTAACTGACTTTTATTTTTTTCATAACTCAAACTTGAAAATTTTTAAGATTCGATTTCACCATAATTCATCAAATTTCCTCTAGTTTTTTTTACATATTTTCATATCAAATTCTTTCAAAATTTCAAAAATTTCAAAATTCAAATCCGGAATCCCGGTCTTCCGGTGAAACCGGCCCGGACCGGGATCTCCGGAAATCGCTGAAACCGGCCGGGATCCGGTCGGGATTTCAAACACCGATGTGGGTACTCTCGATTCGAATACATAAACACGCAATCAATGAACATGCGTCTAATCTCGTTCCAGCTCATTAACATTCGGCCCTCAATAACCTCCAACATTGTATACAAAAATCTCCCAAAGTGTTGCTTTTAGTCAAAGTAACAGCAGGCAAGAATTTTTTTTTTTTTCAGCGGACGAGCCAGCAGCTCGGTGGTGAAGGCGCCAGGTTGGCTGCCCACCGGTTGGGGGTTCGATCCCCCAATCCCGCACCAAAAAATCCCTCGCCTTTCCCAGCCAAAGCATTAGGTAAAGACTCGCGCCACAGCTCACACGGCCAGCTGAGTCCCTGTGTATGGTTGGGGAGGGGGTTCGGGGATTTTCTCGACCTACGTGAGAAGGTCTTCTTCTTAGCAAATACCCGGGGCCGTCATACCCCCGTAGGTCGAGTTTTTTTTTTTTTTAAGGACTAGTTCAACATCTTCCTACAAACCCATTCATCATAGAAACTTGATCTGGCATAAGCTTAACAATTACTCCCATTGTGATTAAATTGTTGTTGTTAGGACAATAATTTAAGTTTAATTTAAGCTAGATTTGTTGTCCTAATGACATCAATTTGAGAACGAAGGGAGAAGGTAGTAGTTTATATCAACCAAAGGAGCACACCACATAAAAAACATGCATTTCATTTTTTTACTTTGTATATTGATCGGAATCATCTTCTGTACAACATTACTAATGGCATATGTACCGTGTGATCCCTAAGCATGCCAAATATGTACAGCAGGGGGCTTGTAATCTTACCATTAACACTAGAGCAACTACTTCCACACTTTAACGGCACCGTCTCTGCTAGCTGATATCAACCTTTGGCTCGACAAATTGAAGGATGCCAACGCAAGTATAGCATCACGGTGGCAGCCCGCAGAATCTGCAGCGGCCATCGTGAGCTGTGTCTTGTGAGATAATTTGGACGTTGTTGGAGGCTGTTTGCAAATTTCCTGAACAGAAAACACAGTTAGGATCCAGCGTTTATATATCCCTCATCAATGAGATAATCTGGTACCTACGCAATAATGCACAAAAAATACTATCTTCTGAGTAATCTAGACTCTCACTAAAATTCAAGCAAGTAGTCAATCAAACAATATTGTGCAAACTTGCTAGCAACAATTTGATGTCACAATGGTGAATGTTACATGTTTTTTCTGGAACAGGAGCGCTAGACAAACGAACTAACAAACAAGGATTGAGAGCTACCTGCACAACTTGTACCCCAAAGCTGGATCTTATATCATAACAATAAAATTCGTCCTTTTCGCCTCCTTTGGCTGGAAGAGTTTCTTTCTCCGAGGGGCCAGCAATACAGAAGCTCTGCTCAGGTCTACAAAATTGTTGAATGTAAAAACATCATGATTACATGTAACAGAGATAAAACCATGATCATGAAGAAGCAAAAGTATAGCATAGTAAAACTGAACCTGGCCTGGTCCCAGTAACGTATCTTCAAGTCTGTTCCTCCAGTCAACAGGTCACCACCTGATAAGGGAAGCAAAGAGCGGATGCCTGGATGGCGTACAGGTGGATCGTTCAATTCCTCAATTCTGTATCTATAATTTCCTGCTCGTCTCACATCTTTGGTAATTGACTTCTTAAGAAGTCTTGATGGTGCCTTTGGCATCACAGCTTCATTCTCAGCGCTCGCCGCTGTTCTAAACACCTGCTTGTTTGTTAACATTTAAGATACAACAGTTCAGTTCCCAAAAAAGAGATTCTTTTTTGGACATGATATATGGAAGATGCACAGAAAAAATAAATGTGAAGACATTCCAATTTCAGTCATTTAGGGCAAGTAATATCTGAAAACGATCCAAGGATGGGATATTCTGCCAACAGACCTTAGAAAGTACAAATCAGTAAAGTTTTTTTATTACCTGGTGACAACTTCCATTCTCAGCATTCCATAGGGAAACCTCATTGCAGCCAGCAGCAACAAAAACCAATGGCCTTCCAGCAGAAGACATTGAATTTTTTGGTGGTATAAGCAAACACAATTTCTCTATAGGGCTTACTGTGGAATAGTGCCACGAGTTAACAGGAAGCAAGAACCTATTATCCCACAACGTAAGAACACCTCTTGAAGAACCTGAGATGAACCAATTTCCACACTGGCCCACTACAAGTGCTGATATGTAGCCCTCCTCTGGTGAGGATTTGTAAGACCAAGATTCTATGTTAGCCCTTGTATCCCATTTATGGATACCACAAGACTCCGTGCTGAAAAGGACAGTTGAGCTGAAGCTATCCCAAGAACAATTTACAACGCTCAGAATTGCACCTTCTTTTATATCTTTCCTTTTGACATCAACAATGCCAGAATACCGTTCCACAACACTCCCTACGCCACGTGCACAATCAACAGAAAACAAGTGTAGTGTTCCATCACTGGCACCAACAACGACCTGTGAAGTACCATGAAGCATTGTGGTAGATAGAGCTCGGCCAGTACCCATGCTATATGTTAATCTCGATCTGAAGGCAATGTCTTTTTCTAATTTTCTTGTATCCCATATCTTAACACTTGAGTCATCTGAAGCTGTCACAAAAAAGGTATTGTCATTAGATACAGTGATATCATTGACAGACAAGCGATGTTCCTGGAGATGTGCCACTAGAACTCCACGAGGCCTCCATCCAGTCTCCACATTTACTGCTGATCTTGTAACGGGCGGTGATCCTGCAGTATCAGAGTTTGAAACGCCATCCCCTTGCAAAGAAGAGCCTCTCTTCACAGAGTCATTGATGCTTACATCTCGCAGCTTGCTACTAAAATGATCATCTCTAGTCTGAACACCAGGACGGTTGGGTTCTAACCGAGGTAACCTTATTGAAGCTTTATAAACTGATGAGTCAGGGACCAGTGTTTCTCCTAAACCACGCTTATCAGTAGAAAGTGAATATGATGGTATTCCTTTAGATAAGCCATCATAAAAGGAAATATTCCCCGAAGATGTATGTGGTGCAAAGCCAGAATATAACGATTTATCAAAAGAAACTGAATCTCTGATGTCCAAGGAAATGTTGCTGGAAATATTGAGTCCCCTCAATCTTGTAGCATCGTCAAGAATGGCTCCAGATCCACTATGTGCTGTAGTACCACTATGTGATGTCAGTTCTTTCTTGGCACTACTCTTCAGCAAAATGTCTCCAGTGTCCTGAGCATCCTCTAAAGCTTGGTATAAGATGGATTTTGAGACTGGAGGCTTAAGACATGAAAGAATACCAGCTTCAGACGACAATGAAGGTGGCTCCCTATGTAAGAAATGCCTTAGATGTGGAGAAAGATACACATAAGTATCCACAGATCCTAAGCTCTCACTACAGGCAGCAACAAGTCTCACGGCAGCCCGTTTAACCCAATTGATGGGATGGCACAGTAGGGGAGAACCTTTCCAAAAAGGCCCACAATTACTCTTTTCCTCAAATAACCACTTTTGCACATCATGGTCAAGCAATCAAGTGCATTCACAAGGACAGCCTCCATACCATCACTTAGTGCCTGTTCAAGATATGGCAAAAGGTATTCCTCAACACTTCTAGAACCAATAAAATAGCAAACAAAGACAATCTGACCAAAGAAAACTGCCCGTAGCTGCTCATCATGGTCATTTAGAAACGCAGGAAGTATAGGAAGAAGAAAATCGTTACTTTGTTTGTGCCCAAAGAAGTAACATAAATAACCTATATCCTGTAGAAGAGCTCTGCGGACATTCGGTGTCTGCTTTGGTCCCATTACCAACTCTTGCACTATTTCATAAATTGATTTCCTCAGATCTGCAAGCTGAACATCGATTTTATCTTGCTTCTTAACTGCAGAATCTGCAGACTGTGGTCTTGGAGCTATCACTGATTCATCAAGAGTCCCAACATCAGCTATGCTATGAGAACGTAGTAAGAATCTGTAAGCTGTTAAAGCCAGCTTATGAATGTTGGTAGCATAGCAGACCCTAACACTCTCCTCGGTATCATCAGGGAGCAACGAGAGCATTGGAAGGATGTACTCTGGGAATATCACCGCATCACTAATAGGAAAGTCTTGAATGAGACAAAGAACATCGCACAATGTTTCCAAAGCAGCGCAGCGGACAATGGCAGCTGGATCTGAAAGCATTGCAATCACATAGGGAACCACTAGCTGTAATCGACTATCATCATCTATGTATGTGGAAGAAATCCTCAGAAGAATGAGACTAGCCCTTCTCAGCTCAGGTTTTTTCACACTGCGTATGCATGAGCAGAGTAATGAGGCAAGCAAGACCATGCCTTCACAGCTAATTTTGGAGTCCATCTGCTGGAAAATGTCAAAGCTATACATATCCGATCGGCCATCATAACCAGCCACTAAGGAGCGTAAATTACTCTTTGAGATCGTCTGTACAGGGGACACTACATTGATCTGGCCTATTAAACCATTTTCAGTCTGCTTTCCTTCTTGATTAACCAGCTGTGAGTACTGATTACCACTTGCAACAGAAATGTTGGATGCAACAAAATGATTGAAGTCAGTATTAGCTTTTGTGCTTGTGGGGTTGCTCCGTTGCTCCACTTCTTTGAGGAGGAAACTGAGATCTCCGACAATCTGTTGATGATCTACAGGAGAGTTTTTGTTTACTACAGGTGTGCTTTTCGTAAAATCTTCTTGTGAGTTTAACACTTGTCGTCTGCTTTCTCTCTCAGATGGTTGGCTCTGCTCACATAAAGTAGACTCTGGAATTTGTTTAGTAGTTGAGCTGCCCATCATTATGCCACGTATATTTTCGAAAGTTTCTTGAATCTTCTCAACCTGTAAAGAAATTATATTTCAACAATTATTGTCATGAATATTAGGAGGTAGTGGCTATCACAAACTTCGGTGACCCTTACCCTGGCATCTGAGTCAAGTGGAACAATATCTGAGAAGAACTTGTGCAGAAATTCCGAAAAATAACTAGGGAACACAACAGATTCATATTTTTGCAGATAGCCTCCACACGACAGCCTTTCCTTTGGGTCCAACTGTATCATGTGAAGTATCATGTCACGAATACCATTATCTTGTATCTGCAAGCAGTGGTTAATATTAGAGAAAAGCTTCTGGTAGGGTATCTACCTGGAATCCAACACTTCTGAAGTAATAGAAAATATCAGGATAATAATAATAGAAATGTAATCGACTTTTACATGTACACAGTTTATACAAATGTGAATCATAACAAAAAAAAAATGCGCCTCGAGAAAGACAATTTCGTTTAGGACCAAACATATCATCTTCATATCAGTACTGCCATACTACTGGGGTACAGATGTCTATACTCTATACTATAAGACATACTGAAGTAGACTGCATCCTATTCTTATATTCAGTAGTGAAAAATATGAAAACTATGAATCGTCAAAGGAGCCGTGAAAATTTTCCCAAGTGAAGAATCAACTAAGCATTTGATCATCATTTTACTTGTATATTTACAGCTCAGTGAAAAGAAGGCTAGCATTCATCCAATAGGCTCCAGCCGCTATTTATCTGCACAATAGCAACGAGCTATCCAGCTTTCGCCTAGCATCTAAATAAACTAATGTACAGGAAACATTACAGAATGAATTAACGGCTTCATCAGAGATGGCAGGCAGGCAATCATGTGGCAACAGATAAGGAGTATACAGTTTCGGAGAGGTACATGCACGACGTGACAACCCAAAATAGTATAATAAAAGAATAATAATACATTCAAAAATTGAAAAAGTGCATAGGATCAGTATAATAACCTTTTCTAGGGTATGTGAGGGGTCATACTGGCCACGCCGATAAGCCAGAAGTTGTGAAAGCTCAAAAAGTGGCTGACCTTCTAGGAAAAGTTCAGCAAGGACACACCTGGAAAGAAGACAAACAATTCACCTTTGATCATCAGAATTAATAAAATACATCTATGCATAACTGTAACATACTAACATAGTAGAAAACTGCACAAAATAAGGAGCTGACAAAGAGATTAACATAAAAAAAATTTATTGTTCTCAATCCAGAGTTCCAGAAGTCAGTAACCATCTGGAGCCCCTAATCAAGCCATAAAGAAGCTACTCCTTCCGTTGAAATTTATTGACAATGTTTTAAAGCAAAATTGCAGTAACCAATGTCGATATATCAAAACCAAAAGAAATAAATATACAGATAAGATGTACAAATACTCAATGGAGAAAGCAATTGTATTGAGGAGAGGTCCTTTTAATTTCCACCTTGAAAGATACAGTAGCTCTTAAGAATTCTAAATGTTAATTACGCAATGAAAGATCTACATTTTATCCAGCATTAATAGCAAATTGCATCTGTGTCTCAGGTTAACAATAAAGAGCATTTGACGGACAAGAATGGCATATAAATTGGCCGATAATATACAACAGTTTACGCATTGATTAGTGATAATTGTCTTCTAATAATCGTCATTTTAATCCAAATAGAATTTAATGTATGCCTTTGTGCTGAAGATCAGATGGCAACACAGCCCATGAGATCAAACAGGAAATTCAAAGCAAAAGTAAGTGTGAGCAAAGTATTTACAAATGACATGGAGTACACATTACCATGCGATGTTAATGGCACACAATAAAAACAAAAAAATACTAAAAACAATTAATAACAATATGACACATACCCGAGAGAAAATATATCCATAGATGGTTCCAGAGGTGCATCTGGTACAGATTGGGACTCCCCACCATGCTCATAAAATCTCTGGGCAGATTTAATTCATTTACAAAATTGCAAATGAGCAATAAAATGTTGACTGTACATAATCAACGAAGTCACGTAAAAGCACCAAACAGCAATATGTTGCCTTCTACATCATCATGACGAAAAAAAGAACAAGGTTTTCCTTCTACAGAACAGGATTACTATGGCAACTATTTCATCTTTTGTAACAAAGCAATGACTCAGGGTATGATTTCAATGCAGTAGCATAAGAAACTGAAGATAAGGAGACCAACTAAAGCAGACCTTCAATCCAATAAGCTTTATGTCTTAGCTCATATATCAAGTTGTACATTAAGGGACTTGCTAATTTTCAGTCAATTGAAAGTTTAGGGAACTTTCAATCACCGTCCAGCACCACTAGATTGAAATCGGACGGTCTACAAAAAAAAACAATTTTTCCCTGTAGTCTATACATTAACAATGCCCCCCCCCCCCCCTCTTTATGTACATGTCACATTACCCTACAAAAAACAAATTCTAGTAGAAATCATGTTGACTGAAAGTTTCCAAACTTTCAGTTGATTGAAAAGAAGGAAAGATGAACTTTTAATCCCCACCCCCACCCCATTCTGAAATTGTTGTTGTTAGGACAACAACTCTAGTTCATTTTTGAACTAAAATTAGTGTCCTACCAACAACAATTTCAGAACATAGGGAGTACCATCTTGTACAATGCAGGATGCAGAAATACATACCAAAGTTAGCGAACATGACAAAGGAACTACAGGAGAATAATAAAAAAAATGCAAGGCAAAATGGTCCATCCAAATATTGAAGAAGTTTAAATCAAGGTACTCACTTCAGGTGCTAGATAGCACCTTCGCCTTCCTCCAGTATCGAAGTAAAATGAAAAATCAGATGGATCATCATCTGGGATGTAAGTTGGTTTGAAAGATGCGAAGTCCGCAAGATATAGCCAACTCCAAGAAGTAACAAGCACATTCTCACATTTTATGTCACCTAATCACAGATAGAAAATATGTTAAAAAAATAGAAGATAAAGATGTTACAGCCAAGGCAACTTAGAAAAATGCTTCTCACCATGGCAAACTCCCTTACTATGGCTCTGCTCCACAGCATAGATTAACTGCACAACCAAATGATCTAAGTCAACAACCATCACTGGAAAGAGAGAAATTAAAAAAAGAAATGACTCTTAAATGCACTACTAATATAAGTGCACTTAGAACAAAGAGTATATGAGTCTCTATGGCCACCATTAGGATTACTCCCTCCGTTTTTAAATTGTTGTCGTTAGGACAAGAATTCTACTTCAAAATTGAACTACAACTGTTGTCCTAACAACAAAAAATTGGGAATGGTGGGAGTAACTTTTAGTACCTTCATGAATATTGAGAACCATCTAGAAAATGAGAGAGAGATCTCACCTGGAAAGCAAGCCATTTCTTTGCAATCTGACTAAGGAAAGGGCGCGTACTCAGACGATCGTGCAGGTTGCTGAAGAAGTACTGCCTCAGGAGATATGCTGCCTTGTCCGTTTGCAACCAAACCTGAACATTGGAAGCCAAGTCAGCATGTGAAACAGATGGGAGCAAATGGCATTAACCAAACCATTATCTTCACATCCAGATAATATGTACATTAAAGTTCCTCCCTTCCCCAACAGCCTTTGTCCTTTGTCCTGCTGCCGGGTCTACCTCCATTTCCCCACCGCTTTAACAATTTGCTTGAGCTCCCTTGCCACACACCCCACACCTATGCCTGCCTGACACCTGCAGCTCCGGTGCCTCTGCCCACCACCCAAACGTTTTTCTAATTCAGAGATTGCGGAACAACACAAAATCCCCAAAGCCAAAACCCTTTAAGGGCTTGCTTGTATAGAAGAGAATCCACTGAGTGTGAAACTCCAATCAACATGGATTGATTTTATCTAAAAAGTTTATTTTCCACTCCATTCCACGTGGATCGATTTTATACATGCCCAAAAGCTAACCAAGGCATATTCACAAGTTCAACTAAAATCTTCCGCGCATGTGATTGATTTAAGAGGCGAAAGAATAAACCATGTAGTGTAGAAAATAAACTTAATGTTACACATATGGGTATATAATCTGCTAAACCTTAATGTTACAACCACATAAAATGCAAAAACAACATCAATCGCCCCCGTTCGTAAACATAGAAGCAGAATTGCAACTAGAAACTACTTCAAGCAGCACCGAATTCCCTAATTCTCACCTGGAAGGGCCATACATGGGATCCTTCGATTCCCTTGAACGCATTCCTGATGTGCTCCAGCCTCCGCTCGTGCTCCTGCGATACACCAGCCATAGATCTCAGAAGGCGAATCAGTACCGCGAATCCCAATGAATTCGCGAGGGGTGCCAAGCGGAGGAAGACTCAAGAGTCAGAGTAACCTCTGCTACCTTGAGGTCGATGGGCTCGCCGGCACGCTTGAAGTAGACCTTAACGAGGAGGAGTCCCTCGTCATGCTTACAGCGGACGGACTTGAGGAAGCGACCGCGGCTGACAACGTCGAGGAGCACGAGGTTGTAGGTGGACGGGAGGTCATGGAGGTAGTACTCTGTCGCCGAAGCCTGCGTCGTCCGTGCGATCTTATTCCCCATCGCGCCCTCCGCCGCCCGTCGGGGCGGCGGCTCGCCGGAGTCGGGGGTTTGCTTCGCTTCTCTTCTCGCTTTGCGGGTTCGTGTCGTGTCGTGTCGTGTCGGAGCGGAGGCGATCTTTTTTTTTTCGAGACGATCGGGTAAAGTGCGATCGAGCGGAGACGGCGCATGGTCGATCTGACGGTCCAGGGTTGAGGACTTGTTGAACTGGAGTCAAATCTGAGCCGTACCTCTCCAATCCCCATCAGATCCGGTTTCACTCCTCCCACCGCGGCCGCAATTCGTCGAACAGCTACTGCGCGCGCTCCTCTCCTGCGGCCGCCAGCCCGCCATGGCGTCCGCCGCGCGGGCTCTTGGCGCACTGCTCCAAAGAGCCTCGTCGTTATCCTCCTCTGCCACCGCTTTCCGCAGCGCCTCGCTCCTACACGGTAACCCGTCGCTGGTCGCTCCGCCTCGGCCTCTGATCCGCCCCCTTGGGCACATTTGAAGTTCGGTCCTTGACTTTGTTCTGGTGTCATCAGGGAATAACTCGGTTAGGAACGCTGGCCTGTTCCGCAGGCATGGGGCGAGGAGGAGGATTTCGACGTTCCAGCCGCTCTGCATGGGACGGCGCTCTTGCAAGATCGCTGGAAGGAAGGTGACGTTCTTGTGCCCATGTCTTCGTCGTTTAAGTTTAGTGATAAAAGTGGACGAGGCGCGCTGTGCTGCTAAGCATGGTTATACCTCGTGAAATGTAGTGTGTCGTTAACTTTAACTTCTTGATTACTCATCCTTACACTGTTACTGTTTTTTCTTCTTTTTTTCGTCCAGGATGCTCAGAATTTGAAAAAGATGAAGCGCAATAGCAAAATTGGGAAAGAAATTGTTGCTGCGTAGGTGCTATTGGACCCTATGGGCTTGAATTATCCTTGGTATTTTATTGATTTAGGCATTTAGCAATTTGGTTTTTATAGGTACTGGTTAATCCGAAAGACTACCGTTTGCTAATGTCTGTGCTCTTTTTAAGCATAACGTGTGTTAGTAATTTTACACTTTTACTTCATTTTATTATTTGATTTGATAATCAGGAGTATATGGATAATTCAACAAAACACCACAATTCGTTCCAGTAATATTCTCGCTTCTTAGTGAGTAGCAGTGTGTTTCACCTGAAAATGTCTTGTTAGGGTGTTCTGCTCTCAATCACTATCTGCCTAGATAGTGAGAATGGATGTTGCAATTTTCTTGCAAGCGGTAGATCTTGATGACACTGGGGATCCGAGCATCAGAATTCTTGGCATTGTTTCTTGAAACTAAGTTACCTCTCTTTATGGTTATAACACAGCATCAAGAAGGGTGGTCCGAGCCCATCATCCAACACAACTTTAGCAGCAATATTAGAGAAAGCAAGGGAGCTTGATATCCCCAAAGAAATTGTGGAGCGTAACATTAAAAAAGCATCAGAAAAGGGCCAAGATACTTACACAGAGAAGGTTTATGAGGTAATACCTCTGGAAACTAGCATGATACTTTTGTCCAATAAAGCATTACCACATTTGCATCTTCAGAGTTAAATTGCTCGATGCAAGTGTGCAACAATGGTTGGATTGCGTGTAGAACTATTCACAGTGCAGGCCACTTCTTTTCTGTGTTTTATAAAGCTTTTAAGCATATGAAGTTTTTTCACAGGTATATGGTTTTGGTGGAGTAGGTATGGTTGTTGAGGTTCTTACAGACAAAATTACGAGATCAGTTCAAGATATTAGAAACACGTTAAAGGACTGCGGAGCAAAATTGGCTGACCCTGGATCTGTTACCTTTAGATTCAAACAAGCTCGAGTGGTGAATGTAAAAATTACTGATGCTGACAAGGACCAACTTCTCTCCGTTGCTTTGGATGCCGGTGCTGATGATGTCATTGAACCAAATTTTGATGATATTGATGATGAGGAAGATGATGTTCAAGAAAGGTACCAACTAACGTTCACTTGAACAGTTTTTTATTCAATACAAAAGTGTTCACTACCGATGAAATATCAAGTGCAGTAGGTCTCATCTCCGCATAGCCTATATAGGTCTCATCACTGCATAGCCTATATTGATCTGATATCCACATATCATATGGCATTCAGTAGCATCGAAAGACACTTCATATGAATAAGCTTTATTAGAAATTTGATTACAGTTATCAAGTGAAATCACTCCTTATTGAACTTAGCATGACCAAATTATCAAAGCATGGTTGACGCAATGGGTCTGTAGGTAGCAGCAAATTTTTATGTGATAAAAAAAACTCGACCGTTGAGGGTAAGACCGCCCTGACGGCTTTCTTTGATAGAGAAGCTCAACCTTCTCATGCTGAGAAAATCCATGAACCCTGGTCCCACCCTCAAGGAGCCCCCTATGGTTCGGGCCTTAATTCATGCTTTGAGCCCACCCCATACATGAGGGCCCGTCCACCATAGGTCAGTTTCAACCGAGTAAATGGGACGCGGCGAGTGGATTTTTTTCCACAAATTATGCAGCACCCAGGGATTGAACCCGTGGGAGCTCCCGAGCTAGTGGTCATTACCACTGCACCGTGAATCCCTTTACTAAATTTTAATGTGATATTCCTGTGGCCTTTCTAGACTTCTGCATTTAGCTGGAAATTTGAAACTGCCTTTACTCATTGTAGGTTCTACAAGATAGTCACTACATCAGAAAACTATCAGGTCGTGGTATCTAAGCTAGAAGAGGAAGGAATAAACTTTGAGACTGATAATGGCTATGAACTTCTGCCTCTGAACCCGATTGAGGTATGCAGTTTCATCTCTTACTACAGTCAAGGTTTTACGAATCGGCAAATCGCACATAATTAGTTGATGCAAGCCTAGTTTTTTTCATATCTTAAGGGTCCAGCCTTACTTTAAACTATGTCTGATATAAATGTCCCTGTTTTCTCAATCATTACAGTTTGGCGGTTCATTTTGTAATCTATTGTGTGATAATAGTGTAATCAACTGAAGCATTCTTAATAAGGCAGCTTGCCAATCATAACATCATGTGGTCCATGTGGATCTTCTGCTGCCTAATACTCAGTTGTGGCAAATTTTAGGCTCTCGTAGCACCTGAAATTTTGACACATTTTGTATTGTTGTCACAGGTGGATGACGAGGCCATGGAACTAAACAAGGATCTTGTAACCAAGTTGCTTGAGCTTGATGACGTTGATGCTGTCTACACAGATCAAAAGTGATAGTGAATTGATGACATATTGTTCTAAAATATAAATTCAAAGACTCGGTTATTTTTATCCATAGAGCACGCATCACTTCTCATCCGCTAATGGGATAAACATTTTAGGCAGTTTATAATGCCTACGTAGCTCAGCATAGCCATTTTTGGAGCCCATAAATTGAAGTTGACCTGACATTCTTTTTTTGCACTTACTTCGGCATTTCTCTTTTCCTCTTTTCCAAAGAATAGCTATATGTTCATACAGCAATTTGAAGGAATCATTATGAAATAATACATAACCCTGGCCCATTTATGGGCCTAACTAGCCCAAATGAATCATGTGCTGATGTGTTTAATCTCTCTTCCTGTAGCTTCGGCGCATGCTCCCCGCTAGAATTTCCCTGGTTATGCTAAGCCACAGATTCATAACATCAGTCCATTGACTTGTGCTGGCTGCCAAATATAAGCACCCAAGATAACGTAAAACTCTTCAAGAAGGCTTAATTTCCATCTTGCTACAATCAATAAACTGGAAACTATATGACCAGCTCGACATGCTTGACTATAGTAGCCTTCGTTCAATCTCAAATTGTTGTCATTAAGACAACTCTAATTCATTTTTGAACTAAAATTCAGTCCTAACAGCAATAAATTTAAAAGTACTACTTTTTTGTGTGAATAGGTATAAGACAACATATCCCCAGAAAGGGGCTAAAAAAAACTAACTCAGGTCTATCAAAAATTTCATCAGCATTGTCTGGTTACAAGAACATATATGGAAGTCAAATACAACAATGTGGATTTCTGTAATCTAGTACTGTGATTTTCTAGTTTTTGATATTAGTTCATCTGACCCTGGCAATAGCAAAATTTTCAAGTAAATCACAGTGTTGAACTACATGTGTTGAGAAGATCTATTGCCATGGGTTCAGAACATCTATTGCCATGGGTTCTTCTTTCGGCCTCCTGCAAGTGTTGAACTACTTTTGGCATTCTGCAGGCACAAAGATAAGAATGTGTTCAGAAAGAATAAAATCCGTCAAAAAGTTGTCACTAGCCACTAGTTGTCACACTTACCGATTTCAACTTCTTCAACTTTCCTCGAAGTCTGTTCTTCTGAGGTTTCAGTTTATAAATGCGGACCATCCAGTGATGGGTTGTGAAAACCTTTATTCAGGACCAAGGGGGAGCGTCAATCAAATGATGAATTAGATATTAGGTGAAAAATCCACTGCTAAACTGGAAAGGAGAATAACGTCATATTACCTCCTCAAAATGTGTTAGCTTGAAATGCTTCTTTCCTATTTCATATCCTCTTACTCTATCAAAGCCTTTGCCATCAGTCTCGACAAATCTAGAGGAAGCAAATGAAAGAATGTCAATAGGACAAGCAATGTGATTGGATACTACAACTAAACATGGCCTTCTGGAGTCAATGTAAGCAAACCTGTAATAGCAAAGCTTGTACATGAGGCAGTTCAACATAGTTGGAGTGGCCTGAGCATCAACGCGGTATTGACCATCCCTCTGGCAATAATATTAGATTGAAAGTAAGAATAAAGATTCACCATTTCTTGTGTGCTACAGAAATGATATGTGTAGTGTACTGGAGTTCACAACTCACAAGATAATCTGGCTCCTTGATGTGGGGGAATACACCACCCCCAATACGAACCATCCAAAGGAACTTATTGATGTCATCACTAGGGTAGCCAACAAGCCCTGTAAAGTAAACTCCCAATGTCAGGGTCTGAGATAATGGTTACAGATATAATGAGATCTTTTCTAACAGCATCAAGGACCAACCTCCGAAGACAACAAGGACATATTTGACATCTAATGAATTGAAGATTTCCCATGCTGCCTTTTCTGGGGATGACATTGCTGTGCCAACTGTTGCTATGTGAGTATTGTTCCAGGTATTATTGTCAACAATAACGGTCCTGTTAGCCATTGCAGTTGTTTGGTAACCATAGTCCCACCAGGAAGCAACCTACAGCATAGCATCTCATGATCAGAACACAAGGCAGACCATGTAATAACGAAAACCAATGTTGAGCATACCTTGTCATCTACATCTGTGTTATGGCTCAGCCAAGCATAAGCTTCACGAAAATCGTCAAAAACATGCAATCCTTCACGAGAACGAGATGTCAACACAATTGAAGGAGCTGAGTAAGCTTCAGCTGCTGCCCATACACAATGGACCTGCAGAAGTGGCATCACAAAAGTAAGGTTCCTCTCTTTTTTCTTTCTATTAAGAGAAATTCTTTCTGGCAAGCTGATCAAGAATAGAGGCCTTACCACATAGAAACCACCTAGCACGATCAGCAACAAAATACTCATCACGGACAATTCAAAAGGCAGTAGCAAAAGCCTCTTTTCCTTTTTAGGTCTCACAGGAACACTCTCTGCCGCTTCCTTTTCCTTCTTCCTGTTCTTCTTCGATGGTTTCTCCTTTGGAGCCGTTTCAGATTTTTCAGTCTTATTCTCACTTTTTGTTGAGTTTGTATTGGCAGCACTAGCAGAAGAACTCTCCGGGCTAGTATCCCCTGACTTCAGTTTGAGAGGAAACAAGTTGTCAACTAACTGTTGAAAGATCACTAAGTTCTTCAATTCTTACAAAAGAAAAACAATTAAGGAGGTAGACGTACAGCAGGGCTATCATCAAACAATTTTGATAGCTGAAATTTAATGGACCGTGTGAGGACATCAAAAGCTTCAGAGAGAGCAATCCCAGATAAAATGCACGCAGCAGGAGCAAGGACAAGCATAAGCCGTACCTAGATAAAAATGAATGTAACAAAAAATCAATGCACAGAACCAAATAATATGACATTACATATGCATTATACTACAGGTATTCTTACCATTACTCCAGAAAAATACACTGCAGTGACCAAGTACAAGACCACGAAGGAGCTTGCATCAGACAAAGGCAAGAAGCACGACTGTGGATCACAAAAATCTAATCTGTTAGAATCAAGACTGGTACCAATGTAATGTAAATTCAAAAGGTATAATTCTTACAATGATCCCAGCAGGAATCAGGAAGGCCAGCACATTGATATCCATAAAATAAGAGGGCCAGGTAGGCGGTTGGTGTTCACTGACACTGGCAATGATGGGGATATACTTGCTCGCGTATGTTCTGTCAGATGTGCAAGAGTAAAGGTGTAACAATTAATACAGAAGCAGCAAAAAAAACTCCAAGGGACACAATCTACACCAGGAAGCAGGATTAAAAAGAAACAATGCTGTAAATGGCAGTATAAACAACTCTTCTTTGTTGAAATTGTCAAGCATTAAATGACAGCATTGTTTCATTAGGTAGCCAAAAACCTAAAAAACAGCTGGTTATAGCCTAGTAATATTCAGTGTTTCTCGGTCCCCAACTCAGTTCATTACCTTAATCAGTGAACAAACTGAAAATTTAATTGATCATAAGAAATTATGAACTTACGGGTCAAGTAGACTCAAACTGCGCCCACTCCAGCCTTTAGTTGGACTAGATGCCACCAGCGCGACAAGGATGGCTACTACCGCAAAACAAACAGCTCTGCAGAAAGGATCTTGCAATCAGCAATTTTTTTAACGCAAGGACACCATAGTTCAACTGAAGAGTCAGATAAATTTAAATTAGGATGAGTAGGAGTTTGTAGTGCATTGCAAGTTTATAACTGATTGGTAAGGTTAGACTTACAAGCCAACAGTTATGACAAGAGTCATAGCAACTTTGAACAGCCTAGGAGTCAAAAGTCCTTTGATGTAATACACAAGAGCAACCACATGAAGGATTATGAACACCTGCGATACAAATATAATGTCATCAATGAAACTAAGAGTGCAATTAACATTTTTCCTTTACTTCCAGTTAAGGTCAACTTTTGGAATTAGAAAAAAACAATTTGGAGGTTAAGTTTTTTTCTTTTTTTAAAAAAAAGGTTGTTTCTCTTATAAAGAATCTATTAGCAATTTAGCATGCGTTAAGAAAAATACAGTGAAACGGAAGGGTATTTTACGGTACATATATAACATAATGAACCACGATAAGAAAAAAAATTGTCAGCTCATATTTGGTCGTAATATAAAAAAATTGCATTCTATTATTCACATTTGGTGTTTTTCCAACACTCTTTTTTAAAATATTTTAAATTTGAAAGACCAGCTTCAAGAATAAAACCAATTGCTTTAGAAGGAAGAAGGGTGTACAAAAGCAAATAAATTTCGTACCAGAAATGATGCAAAGTGCTCGGATGTCATCACTGCATTGAAACCAACCACGGGTACTAAGGCTGCCAGAAGTGTTCCTAGAATAACCTGCAGAGTGATCACTTGATATGATGAGGTGAATTTTTATAGAAGCGTTCTGGAAAGAATGCCAGCATGCTCGCCTTCCTTTCTTTGCTTTTTGGTACCAAATTCAAGTAAAGAGCATAAGACTATGTACTTACAAGGGGGGCATATGCAATGTAAAGTCGCGAAGAATAACGACCAGTTACAATACACAGGAGCACATGCATTGGGATAAGGTTAATAATAAATGTGTAGCCTCCCCACGAACAGACCTGAAAAAGGCTAGTACATGATTATAATATTCATTCAAAAAGAACATACTCCCTCCATTTTTGTATTCTTGTTGTTAGGACAAACAAGTTAGTGTAAATTTGCACCAAGATGCTTGGCCTAACAACAATATAAAGAGAACGGAGGAGTATTTCAAAATTAACATGTTTACCATGTAGAAATATGAGAGAGCATTGAGCGTTGCATAGAAGAGTGATCCAGTGTTCAGTGTCTGTATATCATTTGAATACATGTTAGAGCAGAGTTATGTCAAGAAAGATGCTAAGTATAAAAATCATAAATTGCAAAACATTACCTTTACATATAGATAAAAGGTGAATATCAAAGCAAATATCGCTACAGCTTCATTATCATAGCTGCCTGCAACAGATCTCGAGATATATGAGGGTACCTGAGGAGAGAACATTCCAATGAATGATACATTTTTGTTATATTAAGACTACATCCATAAACAATACAGCTTTCTTGGAAGTAGCAAAGTAGTTATAAGTAAAAAAATCCTGCTTTTTATCCAAACGCAGAGGTAGAAATGAGGCACACAAAAAAAAAGATCCGCAAAAGAAATTATTACAAACGATATAACTGGGGAACCAAAATTTGGGACAATATTTGCACCTTGCTATTTTTTTGTTTTTATTCATATTTTCATTTCCATCATGATATTAAATCAAGCAAAAAATTCTTGGAGCTAAGTCAATTTTATGGCCAAAGTAGAGAGAAATGGCTAGTGCAATGTACCATTGCCAAAATGGCTGCTGCCATCAATCCAGCTCCAGTTCCCTTTGCTTCCTATAGAGAAGTTATAGAAAGTAAGCACATAATTTGCAGATAGGTAACAATATTGTGATAACTTGTTCCATGAAAAGCAACCTTTGTTAAGAGGTATGTCGCCCAGGAAGCATTCGCCGAAAAAATTGGAGCAGTAAACACACAAACAGTCTCCACCGATAATGGGATGTTAAGAGAGTTTAGCAACCTATTGGATCAATGAATTATTATAGATACATTTGCAGAAACAAAAGGAAAGTGAAACAATGAGCATTTCCTTTGATTAACATACCACCAAATAGTTCCAGCTGTTAATGTCAAGCCAGGATAGACAGTGCCACCAATCACACGGCCAAGGGGATACCTAAAATAGAAGCAGCAGCAATGAAATCAGAAAAGTATTGTATGGCACATTCCATCTTACATAGAAGTCACATAGAATCAAACAACTGCGAGATTGGGAATGTGTTTACCATGTCCTATCATCAAACCAATTCCAGAACTCGTAAATTCCATTCTTCGACAAAAACTGTGACAAGGGAAGAGTAGGTCAAATAAGACGCATAACTCCATCCAAACAACACTGCCTACTAACTATAGCTACCTCTATAGTTCCACACACCATCACCGAGCAAACTGAATCTACCGTATAACCTCAGTTCCAAAACCCAGAACCCTCCTCCGCAGAAACCCAGAAGCAACTCAATATTGTAATTTCTATGAACTGAGTTCAATTTGCAGATTAAAAAAATCAAAAATATAATGGAAGCAGCAATCAAACCTGGGTGACGCGGAAGTTGAAGTAGGGATCGAATTCGTGGATCACACTCTCGTACTTAATTACCTGCGCATCAAAAGGCACAGCACATGAACACACACTATTCCGGGAGCGCTATGCAAGCGCCGAACTGGATCTAGAGACTTGGGACACAACGGATCTTACGGAGAAAAGGCGGATCGAGAAAGCGAGGACGCCGATGAGTAGGAGCGTGAAGGCGCACAGCACGCCGCCGAAGGCGTTGCGGAGTCGCCCGCCACCAGCGGCCGCCGCGGAGGAGACATCGGGCTCCGCCATTGCGGCAGCGTCGTTCGCCGCGGGTGAGGGTGCGGGGCGCGCGGAAATCCCAGTGCTGGACCCGCGCGGAGACGACGACCTCGCGATCGCGAACCGGGTTGCGCGTGTCTAGTACTCCAGTAGTCCAGTGCAAGGGTTCGGGGATTTATTGCACTTTTGTGGGGAAGCCCCTAAAATTAGTGCATATGTGTTTTTGGATAAAAGAATACTAACTCCATTTTGATATTCATAATATCGTTTAGGACATTAAGTTTGTACTATCCATAAGAGTACCGCTATAGGTCCAACCTAATTGTCCTACTCATGTCCAACTTAAGCTATTATGGAAACTATATATCATCATTTAAAAATTTTAAACACTTAGTTGTCATATATTCATCCGATCGAACAAAGTTGGACATTCGGGTTGGCTCTACAGACATTTCCCTATCCATAACTTAGTTTTTTTGTCCGAGTGACATGATTTTCGGAATAGAGAAGTATATGTCCATTTTGATATTCATAATATCGTTTAGGACATGAAGTTTGTACATAGTTTTTTTTGTCGAATGACATGACTTTCGAATGAGAAGTATATGTTACTACATTACTGCCATGTTAGAGCCGGTTCAGCTTTAAATTGAAATTCATATTTCCTTTCCAGTTTCTCATCCTTGTTGGTTATAGAATATTTTATTTTGAAACATTACTTTCCTTATAGTTGATAAATCTCAGAATAATATTTTATCTTCGGTTGTACATGCTTATTGGACATTATCTTGAATTATTACCATCGGCAATTCTCAGAATAATATTTTATCTTCGGTTGTACATGCTTATTGAACATTATGTTGAATTATTACCATCAGCAATTCTCAGAATAATATTTTATCTTCGGTTGTTTATTGGACATTATCTTGAATTATCTACGCAGGACCTTTGGATGGACGAGTTTTGACTTGAGGCTCAACTTCACAGGGCCAAAGCCGATGGCAAGCACGTACGACGGGAACCTCCTTTGCTGCCAGAAGTCGTCTCCTGATTGGTCCGGTGACAAGTTTCCTTGAAACTAGCCAATCAGAAGGTTGCAGAGTGCAATTCTAGAGTATAAATAATAAAGAAAAAAAGAAGTCTTTCGTTTTCCCGCCGAAAAAAAGGCAGCAGCTTGGGGCACATGGAAAACATTAGTGTTCAAAAGGGAAAAAGAAATTAACGAAACGAGTAATTCCCGAACATACTAAGTCTGTAGATCCGAAGCCTTATCTCTTTACACTTTCCAGTACATGAAATTTACAGAGACAAGCAGCTTATTTCATTTTCATATTAATTACCTGAGCACTGAAGCATTGTTAACACATTTAGATTGGCAGAAGAAATGCACATACAATTTGAAAATATTGAACAGTCGCTTCCTGCAGAGTTACAGGATGCCCACCAACATCCAACAGCCGCCCTCATCTAAGCAGATCACAAGGCAACAAAAGTGCATCTGACATGAAAAATTGCTCAATATTTATGTTACATCGCCAAATAATGTTTACTCTCTGGAATCTCCAAAAGTTGGGAAAATTTGTTCCCGGATCACTGGCACACTGGATTCCTCAATCCATTGAACAGATATGTCCTCATTGTCCCTATTAAATGCCAAATATCAAATCCATCACATTTGTTACAATTGATTTTGCTGGCGCAGCAACACTGGCAGTTGCACGACGGCCTCCATCTCGGTTAGCATTTGTGTTTGCCTTTGGGTCATATGGACGGGGCAAGGCTCCTAACTGGTTCGATGCGCCTGTGTTCTTTAAGGCAAATGATTTGGAAGGCAATGAAACCATGAAACCTCCTTGACTGCTTCTAATAAAGCTCTCATCCAGCTGTTGCCGGTGCACTTGATCAATAGGCTTCACTCCAACTATGAGGCCACTGCTTAGCTGAATGCCATTCTTTTGAAGGGCCTTTCGAGCATCATAGGAACGCTGCAAGCAAATTATATAACAATAAACAGCAATGTCAGTTCTAAGGCCATGTGACAATATTAAAACCTATCATAGAGGCATGCATGATGCAGAAGTGAGATAAGATCAATCAAACAGAGTAAAAATTCAAGTCAAGAGTAGATCTATTTAAAATGCTCCTCTAAAAAGGTGGAAATGGAAGTCCCTGTATAAGTTCTGTCTGAAGTATATACAAGCTAGCATTAACACTAAAATAGACACAGACAAGAGATGCCTTAAAGAGTTGTTATTATTTTCATAAGGCTAGTAACTTGACTCTGACAAGGATGGTACATAGCCAGCTTCTGATCACACTAGTTTCTTTTGTGTTTAAGTAAATATGGACATTGAGTGTTCATGCACTATTTGAGCAAAGCAACTAAAAAGAATTTGCAGCCCAATTGAAAATAAAGCATCAATGGTAACCAGAGGGCCTGCCGGTTCTGGAAGGTTTTCTCAACCCAGGTGTGAACAGACCTAATGTTCACAAATACACCATCGGTAGGCACATAATAATGGTGTGTATTATATCTCTGACAGATAAACACTGTCCAATGCTATTTGATATAGGATAAAGCTTGTTGTGTGTGGTTGTATAGCAGAAAAATGTCATCCAAAATTTGACAACGACACAAATAACAAGCATCATACACTGCATGTCAGTTAAATAATTAAAAAGAAGCTGCAATAAACTAGTGAAAGGCCATAAAATCATGCTTATATCTACGAACAAACAGAGGTACCATACATATGAGCCTAAACAAGTTATATGCAGATGTTGCAAAGTTGCAATTCATAGAAAAAGAAAGACCGTAAGAAAAAAAAGTAACCTGGGTAAAATATGGCTTTGCTTGGGCCATTGGGGAACATACAAGTATAAGAATTAAACAGCAGAACAAGCAGCAAAACAGTAGTGGAACTTAGAAATTACCTGGTATAATATATGGATCCAATTGCCATCTCTAGGACCAGAGTGATGTCTCAATATTACTCCACATTTCTCAAACTCCCGAAGGACAAGGTTGGTATCTCCAAGAGAGAATCTGTAGGAAAGGACAAAGGAACCACACCATTGTGTTACAAGGAGCCTACAAATTGATATCACGAAATATTTCCAGGAACATACTATAACCAATAAGCCATTTTTTCCTTCTCAAGTAGAAAATCTAAAATTTCCTAGAAAATAGTTCTCCATCGATACCTTCTGCCTATCTTCTAAGCACAAATCTGAGCGGGCAGGCAAGCTTCCAGCAATCAACGTACACACGTAAAAGAAATCAACAGAGGAAGCAATCCCTCGGGTACAAAAAACTATATACCTAGAACGAATCTACAGCTTTACATATGAAATTAACAGCACATTTGCAGACAACAAAACCGAGCACAGGCATCATTTACTAACCCGAATACAGTGACCCACTCCTCGCCATCAATATCCCCTCCGTTCGCCACCTGCTGTGTCTTCGCCGACGTTTGCGGGGGCGTCACCGGTGACTGCGCCTCCGCAGGCGGAGGAGGGGTGACGGGACTCGGAGGCGCCGGCAACGAGAGAACCTCCTTCTTTGCGGGCTCCACCACCCCATCCATAGGGGATCCCGGAGCAGAGAGCGACATTCTGCCGTGCGACTGGCCCCAGGACGGCGAGTGGCTGGCGGCGGCGCGTGGGGAAGGGGAAGATGGCACGGGGAGGAGTTCCGAGCCGGCGGGGTCGGGGGAAAAGTCGGACGCGGCGATGCGGTCATCGAGGGTGAATATGGGCGGCGGAGGCGGCGCGGCCGAGGGCGCGGCGGCGGTGGACGCGCCCGAGGCGAAGCGGGATGTCCCGCGGTGGGTCGGAATCGGGGATGCCAGGTCGCGGAAGAAAGGGGACTGCCGCGAGGCGCGCGCACCGGCACCGCCGCGGCGAGAGGCGGCGGGGGAGCGGGAAGAAGAAGCCATGGCCGGGGCGGGGCGGCGGGGCGCGGCGGCGCCGACGGATTATGTTAAGGGTTTGGGCTTCGGAGTTGCTGCGCTCTCTCGCGGCGTGGAGCGGGGAGCGGGGTGGCAGCGAGCTGGGTGTTCGTTGCGGTTGCGGAGCGCGGTTCTTGCCTCCTTTATTGGGCCGCTCGGTGGCTCGCTGGGCCGCCGATGTGGAAGGTCCGAGTCCGACCTACTCCAATGGGAAGCTACAACTTGTGAAGATTCCCTCAAAAAAAAAACCTTGTGAAGAAGTCTCGCAGCTACAGGATCCATGCGCATGTAAACTTTCAGTGTGTTTTCAATTTTAGAACAGAACTCGTGCTCGCACGTAACTTCAGCATAGTTTTCAACTGTTGTACAATTCAGGTTTAGTCCTCTCTTTGCATCTGAACGTGTACTTGGAACTAGCTAGGAACCAAACTTCATCTTTCTCAGAAAGTATGGAAACTGCTGAACATCTTGTGCCCGTTTGGGCATTGTCTCACGACCAAGTAAAGATCAGCGGGTGCACACAATAACGGCAATATGATACTTCCGGGATATTGCCAACTCTGCCGGTTGGCAGGAATTGGAAGACATATAATCTATCACACTATCAAAGTCGGAAGTAGAGAGGTGACAAGAATATTTGGCATGGAAGGCTACCATGCCGGTTACTTGAGAAATGCACACGTTTGAAGTTTCCACTTTTGATACACGTTGCAAGTAATCCATTACTTTTGAGAGGGACGATACCTACTTCAGAACTACACATACTTTTCAGCATCACACAGTGAATCAAGATGAAGCAAAATAAAACAATGACATTTCAAATTGAGTAATTGACTATCCTGATACTACAAACAGCAACAGCCTCCAGCTGTGATTTCTTACAATCTTGAGCTGATCAAATACTAAAATACATCTTGAGCTCTTGAAGTGGAAAGGCAATGATCTGGAGAGTAAATATAAAGCCCATCATTACCAGTTATTGTGCACGGATATGTGATTGTCAAACGTATTGCTCATAGCAGCATGAAATGCAATCTGCACCTAGTACAGCGTTACAATAATTTTCTAAAAGGGCTTCAGAAAAAGTGGTTATCATGAGACCTGTTAGAAAGTAGATGTACTTGCAAGGCTACAGAAATAATTCATCAACAAACTGAGGACTGACCTATTCTGGGATACATATCACAGCAAACGCAGTTTCCCAGTAACTGAATCGATGTCTGCTTTCCTCCCTGCACCAAAAATGTTGGTATATTATTATCTACAATGGTACTACATACAGTAAATAGTTATCAGATCACTGTTTGGTTTCCTGGAGGCTAGTTAAATATTAGATCCAAATATTGAATGCAACATAAGGGCCATCCTGTATTAGCAGTATAGCTAAAGGAAATTGCAAGGTAAATTTCCAAGTCAAGAAAATCTTTTGTTGTGTTGACCTTGTGCTTTGATTCTTTGGGGTTTCATCTCTAGGATATCCCAACTTGCTTGGGATTAAGGTTTTTTATTGTTGTATGGAAATCTTTTCTTGTGTAGGCAAACAAGATATTTCTAAATTATGAATGGCATGCAGCTCAAACAAGTAAATTCAAATATAACTGTGAGACAAAAGAAACATTAAGTTCTGAACTTATTGAGAATCTAACCTGGCCCTACCGCAAGAACTGTTTTAGAACCAGCCACAACCTACAAGAAAAATTGAGTGATGGTCAGGGTAAATGGGATCACAATCATTCCATATTATTGCTGATATCTATTTATTATGCATGAAGGACTATAATGTCGCAAAATAAACATCAACAAATGGCAATTTAGCACAGAAATAGCATCCGGAAGGAAATCCAACTAGTAGTTGAATACACATTTCTGGTGAGAAATGACAACTGAAGTATGCCATTTGCTAAATCAAGATAGATCAAGCAATTTTTCAATTAAGAATCACTAGAAAGCTGGATTAAGTCATCAGAAGGAGAGTTTTCTGGATGTTTGTGAAGGTTGCCAAGAGGGCTTATTAAAAATATCAGAAGAGGTGAAACAATAGGCTCAAACAAACCTGTGTGCGTCCTGCATCGGCAACAACAAATGTCGGGATACCACGATGTTCTGCGGTGTCCTTTATCCTGTTCCTGATAATACATAAGGAAAATAGACATGCTTAAAGCAAAATTGAAATTTACACATCAACATGTAATATTCCGCGGCATAGGTGGTAGCTAGTAAGAGAAATGACTTACATTTCCTGTTGATTCTTGCAGGTCAAAACAATCTTAGCTTGTCCAAATTGCTCCCACTGTTTCAGAAGACCCCGATTACTGGAAAGAAAAACATCAAATGACAGAAAACCTCCTAATTTTACAAAACACTAAAGAACATGAGATGGACATATAGTTCTTGGTACAGCTTTTGCAAAGAAGGATAAGGGAAAAGTCCTGAGGTCAAAAGTTGCCTGTCTCCACTTACTGACTTTCCTCTTTTCTATCCACTTAGTTTCAGAATTTCAGATGGTGCATCTACCAAATCACTAGTTCTTTGAGTAGCTATTTCTTTTTCTCATGGAAAATTTAGCTTGACAACGTCTAAAACTGCAAAAATAGAACACTTCAGAGTTTTATGTCTGGAGAGCGGAGACTCCCCAAATGAGTGATGGAACAGTTCAACTTTGGTCCACAATAGCTCAACTGTACATCTAATAAAACTCAGAAGCTACTCGGACAAAATATATTGGTTTCTGTGCCTTTGGTCCACTAAATAAATATACCAAGAGTCCAAGACTCATGCATAAATGCACTCAAAAAAATACTGTGATAACTAATGAGTAGAAAAACATTGATTCAAAGATTATCATTTTTATACATGAATTGATTTGATCCAGCACCGATATCAATGCCAATCCAACCCTATAGGAGGTAACAGAAGAAGAAAAATTTATGTTTACGAGAATTGAATCCTAGATATGGACATTTTCCAACTAGAACTACCTAATGAAGCAAGATTGGAAACCACATTAGCACCTTGACAGCAATTCTGCATACAACCCTGTCGCTGCATCTGCAAGTGATTAGCAATGACAAAGATGTAATTTCTCTTAAATAGCTTAGTACACAAAACTAATGGGCAAGCACTATGGCCCACAAACTGGCACTGCTCATTGTTGTGGAATAGGAGATAATACATCTGTTCATTTGGCATATTCTTTATAGTGAAGCAAAGGGCTGCAAATGGGTCCCAATGTGTAGCTGTTGGCTTGTTGCCAAGAAGCCTCTAGTTCATTTTCTCTACTAGCAGAATTAGATGGATATATATTTTAGTTCATTAGAGTAATTCAGGATAACTCATTGACCCACAATGTTGAAATATATCCCTAGAAGCAACACAGACTACAGATGATTCAAACATAAAGATATACATCTAAGAAACTCCATACTTCCACTTGGTGATGAACTTACGGGCGCATTGAGATGCTATTTTTCCAGCACCCATCTTGAGATCCTGGCGTACAACTAAAACCTGCAAATCAAATTGACATCACTGGACAAGGCACAGGCACACACTAGTCTTTGAATTCCAACAAAAGAAGAGTTATTTCAAAACACAAGCAATATACTGTAGTTAATATTGGACATACTCATCAACAGAATCATTTTTCTTTTTTTGTTAATTGGAACAACAGAATCATTGATAGCGCATGGCAAGTGACACGAATTCAGGTTCAGGAGTCAAATCAGTTAAATGTAGGCTGTACAAGCGAACACTGAATATACAAACTACCAAGTCTTTGTAGTTCTAAAAACGATCTGTAATCGTGCAAAGTATTTCAATATTCACATTACCATCTTAAGCTCTTCGCCCGCGGAGGCCGGGGCACTTCCGGACGCCCGCTTGGACTTGGAGCCCCGCGCGGGCGCGGCGGCCGGCGCTGGCGCGGGACCAAGCTTGGGTCTCCACGAAGAGGACAGGTCGAGGAGGAGTCCGAGGAGGAATCCGATGGCGAGGCCCGGGAGGAAGTTCGAAGGGCGGAGGCTCGCCGCGAGCCACGGCTCCTCGCCCTGCGAAAGGAACCGGGACTGGGGAGTCAGAAAGGTTCGAATACTGCAGGAGAGAGATTGATGCGGTGAACGAGGCTACCTTCCTCCTGCCAGGGTTCTGCGGCGGGTTTCGGCGCGGCGGAGGCGCCATGGACGGGCCGCCGATTCCGTGGGGAGGAACGAGAGAGTCGGAGCACGGGAGCAGTGTAGGCGGAAGACCGAAGATGGATGTGCATGCGTGTCGATAACGGGTGTGTGGGCCGGATGGGCTCTTGCTTTATCGGCTCGAATGGGCTGTCATTGATGCTATTGGGCTGGACACCACGGATGGAATATCTATGTAGGCTGAAATCATCGTCACTTTTAACCGTGAGTCCGTGACAAGTGACTCTTCGTCTTTCGTAGTTCGTGCATGTTCCTATCGAGATTTATTTTCTTTAGTGAAATTAAATATCCACAAAAAAAACTTGTGCATCTTGATTTGGGCAGGTATATTAGTGTGTCGTAAAGTAAGTTAGGCGCTTACCACTTTGAGACTGAAAATATCTCGCCTAACCTTCTGGAACCTAGCGGTGTCGTGTCACAACACTATCGCGGAGCAAAAATCGCGTTCAATAACGGACCGAGCTTTCGTTTCTGTCCTTGTCAGCCGTGTCTTCCGCCATGTGACGGGATAAAGGCAACGCATTGAAAGATATTGAGCTGCATTACCCACTAGCACACTGCCAAACAGGAGATTAGCGCGACGTCAGTCAGGAAAGAAAATCTGCTAAGCTCATCAAACGCTGCCGCACCACGTAGTCCCGTCGTTTCGTTCCCAATGATTGCTTCAGTGTACAGTAATCGAGCAAGCAAAGTGTTTGCCGCTCTCGTTGGGCGCGAGGAGACCGGCGCATGCAGCGGCCACGGCCACGGCACGAAGCCGAGCGGCGACACGCGCGCCCCGGTCCCGTCCGGTGGCTCGGAGTCACGTCCGCGCGCGGCGACCCCGCCTCACATGACTCCTGACACGGCGGACAGCTCGCAATCACGTGCCGGAGTGGGGTGTACATCATCGTCGTCGACTCACTTTATAAACTGGGCCGTGATGAACGTGCTTGCATTTCGGCCGAGTGGAAAATAAAAAGGAAAGCCTTCTCGAGCTGGGTCACACCACCCATGGATTCCGTTACCAGTAGAAATGTAACTAGTGCTATATCACGGCACAGCTAGCTTAGTTTCTGCAGCAGACAAGAGAAAAATTTACTCAAATGACAAGAGTACTGTATAATTCACCAGCGTTTTGTTTATGCTACGGATAATACTGATCGAATTTGCTTACTCAAATGACGCTGACGGCCATGATCGACTCACATGACTAGTACGCCGCAAGCATAATTAAAATTCAACACACACACACAAGGAGAGCGGCCCCAACACCGTCACATCTTTCGAGGCCAATCCACATCGGGATCAGAACCCATGCAGGGCCGGACCTTATCTGACGCAGTCACGCAGCCCACCAGCAGCCCGCTTTATTCTATGACTAAGCGCGCTCTGATAGCTGCCGCGTGTCAGCCATCACGTCATCCAACGGACGGGGAGCGATCAGCGGCGGGCTCACCCACGTGGTGGCTACGTGGTAGCACGAGAGGGGCCTCGTGACGTGCGCGTCTTCCAGGAGACCTCCCGTGGCGCTCGACGTGGTGCGATCACCGACGTCGGTTTAGTCTCCACAGCACGTAACGGTGGTGCTGATAACGTGGTGGGGAAATCTTTTTCGTAACTCCTTTTTGTTTTCTTACAGTTGCCAAGACACCAATACGTGCACGTTTACTATAAACAAATTTTAAGATTAAAGTGCATCCGTGTTATATGCATACCCTCCGTCCTATTGAAAGTGTCGTTTTGAACTTTTAGACACTATCCTTTGATTGTTCGTCTTATTCACAAAATTTTTGTAAATGCTATATATTTTCTTCTAACTTAATTAATCATTAGTGATACTTTAATAATAATATATTTATTTCTGTATTCTTATAGAAAATTTGAATAAGACAAGCGGTCAAACGTGAAATCTGAAAAGTCAAAAACGACACTTTTAATGGAACAGAGGTAGTACTAGATTTTTAAATTATAATTCTAGTTCTTATTGTATCCATCCACTAATTCTTTTTCGACGTATCCATCCACTAATTATTGATCATAAAAAAGTTGGACTATGGAGATAAGCTACGTTCAAGTCTTTTTGCTTCTTGTGGTATCATATAGTCCGAATTAGCACTTATGAATGGACTAAGAGAAAAATAATTAGTTTTCTAGCGGAACTAAAATTTAGTCCATCCATTAATCTACATGTTTGAAGGGTTTATGACTACTTTTAATCAGCTAACAATTAGTGAGATGGATCTAACCAGGATCTTAATAACTTCCCAAGCACATAGTCCAGTACCTCCACATGCGGCCCAAGGAGCAGGAAGTCCAACTCAGAGCAGAGATTGAAGATAAGGTATGCGTTGGTGATGGACAGCATCTCATAAATATACAACCAAGTCAGCATGCGAGATGTTTTTCTATGGCTCCACAGAACTGGCAGGTGCAAATCTTCTCTGAAAAACCTAGGCGTCCCTAGGGATGTCATCGGGTACCTGTTACCCGTTACCCGACGGGGAAAAAACCCTATTAGGGGACGAAGATGGGTCAAAACTTAACCTCGCGGGTAAGGTAATAGGAAAAATTCTCTCCCCGTCGGGTATGCGGGTACGGATATGGGAACGCATCCACCGTCCCCGTTTCCCCGCACACCTGCTAGCATGATGCCCTCTATATATTTAGCCCAACAGGTCCAGACAATATATGCTCCAATATCCCATTGCCCACTTTCAAAAGGGACCATTCTAAAACCTAATCACGTAGCTCGATCCGGTCGTCGCCGATACCTTCTCTCTTGTGTTGCTTCTGCTCGCATGCCCATCGGAGGATGTGGCGGCTCGCAGGTGCTGTGGGAGCAGCGGCTACCGCGCGTGGCGACGACGAGGGTGGCATGGGAGGCTCGCAGCACCGGCATGGGTGTGGCAAAAGCTCGCGCACGCGGCGCCGGCAGGAGTGGTGGGGGTGGCGGCGGCGGCGGCTCGCGGTGTAGGAGGGGCGGCGGTGGCTCGCGGTGACCATGAATCACACACGTGCGAGGGCGGAAGAGCGATGTGCAGGCGCGACAGCGTCTGCGGAGACAGTTCCCCATCGGGTACCCGCTCCCGGCGCGGGGACGGGGATGGGGAAAAACTCTCCCCAACAGCGAGGACGGGGACGGGGACGGGGAGGATTCCTCTCCTGCGGGGACGGGGACGGGGACGGGGAGGATTCCTCTCCTGCGGGGACGGGAACGGGAGTGCCTCACCCGCGGTAATTTTTCCCGTTGACATCCCTAGGCCCCGCCGAGGACCAAGCTGTTCATGTACTTGGCACTACACGGCCGTACATGGACAAGAGAAAGGCGCAAGCTGCATGGACTTCAGGATGATGACACTTGCGCCATGTGTGACTAGTTGCTTGTGCACATCGACCACCTCCTACTACACTGCCCCACAGGTGTAGACACCCTCTTCTTACTGACTACATGGCATATATGGAAGGAGCGCAACAGCAGAGTCTTCCACCAACGAGGCAGCGTCGGCCACGGTGTCGACCGTCTCAGCGAGGAGGGACGTGTCCGGATCCTAGCAGGAGCAAAAACCTCGGTTGTCTAGTATCGCGAGAGTAGGCTTCTCTCCCCTAACTCTAGGTTTCCCTTGCCTAGTTTGCCTGCCTTCTTCTACGCACTCCGATTCCGTTCAGAAGCAGCCAGCAACCATCGTGCCGCGTTGTAACGAACATTGTGATGTACGGGTCATGTTGGTAAACAACAAAATTACTTCATTGCTTGTTAGTCTAATTGGCTAATCCACATGCTACCTTGTTCTCTTTTTACAAAAGTTATATTGTTGTTCCTCATTGTCTTAACCTTCTAATTCGATCAAATGAGCAGGAAAGGTTGATGATTCTTACAAATTCTGAGCGAACATTTTGTTTAAGGATCACTATGCCAAAATAAAAGAAATTACAAACTTTTCTTATAAAGAGTAAAGTTAGAAAATAATACAAACTCTGTAAAATAAAAACACATATTTACTCCCTGGTTTGATCAGATCATAATCATAATGTGCATTAGGTGGTAAGATCTATATGCACTACTTTAATTTAATTATTTTTGTAATAACTAATTTAATTATGATAACATTGTCTTTGATTGTAGATGATCTGGATTACATCTGAAGTTAAGTTTAAGGACATATATTATTTCTAATTCTAAGGAGAATAAAACTCTAAAATCTTAAGTACTCATTGAATACAAAACTATGCATTGGGGGCATGTGCCCATTTCACAATGAAAATCTTTCACGAGACATAGACATGAAATGTAATGTGGTGTTTTTTGGTTTGGACTTTTCTAGAGTTGCTAAAATTGTGTGTGTCTAAGACATGTTCTCGCGTTCGAAAGAGACAACATACAAAAAAGTACCCTTGTGACCTTTCTCATATAAAACAACCCACAAGCCTAGTAAAAAAAGAAATATACTTGTAATTTGCACTATATTGTGCATCTCTCCTCCTATTTTTCACGTTGTTTGATTTGATTATGCATCATTAGTCATTCCAACTCCCCAAAAATAGATACTTTAATATGTGTGATAATATATAGTGCATTAATACTAGAGCATTTTGCAGCATATGTGATGGTCCTTTTATATGGATTTACCTTCATATATATATATCAAGTGGAAAAACATAAATTTCTTAACCATCTGATAAAAGTTTGTTCCAATCCATAATGTTCACTAAAGATGTTTCATTAGAATATTTTCTTATTTATATATAAGAGAAAACGATACCATATATTATTGTAGCGTCTTTAGACACAGAAATAAACTTGTCACCTCCTTGGTAATCTATACCAATCCATAAATCACGAGGGAGTCGTCTGCCCCCTCCCGAGCGTAATTCTACCTCTAATCCGCGTAATTCTGTCGCTAATCCGTCGCCTTCCGTAATCCGTCGCCTCCCGCTTGCCCCTCCGTAGCCTGCCCCATTGTCAGATCGCATGACACCCAGTCCCGAGCCGAAACCGTAGCGACGCAGTGCGGGAACCCAGGCCCGAGCCGAAACCGTAGCGACGCAGTGCGGGAACCCTACGGGCAGCTTTGGAGAAGTGCGGCACTGCAACGGAGGTGCAGCAGACGGTGATCCCCATGTCGATGGCGTCTCGGAACAAGCGGTAGACGCGGTGCCGGGTGCCCATCTCCACGGCCTGGTCCATGAGCCAGTACGAGCTCCACCCGTTCATGTAGAAGGGCCGCCCGTCCAGGACCAGGCGCGCGCTGCGCCGCTCCACGAAGCGGCCGTCGGGCACTGTGTAGGACGAGGACGACGATGATCCCGGGAGCCCTCGTCACCTCTAATGAAGGTCGTTTCTTCCTTCTCTGCTTCGCTCCCACAATGGCGCAACAAGAACGGCGACCTTGCCTAAGCTGCTGGCAACGGCTTGGTCCCCTGGAACCCTCCTACCTAGCTTTCGACCTAATTCCTGCAGGTCCTTGCAGGGCCCAAGTGCACGAGCTAACATCATGTATTGCACTGCTACTACAATTTAGCTTTCGACCTGATTCATGTCCTTGCAGGGCCCAAGTGCACGAGCTAATAGCAGGTATTGCACTGCTACTACAATTCAGATTTCTTGCATCACTATGGCATAAGCTTGTTTACTGGTAATGTTTAAATTGAGTGCAATCGCCTTACTCCATCCTCTAGGACAATACATTACATCAACAGACCACATTGGCGACAGGTTCACCGGCGCCTTTACAAGGAGGTTGCAGTGACTAATCGTTGCAATGACTAATCAAACACAAAGTAATGGTAAGTTCAGGGGTTCAACACCTGAAAACACCCATGAAAATTGCAGTGTAATTTTTTGCACAGGTAACATTCTTTTTACAAAGGAGCACAATACCAAACTGTTGAAATGCATTTATTCTCTCAAGTGCTGCCTTAGTCAATTGTTCACTGATTCCCCCCCCAACTATCTGACCTGCAAGTTCTTCCCATCAGTATCTGAGGTCACATTGCCATGTCTGAATTGTTACTAGCCTGCTAACGATGAAACTCAAAAGGATAGAGCAATGGGAACCTGAAGGGAGAAAATAAATTGTTCACTGATCCCCCCCCCCCCCCCCAACTATCTAACCTCCAAGCTATTTTTTTTGTGTGTGATGGGTCCAAACAATATATGAAATGTTCCAACTTGGGTTCATCCTGAAGCTGATTGTGAACACCTAAGAAATACATATAAAATTTCTTTAATCCTAATGACATAACTATCTCCTCTGTTGTGCTTCTCTGTTAGGATCAATTGCTTCTTTGCCAATTTCGTGAACTGCTTCATCCATTTAGTAAAGCCAAGTCTGAATGTGAAGAACAATGAGAGTTTAGAGCTAAAGGTAACATACAGAAACTTTTAAGACAAAAAAGGAAGGTCCACACATTATAGTATCTGTAAAAGCTGAGTACAGAATACGGTGGTTTGTCTCTATCGGCTCAAAAATGTTCCAACTTGGGTTCACCCTGAAGCTGATTGCGGACACCTAAGAAATACACATAAAATTTCTTTAATCCAAATGACATAACTATCTCCTCTGTTGTGCTTCTCTGTTAGGATCAATTGCTTCTTTGCCAATTTCGTGAACTGCTTCATCCATTTAGTCAAGCCAAGTCTGAATGTGAAGAACAATGTGAGTTTAGAGCTAAAGGTAACATACAGAAACTTTTAAGAGAAAAAAGGAAGGTCCAAACATCATAGTATATGTAAAAGCTGAGTACAGAATACGGTGGTTTGTCTCTATCGGCTCAAAAATAGTCCAGATAACTATAGGAGAGAAGAATTTCAGAGATTCGCTTGTAATCTTTCCATCCCAGGGAAGAAGCTGCATTTCATCTATTAAAGACATTGAGCTATACATAAAGTAAATACAGGGAGGTCTTAAGGTTATCTCAAGTAATAAGTCAGGTGAGAATCAGGAACAGTGTTACCTCGTTGTATGTACAAGAGGCATCAGCCTTGTAATTTTTGTTTCCGGCGGTATCATACGACGGATTCTGGTCCCTAAAAGTAGTTCAAATAATTATCTGACCTGTCATCAGCATGTGAGGTCACATTGCCATCTCTGAATTGTTACTAACCTGCTAACGATGAAACTCAAAAGGATAGAGCAATGGGAACCTGAAGGGAGAAAATAAATTGTTCACTGATTTTTTTCCCCAACTATCTAACATGCAAGCTATTTTTTTTTGTGTGTGTGATGGGTCCAAACAATATATGAAATGTTCCAACGAAGCTACAAATTCCATAATCAATCAAAAGTTGAATATTTATTTACGGACAGGGATCTCATGCTGTGGTCAACAAGATCTGTTACAATCATTATTTACATTGTTATATGTTGTAGTAAAAGAAAGGAAGAGACCCACAGAGGCACAACGTGAAGCTCGACGGCATCGTGACAGGGCAAACTACGCCAAGAAAAATCCAATTGTGAAAAGGAAAAGAAAAGATCACGACACAACTGGAACTGTTTCTGCAGAACCTACTCATGAGGCACCACTAGGTAGGGGCATATATACTCAATCTCAATAGTTATTCTACTCTAACACTGAAACATCTAATAGCTTAATAGCTTGACATTATGTTATACAATATTTATCTCAATGGTAATCTGCTAGAATGCCCAACGTAGGTAATACTATAACATCTCATTAGTTTAACATTTTGTTCATATAATTCCTCTCTAATTAATGTTCAGTATCGAATCTTGAGCGAACCCTACAACGGACAGAGGCACAATGGGAAGCTCGACGGCATCGTGACAGGGCAAAGTACGCCAAGAAAAATCCAATTGTGAAAAGGAAAAGAAAAGATCACGACACAACTGGAACTGTTTCTGCAGAACCTACTCATGAGGCACCACTAGGTAGGGGCATATATACTCAATCTCAATGGTTATTCTGCTGCTAACACTGAAATATCTAATAGCTTAACAGCTTGACATTCTGTTATACAATATTTATCTCAATGGTTATTCTGCTAGAATGCCCAATGTAGGTAATACATAACATCTCATTAGTTTAACATTTTGTTCATATAATTCCTCTCTTATTAATGTTCAGTATCGAATCTTGAGCGACCCCTACAACGGCCTATCCTCGATCGCACTGAGCCATTGGTGTTACAAGATTTAGGTAAGGCCTACCTACCTGTTTATTACACTATTTCTCACTTTATTATCAGGTTTCATACCACCCTGCTTATTTATCAATATTTATTTAATTATGGGTCAGACTTATCCTTGTAAGAAAAGTTCTATTTCTTGCTTTATTATATACTTACTATCAGGTTTGCGGCCACTTGATTTAATTATGGGTCGTACTTATCCTTTTTAGAAAAGTTCTATTTCTCAGTTTATTATATACTTACTATCAGGTTTCATACCACCCTGCTTACTTATCAATATTGATTTAATTGGTGTTATTAGGTTTGGATGATCAAGAGATACCAAATGAAGGTGGTACCCTTGATATGAACAATGCAACTACAGTTGTCAAAAAGAAAATAAAAGATCATGAAAGAATAGTAACTGTTTCAGGAGAACCTACTCTTGAGGCACCACTACATAGGGGCATACCCAATGTTAATGCTTATTATTCGGCTGAAATGCCAAACATAGGTAACACTATAATATCTCATGGCTTAGCATTCTTGTATATAATATTTATTTACATGTTTCATATGATTCCTGTCATTATGAGGCAATAATATGTACTTCACTTGGCCTATCTTTGCTTACTATAACATCGAATCCTAAAGAACCCCTACAACGGCCTATCCTCGATCTCACAAAGCCATCAGTGTTACAAGCTTTAGGTAAGGCCTATATACTACAAATAATATGGGTCAGACTTATCCTTGCTGCAAAAGGTCTATTTCCCGGTTTATTTTATACTTGCTATAAGGTTTCATCATCGGATATACATCACTTAGCCTATATATGTACCTTAATTAGCCTATCTTCCTTCTTATTTATCAGTATAAGTATTTATAGTGAAATATAATTGGTGTTATTAGGTTTGGATGATCAAGAGATACCAAATCAAGGTGGTGCCCTTGATGTGAACAATACAACTAATATACCAAGTTCTGGTATGTCTCAATGTAATTATGCTTTATAGTAGTTGCATGTAATTTGTTTCATTATTTAACACATTCGTCACTTTATCTACAGATGCTAAACAGAAAAAGGACGAGAGAAAACGAGAACGAGAGAGGCAACGTTATAAGAATGCCACTCTTGACCAACGTAATACAAGAAAGCTAAGCCAAAGGACTCCCGTATATCGTAAAAACACAAAAGAGCGTCTGAAAAAGAAACGGGATGGTTTGTGCCCCGAGTCAATAGCTATGGAAAACCCAGAATGGATACCTCAAATTGAGTTCCCCGATAAACGCAAGGCAGAAGTAGAAGCTGCCATGAAGGATGATTCCATATTACACCCGACTTGGCGACCTTTCCACCTACCTACCCATAACTGGGTTGATGACACGGATGAGATGGTTAGTGATAAAGAAACTCGAGAAAAGCCACGTCATCAGAATGTTGCCATGAGTGAGCGCCCAACATTGTTATCTAGGCGAAACAAACAATTCCATGACAAGATTCATATACGGTCATCCAAGGATAAAAATTGTGAACAAGATGATGACATATGTGATGTGCAAGGTAACCACATTGAATACAACCATTCATACGAGTTTATCTTTTCATGCACCGATAACACATACACATATAGAAACAACGTTACTTACTATTGCCTCTATCATTTTAGGTGTTGATCATGATAACCAGTCAAATGATTCATCCAAGTGATGAGGAAGTAGAAGATGGAGAACCCATTATTCGTTTGGCAACCTATGAATCTGACTCCAACGGTGAAGTGGATGATATATGGGCATTACAAGGTGCATAACAGATTAGGGATTCTCTTCTTTAGGTTTACCCATCGGTCTAATAGACCGTACTAATTTCACTTTGCATGCGTATCTGCAGATGAAGATGATGGTACGCAAGAAGTCACAAGAACTGAAGATGCAACGATAGTAACTCGGGCCTCAAGATCCTTATGATTATGTGTATAGCAACTTGCCAAAAGAGGAACATTTGCTGCCCGAGGCCAAGGACTCGTGAACATTGTGGGGCTAAAAAGTTTCATAAGGAAGCACCCGGATTTTGCTTGTCGATCAGGAAAGGTTGAGCTAAAGCATCATGATACACCGCCCGAACTCATGAGGTTGTGGGAAAGTTCTGATGCAGATGCAAGACACTTCAGGGATCACATCCGGTGGTTTAATAGTCATTTCTCTTTTACATCTCTAATCTGCACTCTAGATAATGAGACCACCGACATAAGGAATAGCAATGGCATCTACACATTCGGAGCTCATGGTGGAATGTACCATACTATCACAGGTTTTGGCAAACAAAATGGGGTGCAACCAAGTAATCTAGAACTCTATTTCTATGATGATGATCCTGCTTTGCAATATCGATATCATTGGTGTAGGGAAAAACAAAAACAAAAAGATAAAGAGATTATTGAAGTGTTGGTTGACATACTTAAATCCAACCCTTACTCGAGAAACTTAGGAGAATGGGAGAAGTTGAGAATGTTGACGAGTATTGTATATCATTCAACCTTGATGTGCAAAAAGATCAAAGGCAATACAATAAACCGCTTTCTTCGAGAGGTTGCTGCAGTGTGGGTTGAAGGTCGTGATCGTATGGGGCATGTTGATCGTGATGTAATACTTCATGGTCGCAATAGAGAGGTCATAGGCATACGCTCAACCAACGGAGCTTATGACCCATTGTCTTATCCCTTGTTTTTTCCTCGAGGAGAACTTGGGTGGCATACTGATATACCAAAGTATGGGTTCAGCTACGAAGATGTTCTACGGGAGTCTGCTAGAAAGAAAGCCACGGGGCACGGGATACCTCAGGAGGTAAGTATGAAATCTTAGTGATTCTTTTTAGCATATGATTATACTCTTGCTGATAAACAATCATCATTAACATGATGTAAATGTGATAACAGGCAATGGTGGAGGAAGAATGTCTATCTCCATCAGGGATTACTATTGCTTCAGATTTCAGATTCGCCCGGGTATCTTCAATCCAATCCTCTATGGAAAGCGGCTTTTTCAGCAATACGCTGTTGATACATATATCAAAATTGAGAGTGCAAGATTAGATTACATGCGGCATCATCAAACAGAGCTACGTGCTGATTTATACCAGGGACTTTGTGACAGTTTGGATGCTGGAGAGGAAAGAGGAGCAGCCACAGGGAAACGAACGATGTTGTGCAGATCCTTTATCGGAGGCCCTAGGGATCGGAGGAAACGTTATATGGATGCCATGGCATTGGTAAGGAAATATGGAAAGCCTGATATCTTTCTGACCATGACTTGCAATCCCAACTGGAAGGAGATTAGAGAAAACCTTTTACATGGTCAAACAGCTCAAGACCGACCAGATCTTGTCGTTCGTGTGTTTAGAGCAAAGTTGGAAGAGATGAAGGATAAACTATTCAAACAACATATACTTGGTAGAGTCAAAGCACGTGTGCATGTTGTGGAGTTTCAAAAGCGGGGCTTGCCTCATGCACATTTTCTCTTGATAATGGAACAACGGTATAAATTAACGTGCCCCGAACAATATGATCATCTCATCAGTGCAGTAGCTTCCGGACGAGAAGAAGTACCCACTATTATATCGTATTGTAACAAAATGGATGATGCATGGTCCATGTGGTCGATTAAATAAGGAGTGTCCTTGCACAAAGGGGCGAGACTCTTGTAAGAATCGGTACCCAAGACCGTTTAACAAAGCTACCCAACAAGGGAAGGACTCTTATCCGATGTACCGTAGAAGGGATGATGGTCGTCAAAAACTTGTAAGGAACCATAAGCTAGATAACAGATGGGTTGTGCCATACAATCCGTATCTTACACAATATTTCAATTGTCACATTAACGTAGAAGCTTGTGGAAGCATTAAGGCAGTGAAATATTTATTCAAGTACATCTACAAAGGTCATGACCGTGCAACCATTACTGTTGGGGAGGTTAATGATGTAGATGATAATGCACCAGTTGATGAAATTAAACAATTCAGGGATGCAAGATGGGTCACTCCTCCTGAAGCATTGTGGAGGATCTATGGTTTCGACTTGAGCGATAATGATCCACCTGTAATGCAGTTGCAGCTCCATTTACCTGGCATGCACATGGTTTCATTCAGTAACAATCAAAACATAGGCAATGTTTTACAACGAGCAGGTGTTGAGAAATCAATGCTTACTGAATATTTTGAAATGAATAGAATAAATGTAGATGCACGTGCTATCTTATACAAGATTTTCCTGAATATTTCACTTGGAATTCTAAGGATGGTAATAAATTTTGGAAGAGAAGAAAACTAGGTTACAGGTTTCAAGTGGGAAGGATTGTGCAAGCACATCCCGGCGAGGGTGAACGCTATTACCTTCGTGTGTTGTTGAATCATGTTGCTGGGGCTACCTCCTTCAATGACTTGAGAACTGTGAATAACGTTGAGTATGCAACGTTTAGAGAGGCTGCCGAGAAGCTCGGTCTAATTGAAGGTGACAATGTGTGGGATGATGCGCTGACTGAAGCAACAACCTATGCAATGCCACATTCCCTAAGACGGTTATTTGCAACCATATTAGTATTTGGAGAGCCGAGTGATGTTGCTAGACTCTGGCAAAAGCACTTAGATGCAATGGGAGAGGACTATCATCGTGAGCATTCGTGTAGGAAAACAATGGAGCAGCTTGTACTCATTGACATCAGAGACATGTTGCAGTCAATGGGGAAAGATATCAAAAAGTTTCCTTTGCCAAAGATAGATGGTACAAGGGACAAACGGAGTGGTCTTGCAAGAGAGATATATGAGGAACGTATCATCGAGGTCAATGAAGCAGATCAAACCCTATTTGAGTCTCTCAACATTGAGCAGTTGGCGGCGTACGATGTTATTATGAGGTCTATTGAGAGTCCACATGGTGGAGTATTTTTTATTGATGGTCCAGGAGGCACCGGAAAGACATTTTTATATAGAGCGCTGCTTGGAAAATTGAGGTCACAGGGAAAAATCGCTGTTGCAACAGCCACCTCAGGTGTTGCGGCCTCTATCATGCCAGGTGGAAGAACAGCACATTCACGGTTTAAAATACCACTTACTATTGAAGAGAATGGTTACTGTAGTTTTACCAAGCAAAGTGGAACAGCAAAACTGTTACGTGAAGCAGCACTAATCATATGGGATGAGGCTTCAATGACTAAGCGACAAGCGGTAGAGGCTCTTGACAATAGCATGCGTGACATTATGAACAACAAGTACGAACCATTTGGAGGGAAAACGATTGTTTTTGGTGGGGATTTTAGGCAAACACTACCAGTTGTGCGGAAAGGTAGTCGAGCTCAGATTGTGGACTCGTCATTGCGTAGATCCTTCATTTGGGATCACATGCACCATTTGAAACTCAAAGTCAACATGAGAGCTCAGAATGATCCTTGGTTTGCAGAATACTTATTGAGAATCGGCAGTGGATTAGAGAAGGTCAACAATGAAGGGGATCTTGAACTGTCAAAGGAGTTGTGTGTTCCATACACTGGTCAACATCAGGATTTAGATGCATTGATAGACTTTGTATTTCCAGACCTAGAGAATAATAAGTCAGATTCGAATTATATCACATCCAGGGCAATTCTTTCTACTAAAAATGACTGTGTTGATAAGATCAATATGAAGATGATAAGTAGGTTTAATGGAGAAGAGATCATCTATCAGAGTTTTGACACTGCTATCGATGACCCCAACAATTACTATCCATCTGAATTCTTGAACACTTTGACACCCAATGGATTACCTCCACATATCTTGAAGCTCAAAAGGAATTGCCCTGTTATCTTGTTGCGCAACATTGACCCGGCGAATGGTCTGTGCAATGGGACGAGGCTTGTGGTGCGGGACTTTCAAAAAAATGTCATTGATGCTGAAATAGTTTTGGGACAGCATGCTGGTAAAAGGGTATTCCTTCCTAGGATCCCTCTCTGTCCATCCGATGATGAGATGTTCCCATTCCAGTTCAAAAGAAAACAATTCCCTATCAGACTAAGCTTTGCCATGACTATCAACAAGGCCCAAGGTCAAACTATTCCTACAGTCGGGATCTATCTTCCAGAGCCAGTTTTCTCTCACGGTCAGTTATATGTAGCTTTGTCAAGGGCCACCGCAAGGCAACATGTTAAGGTTCTTGCTTACCCGCCTGACCATTATAGCAAACACAAGGTTGAAAAAAACAATGCACATAGGAAGAAAAGGACAAGGAAGAATGATGCGAATAAACAGGTGATAGAGCATAGTTTTGGGGTCACTTTTACAAAAAACATTGTATACAAAGAAATCCTGTCATGATAGCCTTATCAGTAAGTGTGTCAGGACAACAAAGTTCAGTGATCATAACAAATACGAACAGGCAAGTCCACAATGATTTTTTGTTGTCTATAGCCATATCTTTGTGCTTCTACTAGAATTTTATTCTCACTGTTAGTTGCATCTTTGTTATTAGGTACTGTAGATGGACTAACTTCCATGAAGTTAGGATGGAAGACACCACAAGAGAAGTTAGAATTTCAGTTTATTTTACTTATTGGGCTAGACAAAGAGTGTAGCTATCTAACAAAGGTTTGCAGGTTACTGGGTCAGCTCTGCAAATATATAACTAATCTGCATATCATGGGATCCAAATATGGAAGGATATCCCCATGTCCTGCAAGTTTCAAAGTTATTATACAAATTAAACCATTAGAAAAATGTCTCCTTTTCTTCTTTTTACATTTCTTGTCAGATGATTTGAAAAACTCATCAGCAGTTTACTGAAATTAATGATGGAAAACAAGTTAGCAAATTGCAGTTGGAGGTGCATCACTAATAAAGTGATTCAATTAAACCTGGAGCCTACATTAGTGCAACTGACTTTTCTATTACTCAACATAATTCAGAGTATATACTGAGTTTCAACTCTGAACCCACACCTAAGTTTCACTGCAACTCTGAGCCTAATGATCTTTGGCTGAATGTCAAATAGACCAACAAAATCCTTATAATCTGATGAGTCCTAAAAAAAATAAGTAATTCACATCAAATAGGAAATATTTTTATTTTTATGTCAATGTGAAGGCCAAATTAATCGTGTATATTATACACAGGAACTCCCTTTTGGAGCTCACCCATGTCCTCACAGAATGCTGCAAAAGCATAATATGATTTCTCCTCTCTGCCATTATTACTATACAATATTATCTCATTTGACTTCATACCTTAACTTCATCTAACGGGTCTTCAAGTACATTAGGATTGCACGGAAGTGTTCAGCAAACAGACCAAGTCAAAAAGACGCAGCACCTCTAACCATTTGCTCTTGATCCTTCAAAGCCTCCAGTACAATTTCAGGCAATCCTCCAACTTATCCTTCAAATGTTTTCTTCTCCTTGGGGTTATGGTCATCTTCATCATCACAGGCCAAACCACAATAACTGCCTAATGATTCCTTCTTTAATGGAACTAGCACCTCTCAAATCAGTTTCTTTTCCTTCTTGGAGTTCTGATCATCTTTATCATCTTTACCAATGAAAATAATATTATTCTCAATGCACTCTCATTCAGTGTCCCCAAAATTAGACTGCTTCGAAGCTTGTCAATTGAGCAGAAAAACTCAATTTAGGTAACTGCTCATCTGTTTCGGTTTGCTTCAGTTTTTTTATTGATTATTAAGAATCTGTTCTGAAAACTGAACAGCTAGCTGATTTAACAACACAAACTATAATCCTGTTTGTTGTCATTGCAACCAGAAATATCCTTTCTTCCTTTCCTAAATATGAATTTAACTGTGAACTGATTTGAGTTATTTGAACTAATTTTAGGGACCAGAATCCATCGTATGATACCGCCAAAAACAAAAATTACAAGGCTGATGCCTCTTGTACATACAGCGAGGTAACACTGTTCCTGATTCTCACCTGACTTATTACTTGAGATAACCTTAAGACCTCCCTGTATTTACTTTATGTATAGCTCAATGTCTTTAATAGATGAAATGCAGCTTCTTCCCTGGGATGGAAAGATTACAAGCGAATCTCTGAAATTCTTCTCTCCTATAGTTATCTGGCCTATTTTTGAGCCGATAGAGACAAACCACCGTATTCTGTACTCAGCTTTTACATATACTATAATGTGTGGACCTTCCTTTTTTCTCTTAAAAAATTTCTGTATGATACCTTTAGCTCTAAACTCTCATTGTTCTTCACATTCAGACTTGGCTTGACTAAATGGATGAAGCAGTTCACGAAATTGGCAAAGAAGCAATTGATCCTAACAGAGAAGCACAACAGAGGAGATAGTTATGTCATTAGGATTAAAGAAATTTTATGTGTATTTCTTAGGTGTCCGCAATCAGCTTCTGGGTGAACCCAATGAAGCACGTGCAGCTGTCCATCTTGTGGTGGGTATGACCTAAGAGCAGCGTTGTATATGGATGACTAAAAAAAAATAACACATCAAATCGAGGTGTCTGTTAAAATTTACTTTTTTGTTGAATACTTCTACGTACATAACCCTGTATCGGATGCATACCAGTGATCAAAATAGTGTATATCTACACGGAATGCAAAAGGAAAGGAAAAGAATAATCAGCATCAGATAATTTTTCTCTTGAAATAAAATCAGCTAGCTTTAAGGATATAGAAGGCCAGAGTTTTTAATTTCTTTATTACACGACCATTAGTTCTCATGCCGGCAGCTTTAAGGATATAGATAGGCCACAGTTTTAAATTCCTTTATTACTACACTTGGTGCCGTTTCATAGTGGAAATAATTATACACGGTCACTATTCTTGCGAGATAGAATCGGAAACTGTCAGCCAAGCCCCAAAGAAATGTATACCTCACATCAAGAACGCACGACCTCTGCCTTGCAGTGTCACCGTCAGAGCCTCAACTACAACACACGGCGGGATATCACCATGGAGACGTCGCGTTGCGCCTGATCCACCATGGCCCATTTATTTTTATTACTTTCTAGCAAACTGCAATTTAATTGAATGAAAAAAATGGCACCTCAGTTGTAAGCCATGTTTCAGTTGTGCCTGTTGAATTGAAAAAAGGCTTCATTTGTGATGTTTCAGATGTTCATGCGTGTGTTAAATTATTATTTGTTAGTTGGTGTGACATGGAGGGACTCTACACATTCAGTTTAGATTAGCCAAAACTGTTCCAGCAGAAGATCGATAGAAAATTCCCAGCAATATGCGGCAATCTCATGTTCCTTAATGTGGCCGGCAATAACCTGTCAGCCTCCTACTCTTCCCCGCCCATGCCGCCGCCTCCGCCACCACTTCCTCTATGCATCAGCGTCCGTCTCGACTTCCGTCATCGCTGCCGGCTGCCGCTACCATTGAGGATGGCGTCGATACTCGCCTTCTCCCTAAGCGAGCTCCTCGTTCAGCCTCTGCCTCCACTCCCTCTGTTTCTCGATCTGGTTGGAGCCTCGCCAACACGGTTTTTGTGAGCGCGTCCGCAGCTGCGGACCCTTGCTTGGAGGCAACACGCATCTTCTTGGATTAGCACGTGGCATCAGATGACAAGGAGACTTGGGTGATTCATTCAACCGAAGCCACAACATGCTAATCGAAGGGCTGTGACCAGGCGCCGCATTTGAGAGCACCCGTAGAACTCCTTTACCGGGAGCCTCGCGCACCCGTCCACCTCCACCCTCGCCGCCATCTGCATCCGCCTGGGTCCGTGACAAATCATCTCGTGTCGTGGCGGCGCGAGGAGGTCGTCTGCACACCTTGGATTCAGGGTACCCAAGCAGTTTGCATCAATGGCAGCAACCACCAGCGACAACACCGTCGGGCAGCTGGTTTGCCTCCTAAACCAAGGGGAGTGCGTGACTGCGTCGTGATGCCTTGTGAAGCGTAAGAAGAAGAGAAGCTTCACAACCAAAAGATGGATTTCAGGAGGTTGTTTCTTACTGACATTTATGAAATTTTATTATATAAATATGATAATCATGCATGCTCGGTTACCAGTTATTTATCAGCTACAAACGTTAGCTAATCTCCACTCTTCATCATCCTATTCAATATCCATTACATCATGGTGCACAGGGAAAACGGAGCAACTTGATAACTGAAGCTATCAATCAACTTGATAACTGAAGCTAATGAAAAAGCAATCACTCGCACAATCTTCATCCATATATATATTCGCCTTTGCCCCACACACTCCTTGGTGGTGATACGCCAGATAGTGAGCGAAGTGCCACCATTACCAAACTCTGAAACTCCAACAACGCCCGGTGAAACTACAACAACATGGTTAGTCAATCTATATGCCTAAGTTACATGCCTCTGGACTGACATGCCTATTCTGACCATTGCTTCTTGGAACTGCAGGATGTGATTGAGCTCAACCCGTCAATGAGTTGCAGATTATACAACCCTGTCACCAGCAAATGAAAAAGACTTTGTCATTCCGGTCATCGAACCTTCCGGTCAGTGCATCCATTCAAACATGCTCTTCTACTAGAGTCCAACCACCCTGAAAGGATATTGAGAACTCCCTGTAAAAAAACTTGTTTCATAATAGTATATCTGACTCATTGGTCTGGCTTAAAACTTGTTTCATAATAGTATATCTGACTCATTGGTCTTGCTTTTTTATATGAAAAACTGTGATAAATCTCTATTCATGCTAAAGAACAGAGACATAAGTTTCACTAAATCTCCTAAATATAGTTTAGTCAGATCAATAATTATCATAATCTTTTAACAAAGTTTTATTGGCAATTCAATACATAAGAGTACCTTTCTGACTATCCTGTAAATTGTTTGCCTTCAGCCCCATGTCTATGTGTTTTAAGTGGATTCGTAGCAAAAAATCTTTCAGTAGTTATTCTACTATAACGTGGATAATAGAGTCCATTAGTACTGAGTATACTGGTAATTGACATGATGCTATAGAAAGTGGTACTTTTCAGGCATAAAGTTTTATTGGCAATTCAATACATAAGAGTACCTTTATGACTATCCTGTAAATTGTTTTCCTTCAGCCCCATGTCTATGTGCTTTAAGTGGATCCGTAGCAAAAAAATCTTTCAGTAGTTATTCTACTATAGCGTGGAGACTAGAGTCCATTAGTACTGAGAATGTTGGTAATTGACACGATTCTATAGAAAGTGGTACTTTTCAGGCATAAAGAACATCCTGCTGTCATATCAGTGAATGCTAAGATATTATTTTTTGTCACAGTAATTTATGTAACTTGGCAAACGCATATGCCCTTGTTACCATATTCAAGTGATAATGCTTACATAGCAATTTTGGTGGGTAGCTTATCCCCTTAATAGACCCTGTTTGCCTTCCTCAATATTTGCACCCGATTTCCTATACATACTAGCATAACTTCAATAATCCAATTTAACAGAATCTTAAACGATATGAGGTTACATTACATATTTTTCCTTATATTCTTACCACTTTCTTATTACATATTCAGAAACAGATATAAGTCTTATAGTTTATGGTGCAACTACAAACACATATCCTGCTGTTCATAATAAACCTAAAAGAAAAGAATCTACCGGTATCAAGTATACTGATAAATAATTTTGACACAATAATTTATGTATGCATGCCCTGACCTACTTACTTATTCATGATTTTGCTGTGCAGGCTATACTTGTACCGAATCAGACCTTGACATCATCAACTTGAAAAAGAAAATAGATTCAAGCAGTGATCAAGTGCTTGTTTATCTCAAAAAGAATGCAGCAACAATAAGCAGGAAGCAAATGGATTGCCTTTTCCAGAACTGTGGATCTAAGGCCTATTTGAATGATTCAGTAAGTTTAGTTCAAATAAATACATATTCTTTGAGTTATTATCCTTCGATTCAAATAAGTATGCTACAAAAAAATATTGTTAAACAGATTGTCAATGCCTACATTGGTCTAATGAATGATCAAGACCAACTCAAGCATAGGTCTGGTGGTTCAGTTATCATGGAGGATTCTTTCGTTGCCGAAGTTCTGAAAATGTATGCATTAGAAAATGAAGAGGGGGATGAAAAATTCCATATGGAGGACAGTAGAACAAAAAAGTCAATGGAGAAAAAGGTGGACTTATATTTGTCGACAGACTTGGTAATGTGTGCTATTGATCCTTGTCAATTATGCATATTATTACACATTCATGCATATCACTGACTGTTCATATTTTCATTTTCCAATCAGATATTCATACCCATAAACAAACCAAATACCCATTGGTACCTTACAGTCTTGGATGGTAAAAAAGGCATTGTACAAATCCTAGATTCAAATGGTGCAACTGATCGTAACGACCTAGATGATGTTGTAAGTTTTTTTAACATCAAATATTTTCTACATAATAAAGCCTATATCACAATTGATTATTGACAATGCAGCTCAAAGGGCTTGAGGCACAAATTAAAATTGTCACACAAGGTGTTAAGCATGAAGGCCAGATATGGCAAGATCTCGATGTCTATACTTGGGAACGTCAGGAAATACCACTTGGAGAAGCAACACAAAATGATAAGTACGTGCATTATTGATTGAATACTTTTTTACGATGCTTCTACCTGTACAATATGACTAGATTACACAGGACCATCATATTCATGTTCACAACTAATAACACACCATTATTGTTTATTTTACAGTTGTTCATGTGGACTATTTATGCTTAAATACATGGAATACTGGAGTGGAGAGTTCTTGTCATACATGTTTACACAGGTAGATAAGAATTATATCTACATTCTCATTCTTATATTTAATATTACTCAAACTCGTATGGTATTGTGCAGGCTGAAATAACAAAATTTAGAACTAAATTGGCAGCTATCTTACTGACCTGTGAGCAAAATGATGTGGATGAGTGCCCATCGATGAAAAACAAAGAAAATGATGAAATTGAAATGTCGGATGATATACACTATTTAGGGTCTGAAAATACACAGTTCAGTACACCAAAATATGTTATAGGTTATGCAGATCAAGCTAACGATGCAAGCAACACTATAGATGGCAAAAACACATTGAATGGCAAGCATCCTGATGCTAATGCAACTATAAAGAATCTGAACTTAGAGATGGACAATGCCTATTCTGATGACATACAAGTAATAAAGGTAATTCTTACCACAGTTTTGATGCGACATGATGTTTCATGCTGAATTAATATACGTTTGTATAATAATAACGTATCTTTATTCATGTATGCGTGTAGCGAGGTTCATGTGGCATCAATATATCACCCAAAAGGAAGAGGAACCAGTTAATTGTGGATGACAACTGCTCAGAGCATGATATCGGTGGGGGATAGTACTTACCCAAGATGAGGAAGAACATTTTTGGGATCATTTGGATATGGAAGATTTTCAGAAAAGGCCTAAGTATGAAGCTCTTCCTAAAAAAATTATAAAAGAAGAGGGTCTGACCAGAGAACACTATGTTCAGATACTATGCTCTAATATCACAAATAGGACAGACCCAGTGGAACTAGAGTAAGATTGTTTTCTATCGACTTAATATGTTGTATGTTTAAGCTTTTGTCCTCATGAGTGTTCTACACAGGTCACCATGGTTTCTAGAAGACAAGCCTGAACCATTGCTCAAGTTCACTTTGAAGCAGTTACAAATTATCTTAGATGAAAAAAATCTATGCCCAGAGAACTCTTTGAATTGGGCCTGATATTGATATCAAGAAAGAACATCAATAGTAGTGGTGCAAGAAAAAATCATTACATGGATCTAACATTCAATGTAATATTTTTAATCTATACTACCAGCTTATTATTGATGCCAACCTTCCTAATACCTTTGTTCTAATACATTTTGTTTTATACCATGATGACTTTGAGAAGAATCAGTGCAATTTTTGGTTTCCATCAATGAAACGTCCAGAGGTTACAGAAACCGGTTTGATGACTGCATTCAAAACCAAAGACAAAATGAGTTATAACATCTCAGCATGCAAATCTGTAAGCATCCTAACACCATGTTAATTCTATAGTTGTTCATCATTATTTTACTAATATCTAAGTTTTGTCGAATATTTGATCAACACCTTTCTGCAGATTTATGTGCCATTAAACAATGCTGGACAATACTCGGTTATGATATTCCAAAACAAAAAATTGCTTGATAGTAAAATGTTCTTATTTGATCCTAACCCAATTTTGTCATGGAGTAAAAAGATCGAATTCAATAGATGGTACCAAAAGTTACATGCTATTTTTCCTAGATACATGTTTGTTATGCACAAATTGACCGGTCAATGGGTGAAGGACTTTTGGTTCTGGGATGTTTTGGACAGTGGGTTTCAAGACAAGAATAGGTAATGTCTTATTGGTAATTCATTACTCATAGTTTTTCATTACCCTCACTTAGCTCATCAAAATTATAGGATGAAAGAATCGTCAGGGTACCAAGTGTGGTCCCTAATTGATGGATGGAACGGCAAAGATGAAAATGTCAATCCTAAGGTACATATATTTTTTATAAATTGATTGTGTAATTACTAAAAAATAGATATTTCTTAAGATTCTTATGATATTGGTCTGCAGGATGATGGCGTGGTCCGAATGGAATTCTTAGTACAAGTGCTTGCCTCCAACATGAATGTTGCACGAAAATCTCTGCCAAAGGAAATTCGAGAATATCTTGCTCAGATAACTGGCAACAAGGAAATTTCAAAGTGAATCAGTTTCATGTATGAATAATTATGAATCTTTATAAGAATAAAGAGACAAACATGGTTTGAAGTATGTGATATTCGTTAATATGAAATAGATGTGTATTGTTTTATCATGCAAAAGGGATTACACCCGCAGCAACGCGCGGGCACTCAATCATTCCCGGTTAATGGCCATTGGGTTATCAAAACAAAGTCAAGATGTTTTCTTTTCTATGTTATTTACGATCTCTATTATGCATACACTTCCTTTTCCTGCTCTTTCTGCAACTGAAACAAGGCTGTCTGATTGGTTTGCTTAACACGAATGCAATCTTTGATGTGTGACGGATCAAGGTAATTTCATTTACACACTATCTGAAATGCAATCTATAGAAGTCAATCCTACTATTTCTGACCACATGCTTTTCTGAGTTAAAATATTTATGCATTGTTATGTTCGATGGATCCCAAATCCTGACCACATCGAGCAATTAGACTGTGACTAACAGAGTACAATCAATCGACATGTTTTAGTATGCCCTGGTGCTTGTGAATTCTTTGAGATCTCACAAAACCTCATTATGATTCTGATGGGATGTGGGGAATAGGAAATTGGATAACTAATGATGTAGAGACAGTTGATTTGAATATAGAAATAAAGTAGTTGATTTTTAGAACAGATGTTTTTACACTCAATGTGATAATTCAGCAGTGAACTTCGGAGTATTCTACCTAACAAATCTCTTTCTGCCTATCAAACTTTGCAGTGCTCTGCTGTTTGTGACTTCTGTCGCCTATATGAAGAGTGTTTTCAGACTCGAATGTTTCAGTGGTTGGAATGCTCTGCTATTTGTGATTTATGCTGCCTATATGAAGAGTGTTTTCAGTCTGGGATTTTTCAGTAGCTAACAGTACACAATTAGAACCGTTTTTGTTATGAAGATAAACTACATGAGTTAATTATTGAGATAAATCCCTCAGCTATGTGGATGACTAACACATTCTGGTCAGTTGAACTTGCTGTTGTGGATCACTAACTCTTATGTGAACTTCAAATCTGCTTTTCTATGCGATGATGTCAATGTTTGATGATGCTACCTTGGTATACTAATGTCTTGTTATTTTCCAGGGAAGAATATCCCGAGCTCTACTCATGTCAAAAAGAGTATTCTACATGCTACTGCTGATCATCTTCTTAGAAAGGTATGAATTGTTGCATATTTCCGAATACTTCATCGTTGCTCGTGTTAGTATGCTAATTAAAGTATATCAGCAGAAACTCATAATTTCTGTGTGATTGTTTGAGCCGGATTGTTTCACACATTGAGTAGAAGTCCTATACTTCGGTAGTAGTACACTTCAGTAGTAGGAACCTTATGCTTTCAGTATTTATTTGTGGTACCTTAGCGCTTTTCTTCCATTCACGTTGGTTAATGAATGGAGACAATAGTGTAACTAGCAAGAAACCTTTTCCTATTTTTTTCTGCTACATTTTTGTACTCTAGAGCAAGAATATAGTTTTCCCTCTCTTGTTTTCTCTTTGTGTTTTTGTTTGATTATGTGCAAATGAGATGTAAGTGCAGAGGAGACTCTAGGAGCCAACAATGGGTAATCTTTACGGGAGCTGTCATGGCGAATTATGAGGAAGGTTGCAGCAAAGCACAATAGGCTGCAGTCTAATTAATTTCAGGTCCACGATCAAGTTGTGAAGAAATCACATCATTTGTCACTTGTTACTCAAACAACAACGTGGGTGTATCTTCTTATTTCTTTGTATTCAGCTCAGTATCTGCATTGTCTAATACAGATGTGAATTTGCTGAACCAAAAGCATGAGAATCTAAGGTTGTCCTTGTACTGAAGACAAAAGAGATTGAGCTTGAATACTATCGCAGGCTCCAGTTTCAGTTGATTCTGAAGAAAAAGAAGACGAGAAGCTGAAAGCTGATAATGAGCAACTCATAAAGACTAAGCTTCCTGCATTATTCTTTTATTGTAAACACAACCTAGCTTACTCAGTTACCATAGACAAAAAAAATATTTAGCCTTGTCGTCATGTCATTTTTCTAAAATTAGCATTTGATATGAATATTGGGTAATGTGTAATCAGGTTAGAGTCCCTATGATAATTTGAGGGAACCTCATTTTCTTGATAAAGCAGCAAAATTTAGTAAGAATAACAGCTTTGATGTTATATGTGTTGATTGCAATGACACAATGTTCTGAAAAACTTTTCTCTTTGCTTTAATAATATATTTGCATGCATAATATATATGTTTTTAACTTGAACCGCAGCAACGCGCGGGCATTACCCTAGTAAGAAAATAAAATACATAGACTCACGTCTATATATGCGACGTCTTAGAGTGCAACTTCTGACATAGCACGATTTAGTACAATCCACCAACTGTAACTTGCAACACCTTTGCCAGCATTTTAATGTGGTAATTTAATACAACAGATTGAGAGAAATCTTGCTTCTGCTGCCATTAATTGCTCATTGTCGTTTTCCCTTGATCACTAGTACCACAGGACCTGTCAATTCTATGGACCGAAAGAAAAACAGGGTTGAAAAAGAGGAAGCTATATTGTTTTTCTTCCCTGTTGATATACTACTCGTTTTGTGGCGTAATTGATTTCTGGATTCTTCTCCTACTATAAATGAGGATATCTCATTTTTAACCGGCCATCAAAGCTGCCAATGTTTCCAGCCAGCGGGGACAGGAGTGGCTGTGGGCTGTGGCTTTATTTACTCCTCCTTAAGAATCGTTCATCTCTGCTGACTTCCCTCCGGCCTCGTCGTCCACCTCCACTCCGCTCTCCAACGCCCGCGACGCGTCCCAATTAAACCCTACTCTCTCTCTTCTCTCTCCCTCTCGTTATTTCCGCCTGCCTCTCAACGCAGAAAAAAAATCAGCCGAGGCAGGGAAAAGAAGGGACAGAAAAGACGAATTCTGTGCGGTGAATGGAGGTGACGGCAGAGTGCACGAACGGCGTCCGGGTGAAGACCGAGGCGGCAGACCTCTTCCTCGTCGACGACCTCCTCGACCTGCCGGGCGACGATGAGGAGGAGGTGCAGGAGGGGGTTGTGGTGGAGGGGGAAGATAGCAAGGCCGGGGAGGTAGGCGCCGCATGTGGCGGCGAGAAGGACGACGGCGCAACCGTCGGCGGTGGCGGCGAGGAGGGCGCCGCCGCAAACGCTGCGTCCAACGAGTCGTCCACGGTGACGGCGCTGGACAGCTGCAGCAACTCCCTCTCCGTCTCCGGCCTCGCCGACGGGGACTTCTCCGGCGGGCTGTGCGAGCCGGTAAATTTCCCCCGTCTCGTGGTAGATTTCGCGTATTTTCCATTAATTCCGGCGAATTTCTCAAAATGTTTGGTGGGATTTTTTTCCTCCAACAATCAACGGTTACGGCAGTCCATGGTTCACCACTGGCACCCATTAAAGTTCTCCTTGAATGGAGGAAACAAAAACTTCCCCAAAACGATGGATGAAACATTCCAGGAATAGTAACCGATGATGAAGCCAAATATAGCAGCCTCCTAAACGCTTGCCGCACTCTGCACTCTCCTGTTTTGATTCACACAATGAGTTATTAGCGGCGCCATTGCTAACTTGTTTCGCTCTCTGAATCTCTCTGCGCAGTACGACCAATTGGCGGAGCTGGAATGGCTGTCCAACTACATGGGCGAGGACAACTTCCCCACGGAGGACCTCCGGAAGCTCCAACTCATCACCGGCATTCCACCCGCCGCCGCCATCAAGCCATCCGCCCCCGCTCCTGCGGCCGCCCCTTCGGCGCAACCCGGCGGCGGCGGCGTGCTGCCACCTGAGGCGCCAGTGCCAGGCAAGGCGCGCAGCAAGCGCTCGCGCGTCGCGCCATGCAGCTGGTCCTCGCGCCTCCTCGTGCTGCCGCCGGCGCCCGCGTCGCCGCCCTCCCCGGCTTCGGCTGCCATCTCGCCGTCCGAGTCCGGCACCTCCAGCGCCGCGCTGGCGTTCCCCGCTAAGAAACCGGCCAAGTCTTGCAAGAAGAAGGACGCCCCGACGCCGCCGCCGGCAGCGGCCCCTGCGGCGGCGGGGGAGGGCAGGCGGTGCCTGCACTGCGAAACGGACAAGACGCCGCAGTGGAGGACCGGGCCCATGGGCCCCAAGACGCTGTGCAACGCGTGCGGCGTGCGCTACAAGTCGGGCCGCCTCGTGCCGGAGTACCGGCCCGCCGCGAGCCCCACGTTCGTGGTGTCCAAGCACTCCAACTCCCACCGCAAGGTGCTCGAGCTGCGGCGACAGAAGGAGGTGCATCATGGTCACGGCATGCCCCACCACCCGCACCACCAGCACCAGCACCAGCCGCCGCAGCTGGCGCACGTTGGAGGCGGCGGAGGTGGCCTCGTCCACGTGCCGAGCCCGCTGCTGTTCGACGGTCCGTCGGCGCCGCCGCTCCTCGGCGACGACTTCTTGATCCACAACCGCATAGGCCCGGACTTCCGTCAGCTCATCTAGGGACGTCGTCGTCGTGGTAGCTTCTCTAGAAACGATCCAATAGCCCAGGAATAATTCAGCGGAAACAGAAGCTAAACCTTTTTTTCTTTAGGAGTTTTAATTTTGCACCCACCTTTCCCAAACCTGTATTTTCCGTTCATCTCTCGCCATTTCTCAGTTTTTTGTAGGTTTTCTGAGCCTTTTTTAGACTCTTCTCAGTCAGCTCTTTTAAGTTTCTGACCCCTTAGAAAAAAATAATTCTAGGGAGTTGTTTTGTTAGCATTTTTCTTCTTCTTCTTCTTCATTAGCATTCTACAGTTTTGTATAACGCAGAAAGCTCCTAGCTAGGAGAGGAACAGTAAACAAAGCAGTTTTCAATGGTTTCAAACTCCAAAGCTCAGCGCTAAGCTAGTGTGAAGCTCAGACTTTGTTTATGTGAGTCCCAATCTTGTCTGCGTTTTGGCGAGCAAGATGATTCGCTTGTGGCGTGAATCGATCAGTGTTATGATAAGGGAGAGGCCAGAGCCTCGCACAAGCCATCAATCACGAGTATGGCGCGTGCGACCGAACCAAGTACTCCTCCTACGACAAGCTAGCCGAAAAACAAAGGATGGTGCACGTGATCGTGAGAATCTTGAGAAAATAAAACAAAGCTCACGGTGAATGGCGGTTAAATTCTTCTTCTCACACCTTTGCTCGCAGTAGCAGCCTTCTTTCTTCACCAAATCATAGAGCCTTGTTCGTAAAAGAAAAAACAGAGGAAAAATCATGGGACAGACTATTGGCATATTGCATGGCCCACATATCGGAGTGATTCACATGTGTAGTATAGTAAAAAGAAGAAGCATCCGGCCGGCCGCCGGTGGATGTTTTTTGAGCATGTGGGGTTGGGATACGGTTGCAGGGAGGCATTGGATTGATCCTAGCAAATCCAACCACTTCGCTGTGAAAACTTTTGGTGCGGCCTTGTTGGATTGATTCTCCGGGCACCTCGTTCGGGCCCATTTTTGGGTACGTAGCTGACCACCGAATTCACCTATTGGATGGATGCTACCGCGCGCTGGACATGACGATGTACTGCTGCCTGCTTTGCCAAAGGCCTGACACTTGTGCTCAGAGTAGCTGGTGGGTACTACTGCCGGTGAACGAGAGGAGCCAGTACAAGCATGTACTGACGCCGATGCGTCGACGTCTGATAGATTTCGCCTGAAGCAAAGGGGACACTCGCCTGAATGAAACCTGCTTGCTGTTGGAGGTTGTATGCACGACCATATATTACTGCAGACTGAATTATCTTCAGAAACTGTTGCAGATAAAGTAGTAGGAGTACACACTAGAGCAGTTCATGCCAGCACTAATGTTCGTTATCCATAAAAAGGGTCTGACATGGTACGATTGTACGCATGGCAGTACATGTTAGAAGTTCGCCTCTTATCGTACAAGCAAAGAAACGAGAGTGAGTGCCTTGAATTCCTTCAGCTAGGACGCACTCATGTGGGACAACATGCAGCTACAACTTTCTTCCCTTTTTGGTGGTTCCATGGCGGTGTGCCATTGCTGCTAGCTCTAGGACCAGCAAGCACACGGCCATAATTATCATCACATTGACACCACCATTTACCGACTCTTCCGATATAGTTAGATGGAGAAACGTCAAGTTGATTTTCCGATAGGGTGTATGGGCATCATTGCCCGTACGCATTCGCGGCAGGCGCGATAGCAATTTGCAGCCAAATGCAGTCATGGAGATGGCTATGTGCAGTCCACAGGCGATTCTGTATTGCGATGCAAATTAAAGCCAAGATCGTTACTCCCAGGAATGGGAAGAGGAACCAAGACTGCTACGCGTTGCGATACAGAGCGTGGCCGGAGATTCTGGAAGACAGATGATGCACACTAGCTAGACTGGTCGCACTCAGACACACCACCCAAAAGGGCCTTTGAGTGAGGCCAAAATTTACACTCGTGCCGCCGGCAACGGGCGGCCGAACCGGGACTTCACATGGAGAGACAGGGACGCGTGCCGCGCGCGCCGCTGGTTTGGGAGACGGCAGCGGCCGATCCATCACGCAAGCCAAGCGGGCGGCCGCGTCCCGCTAGCTGTTTCGCGTCGCACGCGCGCTCGCTAACCTTCGGACGCCGTGCACACCGTCAGCCCGGCCGCGTGCCGTCGGCAACAAAGGTGGCCGGCGCGCGCGGCAGCCGGCATCTGGTCCTGATCCCTGAGCACGTGCACGGGCGCGTGCTCGCGCGGGTCCCATCCACAGGGACCTGGAGAGCTAGTGGTGGGGCCGGCAGGGGTGCGCCATGCTGCCTCCGGCGATCGAGAAGCCCATGAGCTACGCCCGAGGCTACTGTAGCTTGTTGGCGGCGCGACACGCGACGTCGCCGACGGCTTTCCCGTGCCCTGCGTCCGTGACCGTGATGCCTTTAATCGTCCGGAGCCGGCGTATCCGAGACAAGACACCATGGATGTGTTCACTGAACCCGGAGTGCTCCATGCGTGCGTGCGTGAGTTCTCCAGTTGACGTGACGATCTGCTTCTGAATGAGAAGATCTCCGGACAGTTGATTGTTAAGTGGTGTAATAACAGTTTGCAATCATGCCTGGCAACTTGATGATGTGATTGATTCTTCGATTGGTTGCTTGTCGTTTTCCGGTTACAAATTTGAGGGAGGAAGCTGACGAAATGGTCGGGCGCTGACGTCCTGCTTTTGCAATTTTGCAGCACGCAAAAAGAAATGGCCGCGCCCATGCATGCTTTGATGCTACATTCGGCCCAGCATAAAAGGCCCGTTAGTGAATTATCATGACGGTTTTATGGATGTGGCGGATTCAGGAATGAACCTAGATTCACTTGTAGCGGTCTTCTTTCCCAACTCGATAGAGGCGTAGCATCACTGCAGGTGAGGCAAACACACGATATCTCATGATGCTACAGGGAAAAGGGAAAGGGAAAGTGTAAAGAGCACTATATTTTGTCACGAGACATATCTCATGATCCTTTCGTACGCTTTACAATTTGTACATCAAGACAATAACCCGTCAAAACGACATGCCTACTAATAATAAGTCACCTAGAAATTTAAGATGATGTCACAAACAAATATACATGTCTGATGTTTAGGATTAGTCAGTCATGCAATCATTAGTTTGAAGGTGGTCACCAACACACATGCATTAAAAATGGGACCATACCACTGCCCAAAAAGTTGGTCTATACTTCCGTATTGACTGTGAATTCACTAAAATCTTGACTAGATTATAGTGGCATACTTGATAGGACTATAAGACCATTACTTTCATGACTACTAAATACAATGGGCATGAGGTACTAGAAAGAAAGTATAAGCTTTATTTGATGTGGTTTTGTCCTTTATGAAAGTGCTCTTCGATGTTGATGTTCCTTGACTAAAAAAATCATATTAGTATGATGATAAAATTTATCATGTTTTGTATGGTTGAATGTAAATAAGTTAGTCTATTTTAAACATATTTAGACAAAAATGAATATTTACATATCAACTTGAAGAGTACTATCTTAAAAAAGACTACATTACAACATTAACAATCGTTTTTAGTTTCCTTATGTTACTTGACTAACTGAAAGCCTAGTTTTGCTTCTTTTCCTTAGTTAACTCAGCCTTAAATTAAAGAGGATTGCAATCTCTGGTGAAGTAATGGATGGATCACCTATATATGTACGTGTTTGATTAGACATTCCCTACTTTGTGTATTTTTTAAGAAAATATTTTTCACCTATATTATTGTTAAGGATTGGTCCTGTTTCATCTAGCACTTTAATAAATTTGTAAAAGCCAAAGAAATATTTCACTCACCACATGAAACAAAATTTTCAAGGTTGAACAGTTTGACCACGAGGCGACATATATACGGTTTTCCCTTGAAAGACTTATTATCTCCATATCCACGAGTGTTCTCCAAAGTTTCTTTAACTAATCAAGAAACTATGCAAATACAAAACATACTCCAAGGATATTCACTTGCAACTAGCAGTTTAGCTTCATTACATTTTTTGTAAGTTTTGCAAACATTGTAAGCGAGTGCATTTGTCCTAAAAAACGCAGTTAGTGCATTATATAGAGATAAAAATTCTTGAAATACGCAAATTATCTGTTTTCTAGTGAATGACATATTATCCGTACGAATCATTGAATGAAAGGTCGTAGACACTCGCAAAAAATAAGAGAAAAGAAAGGTTTTAGTCAAGTTGGAACACAGTGCGAGTATAATATAAAAAGACTGTCATCATTCCTAAAAAGACGAGTGAAAAAAAAATTGTGGTTGTTGGCCGGTGTACTTATGCATATGGTGAGATGCATCCGCCGAGATGTTTGTAGCGTCCCGCCACTCGGCCGGGTCCGCTTACACTCGACAGCTTTAATAGTATCTCAAGATTTCCCCACGACCAACACTAGTCTTTTCTCGCGCACTCTGTCCTCACTCATGCATACTCGGGAATCACTTCCCGGTCGATCACCCATCCCTAAATTGCTCCGGGCCAAACACGCTTAACTTTAGAGTTCTTTAGAGATAAGCTTCCGGAAAAGAAGTTGCAACTTGTTGACATGAGTATTCTATCAATCCTATTAAGTCCTGGCCGGGATGTTACACACTCACCTCCTTAGAAGACCGACGTCCTCGTCGGTCAACCCCGAGCCAGGAACTTCCTCTCTTGGCCACGTCTATGTGTCCATCGCCGGCGCATGTGTCATGCTCGTGTGACCACTCCGGGCCCACACCAGCCATGCACACCATGCTCGCACACGTGCAACACATGCGCCCGTGAAACCGTGAGAGTCGGCCTCGATACCATCCGTAACGTCCCGCCACTCGGACCGGGCCCGCTTACACTCGACAATTTAATAGGACCTCAAGATTTCCTCACATACCAACACTAGTCTTTTCTCGCACTCTGTCCTCACTCATGCACACACCGGAATCACTTCCCGATCAGTCACCCATCCCTAAATTGCTCCAGGCCAAACACGCTTAACCTTAGAGTTCTTTAGAGATAAGCTTCCGGAAAAGAAGTTGCAACTTGTTGACATGAGTATTCTATCAATCCTATTAAGCCCTGGGCCAGGATGTTACAATGTTCGACATGCTGTTGTCATTCTTCACGCCGTTGCCATGTGATACCGTCTTGATCAGTTGTTGGCGGCGGTACATATGGTTTCCCTCCCTTTCGCCCTGTGCTCAACGGTGTGATCTCCATAGATTCAGTATGGACACGTGACAAGCCATGAGGTAATCATTTTGGCTCGTCACCAGTTGCAAAAGCTTATGAGAGCTCCACTGCTACTTGAGATACTCTGCCACTCAGGAGCTCCTACTCTCTAGTCTCTACTAGCTAGTAGCTCGAACTCGATCATCTTCATTCTTCAGTGCTCTCTCCGGGTACCTGGCGAAAGCTTGGTCTCGGCATGGAAACAGACGAAGCGAGAACGACGGACTGGTGGTGGGAAAAGGAAAATTGACGAAGAAATCTTGAAGAAAATCAGGGTAGGCGGTGGAGCTCTGTCATACGGCAGAACCCCGCCGGCGATGCGCATCCCGTGAGCTGCTCACAAGCGCCCGATTTCGACAACCCGCAGCTGGTCTCGATCCACGCATGCATCGGCCGTGCTGTTGCACGCCCTGTTGCTAGTGCGTGCTGCAAATGGCAAACTTAAGGATAGCACACCACCTAGTAACCTCGGAAATCCGGAGTCCACTCTCCGCTGACTCATCATCACACATCTGCAAGTAAGTAGTATAATGATTGGGCACAGTTGGTCGGCGACTAAGGACTAACCTGGGGTTTACTCCGCTGAACAGTCGCGGTAACCGGCGAGAAAGAGATTAAAGCAGGCTCGGAGGCTCCAAGTGTGCGCGCAGCTGATGGATCCGGCAGCGCGCGGAAAAGATCTGCAGTCACCATGGCCGTGCACTTTTCTGGAGCAGCGGAGAGAGATTGAACAGGATATTTCCGATCTCGTGTGAAAGAGATGCGCTTTTTGGGTAACGATCGCCTGGCCCAAATTGATCGTCGTCAGGGCTCAGGGAGGAGCTGGCTCATCCATCCGTCCCCTTTGCGCCGCACCCGGTTCCTGGCCGATGGGATTTCCAGTTTCAGGAGATGATGGATTTGGTTGTGAAACTGTGGGCGGGACCGGCCCGGGTCGCGCCTATAAATAGGCCGCGCGCGGAGGCCTCCTCCCGAGGCAGCCAGCCAGCCCGTGTGCAGAAGTGACTGATCGCTCAGCCTAACTACTCCCGTTAGCAGGTCGCTAAAAGTAGGTCAAGCAAGAAGGAAGGTTCGAGAGAGAGAGAGAGGGGCGTCCGTAATGCCGTGGCGTCTGGCGAGACCCGTTGAACCCTCCACGGTAATTGATTCTCCTGGTTCAATTAATCTCTCGCTTCTCCTTCTAGATGCATGCATGTCGATCGGCATGCACCTGCTGGACACGCACTGCTCATCTCTCTCATGACGTGCACCGCTGAACTAACCTTGAAGAACAACCTTTTGTGCACGTGTGTGTGTGTGTGTGTGTGTGCAGCGCGCGAGCTCCGACGACGACGTGCTGCTGCTGGACGGCGAGGCCCGGAGCGTGCGGTGCGAGTGCTGCGGGATGGCGGAGGAGTGCACGCCCACGTACATCGGCCGCGTGCGCGAGCGGTTCCAGGGGAAGTGGGTGTGCGGGCTGTGCATGGAGGCCGTCAAGGAGCGCCTGGCGCGGGAGCCCGCGCTCACCGTGGCCGGCGCCGTCGACGCGCACGCCGCGCTGTGCGAGCGGTTCAACTCCACCGTGCGGCTCAACCCCAAGCTCTCGCTCGCCAGCTCCATGCGCGACATCGCGCGCAAGAGCTGCCTGCACCGGAGCGGCAGCGGCGCCGGATCAGGCGGCGGCGGCGGCGGCGCTGGCGCCGGCGGACCTTCCACCGCGACGACGCCGTCGGCCTGCGGCGGCGACAAGATCGGGCGCGCCGCCAGCTGCGTGCTGCCCTACGTCTGACACGTGTGGATGATGCTCGTCCCATCACCACCAATCGCATACTCCTCTACACAGCTTTAATTTACATCATAGCAGCAAGCAGGATCGGCGTCAATATCAGCATATGCACTGCTTGCAGCGATCATCCTATCCTAGAGGCAGCTGATAGGACACGCGCGACACGCATGTACATATACGTAGCCCTCGTAGGCCATGCATGTCGCGTACCTGTACAATTAATTCGAAAGGTATTTATACGTCATGTTTTAGCAGTCGTCGTATTGTCAATACTATTGTTCCTTAGTGCATATCAGCATATATGCACACATCCATATATATACTGATGTATATATTATACAGGTAATTCGTCCCTTTTTTCTTTTTCGAATAAGGGGGTAATTGTCTCTTCAAAAAAAATGTTAGGTTTGCAAAAAAAAATGTTATACTGGTAATCATATTCAACCGGGTTTCTTATATACGCAAAGTACTATATATTCTGCTTGACTGCTTGTACCAGCTACATGAGAAAGTAAACTTTCCCACCAATGGGATGTCCTCTCACCGGTGAAAAAAATATAACATATATTTAGAAACTTTAAAAAATTACAAATTTCATTGTGATCATAGTTTATACTATATTTCATGAAGTTTCAATTTTAACTTTAAATTTATTTATAAATTAACAAATTACATAGGAAGATAACAAATTAGTTGTTTTGTTCTTTTCTTTTGTCTTTATTCATAATTTATTATTTTTATATCTTTTAGCTAAATTGAATTTAAAGGGTAAAACCTTCGACAAATTATTTATTATCATATAAACTACACGTACATCAAGTTTTATAAAATTTGAAAACTTAAAATAATATTTTAAATTTCTCTCTCCGATGGGATATCCAATCGGTGAGAAAAAACCATGTCCCCCAGCTGCATGCCTCATCGTCACTCTGTCGTTCATCAGTTCACGTATGGTCCATGACGTATTCACGCGAAGTTGATAAAGCATGCACGCGAGCGCGGACACGGTGTCCCAACAGCAGTCGCGACACCACTCAAATCAGGATGCATCTCCAATATTAAGAGAAAGTTAAGGTCCTGTACATGGAACACAACGCGTCGAAGTTCGAGCAAAGAAAAGCTTCAATCGTCCAGCTATTACTTGAACTACATAATTAGTTTCACGGATAAGAAATTAAGTAAATCCTGCATCATTTCTGGCAAATAAAATTAGTTGGCAACAAAAGATGCTGACTAGGCGCGTACGTGCACAGTTAGTTAGGATTTAGCCAAACTTAGTTATTTCTGGTAATACTGATGAATGAAACTGTACCTGAACAATCTACTGTTTATTAGTCAACACCGTACCCGCCACCACTCACCGTACCGTTATGGGTCTAGATGGAGAAAGCGAAAGCCAAGCTTCACTGAACCAAACAAATATCTTACTGAAGTTTACAAACCCCTTATTTTGATCAACGCTGATGAAGCACTCGTATTTTAAACATATGCTCGGAGCGACTCCAGATACAAGAGTGCTCCATCCATCTATAGACTATTGGTTGCACACTACTCTCAGCAAGAACCTTCTACTACTGAAATCTTTTTAATTGGAACCAGTGACTAACTGTATGACAAAAACCTTGAACTGTATATGAGTTAATTGCGGTGCTTAATCAACCTATATCTTCAGTAGACGAGACGTCGTTGATTGGTTGAAGGTTTGAGAAGCAATTGATTGTCCAAGGAGATAAACATCAAACGAAGCATGTTTCAGATCATCTTCACCCAGTTACACCATGGGAATAGGAGGTTGATATGAATAACCTATGATTTCCCTTTCAGTTCATCTTCCATGGTTCCATACAGACTGTGAAGTGTGGGTTCCATTCTCAGTTTAGTACTTTCTGTCCACGTGTTAATCTTTCTACTGCATTCTTCCATTGCCAGCGAAAAATCACCCTACCTAAGACAGCGACTCTGTCAACAAGAACATAAGTAATTAGTTTCACGGCTTTCATGATACCTTTTATTTTTATTTTTGCGAGTGGCTTTCACGAAACCTGGCATCGATCTGGCACTAATTTTCTTCAGTGTTAAGATTCTCAAGAGAACACTAGCTTATCACCATTCTTCCCGTTGATTCGTGGCTTATGCTCCTTTGAACTTGACGCAGCATCGTCATGAATATTCATCATGATGATCTGGACCTGGTAGACTAATTAAATGTCGTTAAGGAAAAGCTTGGCGGCATTCCTATCATAGGGCACAAGCAAAGCCCAAAACGGTTGATGACTCTTCTAGTCACTTCTTCACGTCGATAGATAAAGTCCCCCGGAGATCCTCATAATTATCTTATGCAACGAACATGATGGTGGAATGATCACGCAGAAAGCTTCCATGCAACCTCTAGAGCAAGCCTTGAATTAAAAAAGAAAATATTTTTTCTTCGCAAAAAGGAAAATAATTATTATCATGTAGATGGTCCCCTACTTATTTTTCTTCTATTACTTTTGTAAGAAATGTACAAAGCCGTAGGGAGCCAAAAGAATACCCTAACAATAAATCAAAGGAAAATACCGGAGCAATCCTATAGGTGCTTTTTGTGTGGGATCAAAGAAAATTCTTCTTCAAACAAGTTTATTCAACTACCGAGAGAAATTAAAGCTCCATACATAATTATAGAATATCCTACTTAGTTGGTGATCATTTTTCTTGAACAAAAAAAAGTACCGCTATAGATCCAACCCGATTATCCTACTCATGTCTAACTCAAGCAACTATAGAAACTATATATCATCATTTGTAAATTTTAAACACTTGGTTGGCATATATTCATCCAGTTGGAACAAAAAGTTGGACATTCGGGTTGGCTCTACAACATTTCCCAAAAAAAGTGGAACCAGCTGATCCTAGTAAAACGAGTTTCTTATATTTTAATCAGTGAGCTTTTTTTTGCGAAAAAGTATAGTTTTATTACCATGCATATCAGTACTAGAAATTTGAAGAAAATGTTAATCGTGTCAAAATTAAGTAGGACCATGTGGGAAACATGGATCGGTATTACTTGACCGCGTTTGCGTCGGTAGCAATAAGTATACTAGTATTTCTCAATTCCGGCTATAAAGATCTGCTACCTAATGACTCGTAAAAGATACAGGAGTCCCTTACACGGAAGCGTGTGCTGAAAGCAGGAAAGCCCCTGTGCATGGGTGGCAATCCTAATCATGAATCAAGCAATTTTAATCAAGCAGCAGCAGGAACAATACAAAGACATTCCGTGTACTACTCCTACCAAGCCAACAACGAGATCGATCTGGGCCATCTTCTCCCCTTTAAATACCTGTCCCGGTGTCCTTCACTCTCCCTTCATCAATCCGCCCGCCCTGTCATCAGAGAGAACATCTAACAGGAGCTCGCTGGTCCTGCAAGACAAGACAAGGCCAATCGAGAAAAAATAGTTGAGGCGCGATCGGTGAGCAGTGAGCAGCAGGCAGCGGCGGCGTCAATTAATGGAGGCCGTCAGTGTCCCATGCCCGCACGTCAGAGAAGCGGCGGTGAGCGGCAGGAAGCTGCGGCGCGCGGTGCGCGCCGTGTACGTCGTCGTCGTGAAGAGGCAGCAGCCGAAGCTCGCGGCGCTCGGCGGCCACCTGCACCGCCTGCTCTCCAGCACACGACGACGCCGCGGCCCCGCGGCGCTGACGTGCCTGTCGTCGTCGCTGTCGTGCCGGTCCACGGACCCCGCCGCCGCGGTGGTGCACCCGCTGCCGCGCGACCACAGGTCGTGGTCCGGGCCCCGCGCGGCGGCCGCCACCGCCCTCTCGTCCCTCTCGTGCCGGTCCGTGGACGCCGCGGCCGCCGTGCACCAGTACCGGCCCCGCGAGGTGCAGTTCAGCTGCAAGAGCACGCCGCCGCACAAGCGCCGCCGCGCGCAGCGCCGCGCCGATCAGCACCGCGCGTTGGAGCCCGAGTACCGCGGCTCGGCGGCGGCGGCGGTCTCGCGGCTGTTCGAGGTCATGGACGCGGACGAGGAGGCGGGCAAGACGGGCTTGGACTTGGACGACGGCGACGTGGTGGACGTGGAGGAAGCCGCGGCGCCGCGGCAGGTGCGGGTCACGGACTGGCCGGTCCCCGCGAGGCAGGAGGAGGAGGAGGACGAGCGCATGGTGGACCGGCGCGCCGACGAGTTCATCACGTGGTTCCACGAGCAGCTGCGCACGCAGCAGCGGTGCGCCGTCAGGGAGGACCTCGGCGCGTCGTCCTACTGCCGGGTCAGATAGGCTGGAGGTGCAGAACACACACGGCAGCTCGTGCACACACAATGCACGGATTGTAATCGGAATACATAATGTATAGACGGATAAATCGGCATGAGAGAATTGAAGCTTTCATAGTACTACCGAGTTTCGGTGACAGCAGATGTACATGGGTGGCAAACTTTGATGAATTAGCCTTTTGCTATACTTCTTCCTGAACTTCTTCACTTTTTGCATATTTTTATTATTGGTTATTTTCAGAGCTATTTCGGTATTTTGAACCTGCCACGACGGTTTTGCACAGTCCTTGCTGGAGCCTGGAGGAAGTTCAGTGAGCGACTAGTATGCGGTCGCTGACGGCGTGACGCTACTGACGTTGTGCCACATACCGGAACGGTCAAAGCATGTGCTCTGGAAGAAGATTGAATTTTCGTTGTGCAGTCGATTCTGCCCTATAAATCTTGATGTTACAGCGGTGACATCAAAGTTAGGGTGACATCAGTTATCCCCGTTTTACAATTCGTGGAAATAGTCATGAGGTCTTGTAGTATGCTCCAATCGCCTGTTTCCAGCACACTGGCAAGCAACTACTCCTCCGTTACGTTATTGATGTCGTTCTGACAGAAAAAATAGTTTGCGGCCAATGTAAAATCTTGTCTGAAACGACATCAAAATCGTAAGGGATGAGTACCTGATGTGGGTATTCTCAAGCAGCGATGAGAGGAATACACTCTCTCCATAATAACGAATTAACGGTTGTGTGCGCATCACTGGAACTGACATTGAAGTCGATCGACCAAGAGTTCTCCTCATCTTTCACAATCTGCCACGACAGCTCAAGCTTATCCGACGATTTAACTCTGATTGTTCTGTCGTCGGACCTACAGTCACACTACTACTACTTGCACAGTTGCACAGGCAAACTAAACCGCCGCCAGGACCACCACACGGGCGAGCGGGAGACTATCGGTTGTAGTTGGAGCAAATCACCGAGACCGTTAGCTCAGCCCCACGAACCCGACACACGTCGCGTCGACGCCTGCGACTGATGAGTTATCATATGCATCACGAATCATTGTCGCCCGGCCTGCTATTCAAAATTTCAGCAGAAAAGTGCAGCAGCGCAAGGTAATTTTGATGGGCGGATCGGAGAGAGCGTCGCACACATACGTAGTGGCACTAGACTTTAAGCACGCGCGTGTCGTGCGTGTGAAATTGTGCCGCTCTGAGCAGCTGGCTGGGAAGAACGTGTGAGGATTCATGCAGCCGCCGTCCACTAATCCGGCCGGCCTTGGCACGCGCCTGCCTAACTCTAAATGACACGGTTATCTCTCGCTAATGCCACGTTATTGAGAGGTTTTGGGTGCCGCGTGGGCAGGCGCGCGTCAAGCTCGTCACGCGCCCCGCGGACTCGTCGCTTGACACGAATTGGTGAGCGGAAAGTGACCGGCGCGGCGGACCAAAAGCGACGCCGCCGCGGCCGCAGCTGATCGAGCCACCGGCGCCTCGTGGCGTGCCGCACTTGCCCGTGCGCGGTAGCTGTGTGGACTGGTATGCGTTGGCAAGGGGGACAGGGCCTGTCGTCGCGGCGCACTTCCGCGTTCATCGATCGCGGAGGTGAAGGCGACCCGTGAAATTTTCCGTGCCGCGGCGAAAGAAATCACGGAGTACCGGGAATGAAACCTGAACCGAACAACCGTTCACTTGTACCAGCCCCAGCGCCCGAGACGGAACGGTAGCTCGCGCACGTGCCATACCATGCCATGCGACCGGTAGGCAGTAGCTACGCACGTAGTACGCCCCTTGGAACGAATCAGCTACACCTGACGGCCGGGCTCCTTCGCCACAACGCCACTCGCGCGCGTCGTCTGCACCGCCGCGAGCGTCGGGCTCAACGACGATGGAGCCGACGACGTTCTGCTTCGTCTCCTTCCTCGCCTTCTGCTGCCTCGGTCTCTCGCCCTAGCCACGCCTTTTCTCCATCTAGGCCATGTCCATGGCTCGATCAGTTGAGTATACATGTTGCAGTGCGGTAACTGGTACTCTTTGCTGGTTGATGAGCAGTGTCCGCGGCGTCGATGCTGGGGTACTTGGGCGGCTCCACGGAGGTGGCCGTCGGACCGGGGTGCTCGCGGCTACGTGCAGGTCAGCTCGGTCTTCGTCAAGGACATCACGGTGAGCAGTAGTGACAGTTTGCGGCGCACACACCAGCCTGATTGATTACTGATTAATTAATCCTGCACAAGCCTCAAGTGTGATCCTTGCATCTGCAGGTGAGCCTGGCGGCAGGGTCGCAAGTGAACGACGCGGTGGTGCTCCACGGCCTAGCCGGGGCTCCGCCGCTGGACGTGCCGGCCGAGTGGTCGGAGGCTCGCCGCGTGGTCGTGCCTGCCAACTTTCACAGGGTAATGTTGCGTTATCGATAGGATCTGGAGTCAGAGTACCATGCTAGTATTCAGAAGTATGACATGTTCTAGCAGTAGCTGTCAGTTCTAGTTGTTCAGCATGTTACAGTTCTGTATGACTTCAGAAGTATGACATGTATCAGAAGTTCAAAACGTTGCTAATAACCGGATACGCACCAGCCAGTCCTGCATGTCTTCCATCTTGTGTGTTAACCATATGTCATGCAGGACTGGGTGTATTTCCTCAACAAGGGAGCTCGAATCGAAGCCACTTACAGTGTCGAGTCTGAAACCGACGTGCCTTATCCACTCTGCATCGTCATCGCACAAGGTGAGAGGCCTTCAGCAATAAACACAAAGACATGCCATGCTTTCTCCAAAAAGTGGAAAAGGGCGTGGCATTGAGCCGGACTCGAGGTCCATAGCGCGCTTGATTTCTCGTAACTGCCAGATGTGACGGCGTTCGCCACTTGCCGATAAATTAGTGTATCAGGTGGCCAGCATGTTACGTGAATACGACTTGATTGCAACCGCATACGAGTCTGCTGAATCTGATACAATGAAGCCATGATCTCAGTTTATCATGACAATTACGTTCTTCATAGATCCTGAGATTGTCGCCCGTCTGGTTTTGATCCCATTATCCTTTGCATTCGAATAAAGAAATAAACTCTTTGTTGTGTGGTGCTTCAGGTACGGAAGAATTCATACGGTGGACTGAGAACCCAACAGACTACAACACTACATTATCCTGGCACTTGGTGCGGGGTAAGTACACTGTAATATACTACTACCACCTAAGTGCCAGGTACAGTAACATTCCTGATTCTAACGCTACTAGATTGCCTTAACCGTAGGAAACGGAACAACTGGGCAGGCTATTGATCACTCTTCTGACTACTACATTATTGTCCACAACTTAAACGATCATCAGGACACAACGGTAAACTAGCCATCATTGTTTCAAAGACTGAAGTTCCTGATGCGTTCCTTCTTCTGAATAATAATAATTGAAAAGTTTCTCTGCACAGGTGCAGCTGAACTTCAGGATCAGAACCTTGATCTACAACACCACGGGAGCAGAGTACCGATGCTCACCGGGTCAGCATGTTTGCACCTACAGCTTACCATTTTTAGGGCAAAATGTTGCAGTCCTATCGTCCGGCCTCAAAGAGGTAACACCAATACTGGCTTATAAAGATAGCCTTCTTTCACATGCATCCCGTGTTTGCTTCAAGTAAATGCACTTACTGTTCTAACAAATAACCTTGGTCAGAGACTGGATTCTGGTGGACAGCGCGTTAAACTGTCGTATGAACCTCGGTGGATAGTGTACGTCGCTGGGTCAGGTACTTGCTGAAACACTTGTATAAAACATTCAGATACCCGATGATGGCCAACTAATCCAAAATCTTGGGTGCTGTGTCTCTGCAGCCATATTGGCTATTGTGCTGATGCTACTGTACGAGATAGTAAACATGCTGTTCGACCCCTGCGCGGGAGGCGGCCACAGCAGCAGCGTGGAACAGAGGACGCCTCTGCTGGCGCACAAGGAGGACGACGGCGGGAGCCTGGGCTCGTCGTACGACTCTGTTTCCAACGACGGCGACGATGATGAGGCGGAGGAAAGCGGTGAGGGCGGCAGCGCCAGCTGCGTGGTGTGCTGCGACGCCCGGAGGGACTGCTTCTTCCTCCCGTGCGGGCACTCTGCCACATGCTACGCTTGCGGTGCGAGGTACGCGTCAGATGTTTGAACCACGCGTGTGATCATAGTATTTGGAGAACATGAAGCAGGTGACTGAAACAAAAAAGTGACAATGTTGCAGGATCGTAGAGGAACAGGGTAACTGCCCGTTGTGCCGAAGGAAGCTGAAGAAAGTGAGAAAGATCTTCGTTGTCTGACCTGACGATCGGCATTTGTTTTGGCTGTTTCCTTTACTGCTGGACAGGGACAGCACCGGTTTGGCTCAGACGCTTTGTAGAGTGGCAAAATGGGCCGGCAAAGATACTAATCGCCCACCGTGGGGCTCGAACCCACGACCACAAGGTTAAGAGCCTTGCGCTCTACCGACTGAGCTAGACGGGCTTCTTGGGTAAGAGCAGTAAAAGTACCAAGTAGCGCTTGTTTCTACTGGCAACCAGTATTACTTAGTAATCGCAGTTGGAAATGTTGCGGCAAGAAGGGCACCCTACAAATGGTCCCAGAACACTCGCATGCAAAAGGATTAAATAAGTTTACGTATCTTAGAGCTACATCAATTCATTTTCCTTGATTACATCCACGAATCTTCACATTTCCTAAATTACAACGGGCATACAAAATAAAACCAAGATTCCAAGCCATACTCTACTGCCATCTTTTAGAGCCCCTGAGAGAAGAGCCCCCGGTCAAGTTGCCAGGCACAACTTTTGTTTGATCTGGTCAAATCCATAAGGTTCACGTTAGTGTAGCCAAAGTAACTATTATTTTAGGTTATGATGTAAGTTTGTATTAGGTTTCGCTAGGATCACCATGTACCAATACTACTTGCAACAGCATGCCAATTTAAGAAAACAGAAGTTAAAAGTACAGAAATTTTATGCTTATCTGGTTTACGAAACATACTAGGAGTCTTCAGAACAGCATCCTTGGGTTTTGATCTATTCGAGGCTGGCTGCCCATTTTTTGTGAGTGTGAATCTGGTTTTTCGATCTCTATGCCTGTCAATTTTTAGCAATACCAAATAAGTAAACATTAAATAAGAAATGGTCATCCATATTAGAAGAAAAAAGATACTCATTATGAATCAAGTAATGAAACAAATAGAAAGCATTGATCACAAGATGACATACATCCGCTCTGTAGTCATCTCACTAGTTTTGTCTGAGGTGGAATTCTCAGCTTCGCCTGCTGATAAACCGTCATCAGATGCATTGTCTTCATATTCAGCTTTAGTTAAGCCCACAGGAGAGTCAGCGGGTGAGCTATGATCGGGATCTCCATTCACCTCAACATAGCTCTGAGGATCCGATAAAACTCTATCACTAGACTTCAGAACTCTTTCACTCGACAGTAGTTGGCTTGATTGGTTTACAGTATTCTTTGTCACCCCATTTCTATCAAACAATAAATTTGCAGCCTTTACTTTGACAAGTTGGAGCTGCTCAATTTCCATATCTTTGCGTGAAATTGTATCTTTCAAGGATGCAACCTGAACATTAAGATGCCACAAAATTATAGTAAAATCTCAGTATCCGGGCTCAGGAATAGTATGTATAGAAACTTATAAAACAACCACAAAATTATAGTAAAATCTCAGTATCCGGCCCAGGAATAGTATGTATAGAAACTTATAAAACAACAGTTATACAAGTCCTGATTTTCTAAAATATATAACTATTCAAAGTTTGCTATTTGTAATGGTGCTAATGAACTTTTACTATTGTCTCCTTGTATGGTTGGTCAAAATACATTTGCAAAAGGATTTTATGAAATATCCAATATCCAAACATTAGAAAACTGTTTTGACTTCCTAATTGGTTCATAGCACATTTTATGCAAGAAAGATAAATAAGAACTGAACAATTATTAGATAGCCACATAAACCTATGAGAAATCCATTTGCAAGAGCCTAGAGAGTGTCACTATTTTTCACGCAAGAGTAAACAAGGATTCCAAGTCATGTTGAGTTTATGCATGTACGTCATGACAACACCATTGATTGAACAAGCAGTACAACTAGTCAAATCAGCTAATGTGAACAACTAATGCAATCACAAACACTTGAGTCCTTGAGGTCCTAAGCATGAATTACAATGATATTAGAATGCAAAACATACTTTGGAAATTGAACTTGGCTAAATATTAATCATGTTATAATATAAACCAGACTAGGGGCGTTCCTACTGTATTCCCCAAAAGCAATTTAATCACATATATAATTGTTAAGCAAAAAATAGTTTAAAATATAATCGATAGACATACTTTTGTCTTTGTAGAAGTAAAATACTTACTTAACTAGCATGCAAAAGGAAGAACAAACTTTGGTGTATAAAAATCAAATACATGCTGAAGTACCTGTTCCAAAAGCTCTTTTATATCCTTTCCTTCTTTATTGCTTCGAGCTGCACCTAACTCTACTCCAGATACCCTTTCAGCAAACTTTAAAGTGCTTATAGTTTCTGAATATGACTCAATATCAGGATTTACTTGAACAAACATTAATGTCTTTGCCTGTCCACCTGTAAGATGATAACGTGGAGAAATATTTAAAGAGTCACGTAGATCTATTTTCATACTATGTACTAATAGATAAATATTTAATTACCTAAAGAGCTTTGAAGAACTTGTGTGAGCTTGCTATTTCTGTATGGTACATGAGAACTTTTCTGCGCTAAAGCAAAAATCACATCACCTAATGCAGAGAGTGATTTGTTAATGTGTTGAGCCTCCTTTAATCTATCACCAGTTGCTTCAGACTTCTCTACCCTTTCACTCCCAGCAAGATCAATAAGATGTAGGCAACCTCTAGATGTGGATCCATTCTTCACATCCAATCCTCGAACATGTACAGTCAAAATACTGCAAGTAATAAACCTTTTAAAATAATCTCAAAATAATCAAATGCATAGATAATGATCTTCAATATCATTTTAATTACCTATGTGATCGACTACTTCTTTCATTTAGAGCTGTTGAACCAACTGCCCTATTTGCTTGCCCAATTTCCATTAGATCTAATACATCTGAGGTTGACTTAACTGGATGTAAGCTTGCATCGGGCACCACAAGCCCATTAGGCTGAGAAGTGCTCCAAATCCCAAGCGTATCTTTATGTCAAAGAGAACACAATCATCGTTCTATAATAGACTACTTCAATTGCAAACAACACAAGTAATAAAGTAAAGAATAATCATAGTGACAATTTATAAAAAGGATATCGTTTCTGTGCAATATCATTTGATAACAGATCACGAACTTGTTCATTGTATATCTCCACCATTTGGACTCCCACCTCGTAGGTGAAAGCGTTTCTCCTACTTAATGAAATATCAAAGAGATCATTTAGAGCTCGATAATTGACACCCCAATCCTGTTTCGATGTACTAGGTCCACTCTGAAGAATAAGAATGCATCAGCAAATTAAAGCTATTGTGCAAAACAATGATTTAAATGAAATCAAGTTTGATAATACCATTGTGTATGTTTTGCCAGAACCAGTCTGACCATATGCAAAGATGCACACATTGAACCCATCAAGGACTGATCTTATCAACGGTTGGATGTCTGAGAAAACCTGAGCTGTCAAATGCAAAAAGAAAAAAAAAATCAGCATTGAAGATATCATCCTAATCGAATAGACTTTTAAACAAGCAGTAAATTAATGCTCAACTTTGAAATCAATAACTAGTTGATTCTAGCAAGATTTAGGTATCAATTATAAGAACATATGCCTCATTAGTATAAATTTTAACTGAAGTAAAATATAATTGACAAAAAAATATACCTTGAGAAGCCGATGGGCTAAACACTTTGTTAAATTTGAACATTCTATGTCCATCCTTTCCTTGCTTAAACGGATTTGAAATAAGAAGCTCGCCATTTTCACCAATATAATCAACTGTGGTGGATCTTTTATCTTGACCAGGAAGAAACGGTCTTACACGACAATACACTCTTATATTACCTAGAAATGTAAAATGATTATAATAAAATAATTATACCAATAACTAGTATCTGAAATTTATCCGAAATATAAAAAACATATAGGAAAAATACCTTTTAGTTCCTGCACCTCATTAAACAACTTCTGGTTCTCAGCTAAAACTTTGTGATAATTTTCAGCAGCATCAACCAAACATTTTAAACCAGATCCTACACAAATAAGTAACAAAATAAATAATCTACACATCAAAATGACTATAAATTCATCAAGGCATAAATGATTAAAGCATACCTAAGTTAGACATTTCGTCTCTCCACTTCATTTGAAAGGTTGACATATCATTTCTTATTGATCGTGATGATAGTCTTATGTCCTATAATTTATTTTTAAAAAATATGTAAATAAATTAAATAAAACAAAAAAATACATAACAACTAAAGTAAAACAAACCTTCACATGTAGTATTTGGTTATCCATGTAACTCTTAAACTTGTTCTCCCTCTTATTCCAGATATGTGACTTAAGCTCAGAGGCAGCCTCAACTTCTTCAATTTTCTTGTTTGATTGAACTAAAAGATATTCCATTTCCTTTACTTTCGTAGTTAGCTGCTCTTCCATTTGTTTTGCCTTTGTTTCAATTTGTTCAATCCGTTGTTTATGTGTTATATTCATGATTTCTATTTCTTTCTTGAGGCTTTCAATAATGTTTTCTGAATTCTCTTTCTCTTTCAATAGACGAATAACATCTTGTTCACCGAGCTTTCTTCTCTCTTCAATTTTTGTCTTCTCTTCCTATAAGGCGAAATAAATTATAAGATGATATTACCATAACATGGACTACAATTGGTATGAAGTAAAGGATAATATTTGTTGAGTCTTCCCTTAAAACAATATTCTATGATTTTTTTTGTCATATGATATAAGAATTATCTACTAAGCATACAAAATATTAAGTGTAAAATAGAGAAAAAAATGCAAAGCAAATAAGGCAAATTTGTTGTGACACTACATGACTATAGCTTTGTCTCAAACACACCACAAACTGTGACTTCAGCTATAACACACTGCAAATTTGTGGCACTTGTTTGCAGCACATTATAGCAGACAAAATAAAATCTACAACATGTTACAGCTGAAATCACGTTTTGCAATGTGTTGAAGAACAAGCCACCTTTTTTACTGTGTCACAGCAAAGTCAACCCATTATTTAGACGTATGAGATAAGGTCAAACCTGTACTAACTGAAGCCTGTTTATAGCCATCTGGAGGAGGGAAATTTAAATATGTCAATGTCATAACAGCAAACAAACATTAAAAATTACAATTGTCAAATTATCAAAACAAATTAATAATTACCTGATTTTCTTCATTTGTACCAGTAACTAATATTTCAAGTGCTTTAATTTTGGAATGGTACTTCTCTTCCCTTGTTTTGATAATAATATTTTGCTGTAGAATAAGATTATTTGATTCAGGAGCAAAATAAAGCCAAAAATAATGGATGCTTAAGATATATACTCTTACACTTCTAATGTGCTCTGCTTGAATACAGAGACGACGCTCGATTTCTTGAATGACTTTCCTCAGTAAGTAAACCACACGCTGAGGTGAAGAGATCAGAGTTATGTATGGTTATAAAGACTCATCTAAAGAAAAGGGGACAAAGAGACATACATGTGGTATTTCTCCCTTTTTCCTCTCGATGCTTTCATCCAAGATGCCATTAACAACAGTAATAAGTGACTGAGTTGGTGCACTCTGAGAACATTGCTACTGTTAGTACAGAAACACCAAATAAAAGGCAGGAAAAATCGATAATTTTGAGAAAATACACGTGTGAGGACTTACATCTAAACTGCTGGAGTGCATCATCTCTGAAATCTTGGCCGCAGGAAGATCAGAATAGGATCCGCGTCTTAATTGAAAAACTTCACGAAATTTTTGTCCTGCAGGAGCAGAATAAATAACCATAAATTGAAAAGAAATGAAAGTTGTGGAAGCAGCATCACAGCACAGATTGCCCTCAAGTGCAACATCTTAGAACATTGTGGATGTGAAATTTGGGAATGACATTAACGCATAGATAAGTAACACCCAAGCACACCCAACTAGATCGATCAAACTTCATCAATGTTACAGGCTGACCACATAAATTACTTGAGGTGTAGTCTGAATCTAAAAGTTCATGAGAACTGTTTGAAATTGTAGTTTTAGCATACCAGAAAATATAGAAGTCTTTTGTTGGCCCTTGAGGTCCGGAATGCCATTTCTTCTGTCCTCACCAGGGGACCTTCTCCCTTGTGCTGCAATGGGAACTTGAGGCCTGTCCATTTCTGGAACCCCCCACTGCTTCCTTGAAGGACTCTTTGCAACATCAAGTTGAGTGTCATCACCTAATCTAGGATCCACGCTGTCCCGCAAAACCAGGAGACATTCGACCACTGAAGATATTGATCCCTGTAACCATCAATTCTATGTGGGTAAACAGAATGAAATAATCAGGAATTTAGGAAAATAGCATGTCACATCTTAGATTTACAGGTTGATAAAATGGTGAACTTTACTCCTAGCTCTCATAGATAATGAGAACCAGTCACTAACAAATGTTACCAGGTACAACCAATGTTGCGACATGTGAAGTTACAGTCAATCATTTTTGTAGGTCTGCTTCTTAAAATCAATCGATGAAAAGAAAGGAAATCTGAAGGATTAAAACTGATATGCAAACCAGCAATTTCGTGTGACAACAGAGCCCTTACCTCATCAAGGTCTTTCACACTGAAACCAGGCAGACCCATATCAGCAACCACCGAGAGGAACTTCTTCACGTTGCCTGACCTCTGATCTGACGACGCATAACCGCCCCATGACCCCTGAACAAAAAAGGCTCACGTTCACAAGCATCAATATCTCCATGATTCAACAAAAAATGAAAAACCTACAGTATCCAAGAGCAAATGTCTCACCTCAAGAACACCGGGGATGAGTGTGTTCAGGATATGGCACAGTACTGTGCCGTCACTGAGCAGCTCTCGCAGCTCTTCATCAGATGAATCCAGGGGCATGCTGAATTCCGGGAGCAAGGCGCTGAGCCATTTGATAACCTCGGCAAGCCGATTGGCTACAGATATACACCACCGTGTGAAACGATTATGATAAATATGTGAAATGAAATACATACTCAAGTTAAATAGCTTCACTAAAAATTTTCCTTATCCTGAATGAAATAATGCGGAGCGCGTTCTGAAAAATCAATTCAAACAAAAATACCAGAGCATACTAAAGCTTAACAGCATCGGCCTCTCACTTCACTAAAAATCCTATTGCAGTACCAAAAAAAATCAAACCGAGATCTAGAAAATGAGTCCGCCAAGCTAAAATTCAAATCCAGAAACACTGAACGAGAGCTTAAAATCCGCCAGATTGCCTAGCACTGACCAATTGCAGGCATAACCTCCCCAAAATCTCGCGAACACTCATATTGCCCCCAAATTTCGAGCTCCCATACTCGAATTCAACAATCCAAACGCATCCAGATCAGCCGACTCACCTGCGTGGATCGCCTCCGAGTCACCATCCACGCTCCCCATTCCTCACAGCCCGCAGCAGCGCGCCTAGATCGAGCCCGCCGCCGGCGAGATTGGGCTGAATCGAAGTCGGCCCGAGCCGAATCGGAGGGGTTCCGGGGCAATGCCGCGCGGGGTTTTGCGGCTTTGGAGCCGGCTCTCCTCCGCCTCGTGCGCCGGGCTGTGCTCTGGCTTCTGTGCGCGCGGCTTCGTTTCGGAATGGTTTGTTGTTTTCTCGCGTAGGTCGTGGGGATTTCGAATGGTTTTCCGCTCGCGTGTTGAATACAACTTGAATTGCGCTCTCGCGCTTCCTGAATTTGCGCCCCGTTACCGTTACCGTTTGTTAGTGAGGGTGGGGAGAGTGATTTTCTTTTTCTTTTTCTTTTTCTTTTTCTTTTCTTTGTCTTACTTTTCAAGCTTTTTCCTGCCAATAAAAAATGATAGAGAATTTTAGAGATAATTGGGGCCTGTTTGGATTAAGCCCTGGCAAATCTGCATTGGCAACTGAGGTTGTGGTCGTTGTCTCACCAGCAGCGTGCGTGGCAGGGCATAGTTCAAACACACCCTTCGTGTTTGTTTTGGGTAGTCGTGAAATAGTGTGTTTTTTCTTGGTTAATTAACAAACACACGGGTAAGAGTACCTTGTTTGTATATTTTTCATCATTATGTTGGAAGTTACATATTTATCATCACACTTGTTGAAACTTCATCGGCTTTGAAATTTGTCTTCCACATCATTCTTCTGCTGTCCAATGATCATATGGCTTTGCAATTCAAATTAAGTTTAGATTTCCTTTTGTTATGTTTGAGTACATTAAGCTTTTGTAGTAGGTATTTTAAACTTTGCGCTAAATTTGTTAGAGGTCAACATGCTTTTCTCCTATTTTAAAGCATTGTTTTAATCCCAATAGAAACTCAGATTTCCCACGCATCAAATATTGTTTCATAGTCACGCAAAACCAAATTTCTATTCATAAGCATTTGAAATAGAAACATAACATGTTCTATATAAAAAGCTACCGGTGTGTTCACAATACCTTCCATAAACAAACTAACGGCGTCACATTCATCCCTCTGGAACCGTAGAATAACGTGCGTGCCAGACGCTTTCCATTCTTAGGTGATCAGTGAGCTCGCAAAGTTCGTGCTCGATATTGTTCAGCAAAGAGTAAACTGAGCTTATTTTAAGTAACCAAATGCGGGTCCCAGCTGGTGGCCGGCACGTACGACACAGTTGACGGCGTCAGAAAAAAATCAATCGTGCATTCGCTACATGTGAACTTTTTTATTTGAAAGCCGGCCGCCTGCAAGATAGTACATGTTTCGTTTGTCTGGGAGACTCTGTATTAGTAACAGCCTTTTTTAAGTGGTTGTGACTTAACAATCAGGTTGGAAAATACAGAAACTATAGGTTTGTAGCTCACTAAGGCCCTCCACAATGAGGCATCCATACCGATGCCCAAAACGATTTTTCTGGCTCTGGGCATCGCTCCACCCACTGTGTACTACGATGCCCAGAGTGCAATCGGTGCTCAAAAGCTGAGCATCGGAGCAACTACGTGCTCCGGTTCCCACTTCTTAAAAAATTATTACCTCTTACTTTATCTCTTTTTCTCTAAAGGATGGAACTGGTAATTTTTTTCTTGCCTCACGAAGGATGACAGGGTATGGTATTTTATTTGTTGTGGGACCTAGAAGCTGTTTTGGGCACCGGAGCCAAACATTGTGAGTCGATCTCTCCCATTCCCGTTTTTCTATTGTGGGGTCCGAATTTTTTACCGGAGCCGCTCCCCACTGTGGAAGGCCTAAAATGTCATGGGATCGGACTAACTCCTGTTAGTTGAGTAATGTCCATCGGAGTTTTGATTGCATCCACCGCAACATCCCAAGTCTCAAATGGTTGCCGACAGTTTATTACTGCACATCAGAACAGAATCGGCCATCACAATCCGGATGGGAGTATGGATAAAACAAGGGCGGCAAGGCTTCTCTGGCGACAGGGACCCGAAAACTCCATGAATTTGTATTTGATCACATATAAAAGCAGACCTGGAATAGTAGCACATCTGGCTGTCAGATCAGATCATTGTCAGCCTAAAAAAAGATCAGATCACTGTCCGAGGCCAACTGACTGTTCTTATTAACCGACCCTAGTATAACAATAGAAGAGCTGAAACTTTATAGGATACAGTTAAAATCCCACGGTAGGTCGGTTCTAATTGCTAGTCTGCAACAGTCCTGTATTTGTGCACCTGTCCTGATTCCTGAATGCCAACAGCTGCCTGCTTACATGCCTGAAGGCCTGGTTGCCGTGCCAGCAGAACCGGCTTGTCGCAGCAGCTGCGAGCAGCCATGTTGTTGTGTTGACATGCGGTGAGAACGCGAGATAAGCAAAGGCCATGACTGGAACTTGGGTGACGGAAGTTGGCTGTCAAGGATTACCTGAAAGTAGAATTCCAGCTTCTTCCTGAGGGCAGCATGCTCTGTCTTCACTTTGTGTAAAGATTTCATGCAACTGCGTATCATAGGAAGCAGATGTATCAGTGAGATTAAGTACCGAGAGCTAAAATTTTATTGCTGTCAAGAGGGAAAAAAAAACAAGCCAACGAACCGATCAATAGCCAAGGCGGACTAGTGCTAATCCAATTGGAGTTAATTATCAGCTTAAAGCTACAGCATGTGAAGCCAGTACAATTCCACATGGCTTGGCCAAGTCATATGTTTAACTCCAGCAAGGTCTAGTGTGGAATTGGTCGTGCTTTCTGCAAAGTGCCCATGGGTGCTCGAAATCAATGGGAACCAAAGTACTACTTGCATGTCCTTTTTTTCCTTATTAGAAAAACGAGTTTACCCTTTGTAATCATCTCAAGACAATAACGGAAGAAAATTATAGTGCAAAAACATTTGGACAGTTTTGACCATGCTATGAACACGAGAGTCGAGAGGGGAGGGAGGGAGGGAGGAATGACCCTTCAACATTCCGAGATCCACAGCTGATCCTGAATGATGTGCAGTTGTGCACTCGTTGTTCATCCTTGAGGCACCAATGCTGTGAAAAGTTGTGCTATGTCAAGCATGGATAAACCATACATACATACATAAATATAAATATGGTACAATATAAACTCATGTTGTTTACTGGTTCTTTGACTATCCCAGCTAATGGCTAAATAGGCGGATAGAAAAACTAGTTGATCTAGAATCAAGTTTCATTTCCTAAGGGAAGTTTTTAGCTGTGTTTTGGGCAGAAGTTTCAGAAAAAATAAATCAGGTAGGACAATAATTAAGTTGTTTGTGTCTCTTTGAAAGTTGTAGCTTTGATTTTTTTTTCATATTGAACATATAAAAAATGAATGCAATCACCAAAACTGGTCCTCTTCACCAGCTTAATTGATTTGTACAGCTAATTTACTTTTGTTTCTTCACCTTTGCTGGTAGTTGTATCATGTGCTTGTATAGGATGTGATGTAAATACTCTTATTTTCTTCTTACATTAATATATTACTACCACAACAAGGGTTTCCCTTGCTGTACATGTTTTAAAAACATATTAAAAACACTACTCAACCTGAACATTAGCATCTTCACTCATGAAAACAATCTTGGACACATCTGTGGTTTTCTGTCACCAAGCAATGTTTTTCTAAACTATGCTGGGCAGTTGTTAAAAAAAGTAGGATCAACAAAACAACCTCTACGAGTTCATAACCATAGTTTGGTCATAGAGACACGTCACATGCATAGCCAAGCAAAGATGATGAAAAGAAATCGTATGAAGCTACCTAGAGCAACTTCCTTTCAATTTCTGCACGTGTGCATCCCATATCTTGAAATCTCGAGGATACTTCTCCCTACACAGTGTTGTTAGATATTACTAACAAAAGTAGAAAAAACAAAACTAATACTCCTGCATTCTCCTATTCTTGACGTTTCCGACCAGAGAAATGAACTGAAAACAAACAAGGATACCCTATAGGAATGTCAAGAATTGGAGAACTGAGGTGTTCATCGCCATGTGGAATGAGATGCCGTTTATGGAATTGCCAACACTTACATGGCTTGTTCAATATTTACCATTCGCCTAGTTGAGTCCTTGAAAAACAAGGAAACAACTTCTTCAGTAAAGTCAGGACTTTTTTCATCCTGCAAGTCCTCTACCTGACAAAATTGCTCATCCAAGTATCCCTGCCACCATGATATGATCAGATCAGCATGTATTTCTATCAGAAATGGATTGATGGTAAAGTGGAAAAATGATATTTCCCCACTGGTTGTATAGATTTGATATTTCCACAGAATGGCAAGTGCAGGTCCACAAAACATTCAGTGGAGTTCTGAACTCTATAAATATAAATACTTAAGTGTTTTGTTCTTCACTCATGTAGCTTTGTGTAAATGTCAATTCAGCAGTGAACCTTGTTCTCACAACTAATATGAAATGACTGCAACATGATCACAAAAAAAAGGTCTGTTCTACTCCGCCTTACTAGTCCAAACAAAAAAGACAAAAGTAGTCAAATCGCCTCATTAAGGCCCCGTTCGTTTCCACCCTCTAAAATTTAGATACTGTCACATCAAAGAGAATCTTACTATTTAGTAGTACTTTTATTAATTTAATAACAAAACCTATGTCGCGACCCCCTCTAATTTGCGAGACGAATCTAATGATCCTAATTAATCTATGTTTTGCTACAGTGATGCTACGAGTATGTTTTGCTAATATATTTTTTGGAATTCAACCACCATTTGGAATGCCAAAAATAGTCTTGTCCTCCGCATAGATTACTTAGTATCGATTTGGAGAAATCTTTCTTCCCTGTTTCCAAGAGCGCTATGAAGTCTAGCTTCTGCTCTCTCGAGGTGCTCGATAAGAAACCAAATTTAGCCAAGTCACTAAGACCTCTGCTATTCCAGAAGATTCCTTTCATTTTGCACCATTTTTATGTTTGTTCTTCCTAACTACCATAATTTTGTTTCTTTTAATGTTAAACTTTGACATGGATTTGTTTTTCCTAAAGACGGTTTCATACTCACAACTTAGGTGGTCGCTGTCATCCTCATCCATGACCTCCTCCATTAAGTCACCACATAAGTGGCTAAGAGTGAGGTTATCCATCTCAAAATCATTATCCTCCTCTACCAGGTCGTCGAGAACGGGTACACAATCATTATCAAGATCCACTTCAACATTATCTACATTAGAAACATTATAAAGTCTACTTGATTCAAGTTCCCTAAAAGCATTAACAGTTTCACCCACGACCAAATCATTATCTCCTAGATAAAAGCCTATTCCTTTTAATTTAGAAGCAATAGCAACAGTAGAAAAGGAGTTAAACGAAAGCGAATTAGTACCTTCCTCCAGGTTTCTCCTGGCTGCCATCCTCTCCACCTTGGCTAAAACATGTTCGTCTCCCGAGGAAGCAATTCTTGGGCTCAAACGTGTCGGTGTTAGCACGACCTCTTTGACTTTTGCCGCAGCTTGAACTCTCTGTTCCTTGGACATCTTCTCTTCCTTTCCTCCAGTCTTGGACAGCGGCGAGGCCGACAGCCGGTCAGTAATTACCGCTGCATCTGGAGTAACCTGTGCCGCAGGCACGGTCACTCCTTGCCCGCCTCCCTGCCTAGCTTCCGCATCGGGAGCCCGAGGCGCCCGCGCTACTGCTTTCTGCCAGGCCTTCTGCCCGGCTACAGCGCCATGCAGCCGCACGTGCTCCTCCTGCCGAGCCTCATGCCCGCCTCCAGCACCCAGCGCCGACGCAATCGTGTCCTGCCAGGCCTCCTTCCTAGCGTCATGTTGCATCATAGGCACTTCAGCTCCAGTGGCAGTTGGCTGCACCTTGTTTATCACCGCATCCTGAGGTTTCTCCACAAAGGGGCCTAAACCATTAGCATTTGAAACCACCTGCTCCTCCTCCCAGTCCATGTCTTCCCCGACTCCACTTCCTCTACCACCCCATCAATAAAAGGCTCATCATCTTCGGCCATTACTTTGTCGCAACATTCTTCTATTAGATCATTGCACGTCTTATCCAAAATTTTAGCAGCCATAATACGAAGCTTTGCTTCAAGTTCCTCATTCTTAGATGAGGAATCTTCATTGGCTCCCTTACTATAGCCCTCCTTCTCTTCTAAATTTGGATTCTCATTCCGGGATCTCTTAGGATCCCTAGAATCCTCCTCTAGATCATCAAGAAGGTCATCCTCCTCCATATCGTCATTCCCTTCCTCATTATTATCCAAAAAATCCCATTCTACCTCCTCTCCATTCTCATCAACTCCAAACCTCTCAACCTCAAATTTGAGTTCAAAGTAGTGGTCGCCAATAACAACATCACGTTTTAGAGGTAGAAGCTTTGGATCTAGAACCGCCACATTGATCCTTCCAAAATCATTTTTCCTAGTTGTTATCATATCCACAATTTGGGTAGATCCTAGGATAGAACCAATAGCCCATAAATTCAAATACTCCCTCAAGCTTTTTCGGATGCCCGTAACACGGATCCAAGCCTTAGGAAGTAAGAAGCCGCTATCTTTGTCATGCCACTCGTCAAATTCTAGTCTTTCTCCCGTGAGAACACCATTCACCCTCACTGCCATAGTCCCAAAACTGAGAGACTTTTTCAGTTCCGCCTTAGACGGAAAAGTCACAACAAAAGTTCCATCCTCTTGTTCTTCCGGATCCCACCTCCATTTACCAGCGACAATCCTATTAAGCTGAGTGATAAGTTCCTCACTAGATAGCTTGCCTCCTACCACAGTAACTTTTGCCATTTTAGTATCTCTCTTCTTAGGAAGCGGCGGATGGGCAATATGGTAGAATCCCAAACCTGCTACCGCATAACCAACTGCATGAGCCACCGGTTTAGGCATCTTTAAGATCGGACACCGGTGGTTGACATGCTCGTTGTGCACATCGCAAATGTCACGAGTACAAAGGAGTTTTGCAATCTGTAGCGACATGTCCTCTTAGGGAGCATCTGCTGCATTTTTCACCTTTGTTTGATTGGCCATCCAACTCGCCTCGGCCAAGCTCTTCTGCAGTCCCGGCATTGTGGTGTGGTTCAACAGCGTTAGCCAATTTGTCCCGGACTAGCGGGGTTTTCGGCCTATTGTTGTTGGCTGCCATATTTGGTTGCTGTGGAGCCTGGTACTGGCCCTGCCATGGCATCCCCGACCTACCATCTCTTGGTGCCGAGTTTCTGCCAGCCCGACCAGCAAAACCTCCACGGCGTCTCCCATAACCACGACCGCCTCTAGTGCGATGTCCGTGACGGGAAACACCTCTCCCTCGGTGTCCATAACCTGCATAGCCGGGATCAAAACCGAAAGGGATGTTACCGAACGCGTTGCCTCCGTAGTACTCTTCCTCCTCCGCTCTCCCGTACGCCGCGCCATGGCTGCGACCACCTCCAAACCCAGTAAGGTTCGGTCCGCGGCCGCCTCCTTGTTCAGTGCGCTCGGGAAGTCTCGTCTCGCTGCCCCTCGGCCACCTGCCCCCGCTCCAGCCCCCTGGCCTTGCATCGTCGCCTCCTGCTTAGCGAGAAGACGAACAGCTCGCGGCGATGGTTAGGTTTGGAGTGGCGGCTGTGACGGTGGCGAGACGATTTGGTTTCCCTCCGTGAGTGAAAAGAAAAGCTAAGCCTGGAGAACCAGTGAAAACCACTTGCCTTCCCTCGAAGCTAAACAGTGCTGCTTGGCCCGGCCCACAACACGGCCCAGACAGCTCGACACCTTTCTGACCAAAACGAGGAACCCGAGGCGTCTGTCGACTTTTGAAATTTGAAACTGTCGTAGTCTTCTCTGTCGCCGCCGTCGTCCTTAACTCCGGCTGCCGTCGCTGCGTCTTCCGCAACTGCTTTGGCTTGGCCGCCACTGCCAAGACGTCACCAATGGAGAGTCTTGGCGAAACCCTCTTCGGTGGCAGCGGACCTTTCCAAGGTTTCCAGCTATCACCGCTTCTGGTCCGCTGGTCGCGTACCTTCATCGCCGACCCTGCATTGCTTAACTGAGAACGTACCTTCCTCCCTTGTTGACGCGCCGGTTCGTCGAGCTCGGCCACCAGAACAAACAGGACATGTGTGCTTGAAAAGAATAAAATACAAGCCTGGTCGAAGAGGCTCTTCTTCAAGGATGCTGCCTGGCGTTGCAAATTGGAATACTCCATGTAAGTATTGAATGATAGGAACGGAGGCAAATATAAAAGCCTTGAAAGTAGGAGTATTTAGAAAATAGATATGCTACTGGTCGATCACTTTGGTCGTGAAAACTGAAAAGGTGGACACAAAGGTCCAATATATAGCTGAGGCGGCTGTCACTATCGCCCAACATTGGTGACAAAATAAAGATATTTTGAAGTATGACAAATATTAACATGCCACGTATACATGTGATTTCATTGCCATAAGGTAACAAGTACACTAATTTTCGTTCAGTGGTGACTAGAGAATTTTCACGGAAAATCAGGTGGCTAAAGTTACCTGCTGTAATTGTGAAAAGTAAATGCAATAATTGAAAAAAGAAAAAAGATTAATCAAATATCAAGCTTCATCTGAAGGCTGAATTTTTACATTGAACAGATGGATTGCTGAATCTAAATGCACAAACTGTCCTAATATTTGAAGGGCGACACGTTGCAACAGTGACTATTTGCTGACAGGAGGAGGATACAGGGTGATTTGTGTTTGCCTCTAAAAAGCTTGTTGTGTCAATCAAAAACAACGATGGAGAAATAGAATAGGATACGAGATGCCTACTTTTTGGACAGATAAGAAAAGGGGCAGAAATTGATTTGTAATAGTTCCTTACAATTGTTACAAACAGGGTTAGCAAAACCGCTAACCGATCGATTTTTCTATACATTAAAAACTGGTCGGTAAACCAGTAAAACTGAGTGAATACTAGTTTTGCTACTGTAACTAGATTTTTTTTTTGTAAAATCGATCAGTTTTACTAACCGAGCCGCGTCGATTTCACCGGTTTTTCATAGTTTTGCCGACCGGTTTTGTAAACCATGATTACAAACCAAATTCCTCTCAAGGCATTGAATCACGTGGCAAACTAGAAATCATTTTAACAGCATCACACATCTTGATAAGAGATTCTAGCTTGGAGTGGAACAGCCAGAAAGCCTATGGATGGGACAAATAAAAGGAGCCAATTCTAGGCACATCAAACTACCTAGAAAGTAAATAATGAAATGAATGGAAAAAGTTGTATGTATGCAAGATTACAGGTGCCACCGCCCCTGAATAATATCGTTTTCCCTTTACCTATGGAGCATTCTTATGACGACATATTTTAAAAGTACACGCTGACCTCAAAATCCCATACAAACAAACAGTAGTGATTATCATCTGCTATAGTACACTGAAGACAATTCAGCACAGTACATAGCAACATGTTATATTATTTCTAACACAGAAGCAGCAGCAGTATCAAACTCAGTATGCCATATGTATAACCAACAAAGTGTATCTATAATTTTATAACTAGTATTCCATGCCAGTACTTCTTGCTTGATTTCAATGCAAACAAATATAACATACCTTTAACAAGATCGCAATTTGCAAGGCTATGCTCAATGATATCTATTTTCACACTGGACGAAAAATTCAAAAAATAAATATCCAGGTTGAGCAATCCTTGCCGGCACACAACAACACATTCTTCCTAGACCAAGGGGTAAAGTTGCAGCGATGCTGACACAGGCTACGCCGTGATTCCCCGAGGTAAGGATCCGTCTCCTGTTCAGTTCTATGCGAACCAGCGAGGATGCAAGCTAAGCATCTAAACTCCAAAGAAGAGGTCACAGAGCTCGAACCAATCACTACCTCCGGTTCAGGAGAGTGGCTTCCTACAAGAATGAAATACACAATAAAAAATGGCGAGCGCGAAATGGCCATACGAACGGACGAATGCTTACCGTCTGGAGGCGTTTGAGGAGAGACGTCGGGTCGACGGCACCAATGGGCAGTCGCCGCCGCCGCCGCGGCGACAGCGGTGTGGAACGGCCCACGAAGGAAATAAATATGGGCCGTATCAGTGGGCTGCATGGAAGACTGGGCCTCGACTCAGCCCAAAAGAATGGTGGGGAAACTGACCGAAGAATCATCGTGTATGTACTACTGGTGTCTCCGTCTCCATCCACGGCACCGGCATCGGCGGCGTGATGACGGACTGGGACGGGATCCCGGAGAGGGAGCGGCGGCAGATGGAGGAGATCCTGCAGCTCGACTTGGAGGAGCTCAACGTCGAAGTGGTCGACGACGAGGAGGTGGAGGAGGATGAGGAAGAGCACGGCGCCTACGACGACGACGATTCCGTCGACGCCTTCCTCAGGTAACTCGCGGACCCACAAAGCTGTAACCAAAACCCTGTCATGTTTATTGTTTTTTTGTTTCACTTAAACCTTGCTGTTCTAACAATTTCCCCAATCACGGTGGTACTTCTACTCATTTTATTGTCCATTTCTACTAGCGTTCATGTCATGAAATGCGCTGGTTAGTGGCAACGAGCCCTCCGATGCATATGTGAGCGATGATTGTATGTTGGAGGTTGTGGCCGGAGAATCGTTAAGCTATCAAGAATATTTTAGTGCCCTTTCATGCTCAAATGTTATTTCTGTAGAGGGGAATTTAGGGATTCCATAGAAAGGATGAATAAAGACTTAGAAAGCCTCTGTAATGATTATGGTCATCCTTGACCAAAAGTTCAGTTTGCATATCTAGAGACTTCATTTTATCAGTAATGTGCTTTTCGTTATAGCTGTAGTTCATGGTCAAATGTGGTGACTGCTGAAGGATTGCAGTGTAGCTTAAAGCAGTGTTCAGCCTTATATCTGTGCATATATGCAGACATATGCAGACATTGGTGTCTTCGATGATAATCTGAAAACTTTTGATGTCTTAATTTATTATATTATTGACATTTTTGTCCCTGCTTGTTTACCCATTTGATAATTTTGTATTTACCAGTGATAATGGAGATGGAGTGGCTAACATATCTGGGCCATGCACATTCAATACATCTCTAGCATCACTGCACACCTACCTTGGTGGTAAATATCATTCCTTGTCTTAAATAGTTATTATCACAGATTGCAGAATGTAAAGTTATCTGTATATATGACTCAGAGTTTGATGATACTCGGGGTAGAGTTTCTCTTTTAGATGCTGGTGCGGTCCTCAACATACCAATATTCTATCTTCGAGGTAATACCTGTGACCACTCTCCTACATTCTTTCTTTTGCTTGTCTTGTTGTCAACTTTGAAGAACATAAATAATGCTCACTCATGTTCCACCATGTCATGCTTTGTCATATTTTGTTGATCATTTCTTGAGTTTCTGGATTGCATTTGCCTCTCTTTGAGTTACTGTCAGATGGATTGAAGACTTAGCGTAGCTTATAGTATTGTTATTATCGTGCCATAAATGTGTTCATATTGTAAATATGGGAGTTTGAAACTATTTGCGCATGAAGACAAATACACATATTTGTGAGAATCGGTAATTTCCTGGAATTGTAGGAGGTAAGTTGATTGCTTACTACCCCGCTCCTGTTGAATCCTGGATTATTTGGATATTAACTGTGAGCTGCAAAGATAACGCATTGTAGATGAGACATGCATACTTGTTATTCTTTCACTTCACTCATGTGCAACTATACATTAACAAATTGCATCCATTACGTAAAAATATCAGGGCTTTTCAGCAGACTCTCAAATATAATGAGCCAATGCATTTTCTTTTTGCAGGTGTTGTTCTGTTTCCTGGAGCTACCCTTCCTCTCAGAGTAATTCAGGATAGATTTAGGGTGGCTATTGACAAAGCTTTGAGACTGGTAGATGCTCCATGCACAATTGGTGTGGTATGTACAAGTCATTTTTAATTCAGTTGCTGGCTTTCTGTTTTTACTTGTGATTTTTTTTTCAATTATTTTGTTCTAATTGTCCAGATTCTTGTATATCGACACCCAAGTGATCGGTATTATGCCACTGCTTCAGTTGGAACAACGGCAGAGGTATGTTGCGCTTATTTCCGTTTTGCTTCATGCTGCAATTTGCAGACTATTAAATTTACCTGTCTAAGTTATATGTCTGCAAGATGAATATTCTTGAACAACATGCAGAATTTTTTATATCACTCTTTGCTTAGCATAATTATGAACATGCCAATGTTTGTATTTTAGGCATGATTTCCTTTTGGTCATTTAGTCAACATTTCAAGTTGAAACAATATCTTTTGAATAGATACGCCAACTTGGAAGGTCAGAGGATGGCCTGTTAAATGTTGTTGCCCGTGGTCAACAAAGATTTCGTTTGAGGAGGCATTGGCATGATGTTGATCGGGTGGTAGGTTCCATCATATAGTTGCAAATGGCTTGTTCCATGTTCTTTTGAAATATGAATAGAAAAAAGGAACACAGCTTCACTTTACAGTACTCTTGTCAACAGGTGTGGGGTGAAGTTCAAATCATTGAAGAAGATACTCCTCTAAGAACGCCAAGGGATGCATTTGCTCAGCTAGCATCATGCAACAGCTTCAGGATGCATAATTCTTCTCCAGATATCACTTTGGGCATGCCTCCAATCAAACAAGGTCATATATTTTCTGAACAGAAATGTGGTACTCCATCGTCTTGTGGTGATACGGGCAATAATTCTTCAAAGGATACAAGGTTATGCCATCTAGGTCCACCTCTGAGTGATTCGGTGCCATCCTCCGATGAAGATAAATTGACACTGAGCGATGTTTACTTGACATCCCCTGAATCCTCGTCTACAGCAAGAGATACTAAGCGGCAGCGACCGTACCATGCTGCTAGATACCCAAAGCAGGCTTTGCATGCACCACTATCATTTTGGCCCCGGTGGGCTTATGAGATGTATGACTCATTTACACTTGCCCGTAGAGCTGCAGGTAGAGAAATGTTCCTATTTCATCTATGCTATTTCATATTTCTGCGGTTTGATGACCATAACATATTTCTTGTGACTCTTAAACAGTTAAACTTATTTCAAATGACATTAGGTGTGTGTGTGGAATGTTTATTCTATTGTTTAACTTACATTATCGTCTTTGTTGCAGACTTGTGGAGAAAGATAATTGCAAATCCAAGCATGGAAGATCATATTAGAAAGCCAGACATTTTGTCATTTCACATTGGAAGCAAACTTCCAGTGTCAGAAAACCTGAGACAAAAATTGCTGGAGCTTGATGGAACGTCATATCGCCTACAGAAGGAAATTCAGATTCTCATGGCCTTTAATCTTATTAAATGCAGAGACTGTCAGGTATGTTGTTTCCATAGCAATTTTTTTTCTTATAATCTACTGGCAGCAGGATTGCTTATTTACCATGATCCTGTAAGACTACCCTTTTAGGCCTTTTTCGGTTTTTCCTATTCATATAGCTTTCTTCATGCTCGTTCTCAACAAACAAAAGTCCACTTTACAGTTTGCAAGTAGATGCTAGAAATCATTTACTTGGCTGTTGTATGTTACATATGATAATTTTAGTGGCGCTGATGTAAACATGAAACTCTGTCATCTCCATTTGGCGAAAGTTACTGCTAGTCTGCTACACGGCAGAGTAATATTGCATTTTAAGACTAGTTTTCTCCCTGCAGTGTGCTGACATTTTTTTTATCTGTTTTGCAGTCTCTTATAGCAAAACGAAGTGACATGGCAGTCATGTCAACTGATGGGCCACTTAGTGCCTATGTCAACCCTCATGGTTGTGTCCATGAGACCATTACAGTCAGCAAAGCAACTGGACTTGTTCTCAGTGGGGCTCCTTCAACTGTTCACAGCTGGTTCCCAGGGTGCGTGCTGATTTCTGGTGCTCCCCATTTCTGAAATAACATCTGATAGTCCATGCATCGTCCCACCTTTTCAAACATCGCCTTTTCATGTGCAGATATTCATGGACGATTGCAAATTGCTCTACCTGTGACTCCCACATAGGCTGGCTATTCAGAGCCACAAGGAAGAACCTGCGGCCAAGGTCCTTTTGGGGGATCCGGAGCTCGCAGATTGCAGATGACGCACAAGTAGATCAGTATGAGTGATGCTTCAAGCCTCGTATGTATAGACTATAGCAGTGAACTAATAAGCTGTGGACGACTGTGTCCCTTATGTCTGTTACCACCAGTTCATACAACCCCATGGTACTTTTTTTTTCGCGAGTGCACATGTTTCATTAAGGGGTAGGTAATACCTATATGTTCTGTATCTTGGTGTAACATTATTATCCGTAAGTAGTTATTATGAGTTATGACAGTGGCCGAAGACCATGTAAAATAATCAGTGTTTCGTATTTAGTCCTGAGAATGGGCCGAAAATCAGACCATAAACGGAACCAAACTGGAATCTGTACACTTCTAGCCATGGATTCAAAAACCCGTCGAAAACCGTGAAAACCGGAGTTATCGATCCGGCTTGGTTTCTAACCGATCGGTTTTTCGATAAAACTGAACCTAGTTATTGTAGCAAAAACGGTTTTCATTCGGTTTTTACGATTTATCGCTCGGTTTTTGTTGTACGGAAAAACCAAGCGGTTTACGGTTTTTGAATCCATGCTTCTAGCTCGATTCAAATCAACCCACTAACTCACCTGACAACCAATCCAAATCAAACTGAACTGAAAAATGGGCCTGACCCACACCAACCCATGGTTGAACTATGGTTTGAATTTTTCTTTTTTTTTTTTTTGAAACGTAAACCTGCTTTTAGATTAAGGAAACAGTACAAGAACAGGTACAAGAGGGTACAGTGGACAGCTGTCCCACCGCTTTAGCAGAAAGGTCCCTAGAAAAAGAAACAAACACACGAGTCTTGGACCTCTCAATCGCCAAAGGCGCCCAGATCCGTCGATGATGGTCACCGCCAGCACCTCCAAAACCGGCCGCCGCTGATCCCGTACCGGAGAGGACTCCATCGCACCTTGGCTTGAATTGGAGTCAGCCTCGGCGTTGAACGAGGAGCTCAGGAGGCAGCTTCCTCGACGGACGTGAGTTTCACGTCCGTCGAGAGAAGCTGCCTCCTGAGCTCCTCGTTCAACGCTGAGGCTGACTCCAACAAGAGAGTGCATTTTCCAGAGGCAAAATCCTCTTTGCCTGGGATGAACAGTCTCATATGCATATCGGTGTGATGGGTGACTCCAACAGAAAAGGCAGTTTAGAGAGGCAAAGAATCGGTTCCTGTCTGGTGTTCGCGCCATGTCCTCCGCCGCGCTGCCGTGGGCCTGCAGCCAAAGCACGCAGCAGCACATCAGCGCGGTCAACATGCGCACACCACGTCTTGACCGGCAGCAAGCTCCAGCACGGAGCCTCTTTCTTCCCCTTCCTCACCGAGTCAACGCTTCTTCTCTTCTCTTTCCGCACCAAATCAGCCGGACCCGTACACAACGAGATAGCAGGGCTGCCCGTAGCTCCATGCCAACGGCCAACGCGTCCGTCGCCGATGCCGTGCTCGCCCGCAGCCGCTCGCCGCTCCGCACACCCGTCACGTGCGGCTCACACACGTGCTCCTTGCGCTGCTGCGCAGATTCACGCAGGAGGCGAAGCACGGCGTCGGGCGTGGTAGCGCAGTGGATGAGAGCAGGGGCGGCCGAGCTCCTGCATTGCCTCGCCACCGCACGCACGCCTGCCCTGGCCCCGCGCGCCGCATCCTCCGGCGCTCGTCCGCCGCTCGACCTCGCGCCACCGCCGCCTCTACGCGCGTCGCCTCCGTGCCATCGTGGACCGCTTCCACGCGGTCCTCTGTCGCGCACCGTTGGGTCCTCCATGCGCCGCCACTCCGCGCCTGTTGGAGGATGCATTCGATGAGAGAGAATATCCAATTTTAGCTTGCCTCTCTCCTCAAATGCATAAATGCATCCTCTTTGCCTTATCTGTTGGAGACTGAACTTGTATGAACAGTAGTTAGCGGAGAGCTATTTTTGTATTTGCCTTTTGCTGTTGGAGTCAGTCTGAGAAGTGCTCATTCTATCGCGGATCAAATCCAGAAGGAGGACAAGCTCGTGGAGCCTGAAGGCCGCCGCCGTCCGTCGAGTTCGTGAAACGGAGGCACCGAGATCAAGTTCGTTGCGAGTTCTCTCGTTTCTGGTGAGCCTAGCGCCAGATCCTCTTTTGTTCTCTAACCAGCAAATCCTATTCTCGCTTGATCTGCATCGCAGGATACTGGGAACACAGAGGTTGCGAGTGGACTAGTCAGTCGTCAGTCGTCACTGCTCTGCGTGCATGTGCAGTTTGTGAACCGGAGTCACTAACCAGCAAATTCCTTGCAGATTTGCTTCGTTTCTGGTGATCTTCACGCACATCCATCCTTCATTCATTATCCTGCATGCATACTAGTCGGCTGTCCTACTATTTTAGCGAAAAAAAAAGTTAATAAGACACGTGGAGCCGTCTTGCAGCCGCTCTCCTCCTATTCGCCAATGACATGCGGGCCCTTCAAATTCAAAACGTCTCCCTGTTCTTTGCGTTCTTCTTGGAGCCCAAGATCGTCGTCTCACGCTAGCAGAGCCGCACACAAGACCTGTAAACACCTGGGATCTTCAAATCGTGCGGGAGAAAATCGAAGAGGGGCAGAGTAGAAGTTTCGAGAATGTTCCGCAATCAATACGACACCGACGTGACGGCGTTCAGCCCCAGGGACGGGTCTTCCAGCTGGAGTACGCAATGGAGGCCGTTAAGCAGGGCACCGTCTGCGTTGGCCTCCGTTCCTGCAACCACGCCGTCCTCGTCGCCGTCCACAAGCCGGCCTCCGAGCTCTCATCGTACCAGCGTAAGGTATTCCGCGTCGCCGACCACGTGGGTGTCGCCTTCTCCGGGCTCACCGCGGACGGCCGTGTCCTCATCAAGTTCCTCCGCAGCGAGTGCATCAACCACGCCTTCGTGTACGAGGCGCCGCTCCCCGTCTCCAGGCTCGCGCTTCGACTTGCCGACAAGGAGCAGGTGCGTCTCGATTTCCCAATCTGGCTGTGTTTTTAGGGTTTAAGACAGAGGGATCAGATCTGTTGGGTAGCTGGGATTTCGGGCTTAGAGAAGTAATCATTCTATGGTAATTGTTAGTTAGCACTTAGTAGGGTTTTGATCCATGGCATCAGCTGCACCAATGTCTACTGTGGGTCAGGATTTGGGAGAAACTGCAGATTGGAGTTTATGCCCTGCTTCTTTCAATCAATTCTATAAAATGTGTGCATGTTGCTTATTTTGGTGATGGATTTCTTCTATTTTCTGTTGGCATTTACTGCAGTAGTGAAACTAGAAGTATCAGAGTTTCCCGTGAAAACACAACAGTGCTCACACTTTACTCTAAATAAAAACATATCTGAGTTGCTGTATTCAGATTAATATACAATTGTTAGCATCGAGCAGGATTGGGCTTTGCAAGTGAAACTGTTGAATTTCCACTGTTACTCTCATTTGTGAAAAAAATACGAGTTCAGTGGACTGAGAAGATGATACGCATGCAGGTCGATTTGACAGATCGTTTTAGGCACATTCAGAAAATTACAAGTTGAGATATAACCTGTGCAAGTTTGCAACACTCAAGACCGTAGTTTTTACAAAGAAAAACTAACAAAAGCAAGTACTAGTAGTCACTGCTATTGAAACATGATTCAGGAAGATTAGTCTGAGTTACTGTATCCTCTCCAGCAGCATCCTGACCATGTAGCTGCTTTCATGGGTCAAGGTACAAGCAACAACTGTTTTCCTTGTTCCTTTTGGCAGCTGTTCATTTGTCAAATGTCACTGCATATCAATATGCCAAGTGTGTTTATTGAGTTCTAAAGTGCATGCATTGGTGGCATCATGTGTCACGCCATGTATTTTTTGTTACATGCTAATCCGTTTCCTCAAATTGTAATGGTGCCATTCTTGTCTAGGCACAAAGCTTTACAGTAACAAATCCTAGCTATAGCATATACTACTCAGAATGTACTCTTTTACTTCTATTCACTTGCTTTATCCGCTATCATCCGCTATAGCATATACTCAGAATGTACTCTTTGTTACACTTAGATTTTCTATATGTTCTTATCTTGCATGTATTTGCCTGGTTGGTAGCATATCACCTTGTTTTTAGTCATTCTCTCCCGTCAAATCTCACTTCAGTACCACGCTTGTTTGATTAACTAAAAGTGAATTATCTCAATTCCTGAGGGGTTTCAATTGTTAAAAGGCTAAATAGTGGCAAAGAAACTTGCTGTGGATTCTGATTTACTAATTGTTAATTGTTATACATGTTATGTTTTTTATGTTTTGTTTGAAGCTGGAGATATCTCTGAAATTATAGTTCTCTGATAAATGAAAGTAGTATTGTTGTGTGCTGGATAAGTGGATATGGTGCTTACATTAGTATTGACGTAGGCTTGAATATTGGTGCTTATTGCTTAAGACTTTTATTTGACGACTGGAACATCCAGCTCAAGCTTATCATGCATCCTCAAACTTGATCGTGACCGTATTGTGACTTTTGTTTCTTGAGTCATGGTCCACGCTTTTGTTTTGGACCGGATCATTGGTTGAGATAAACCTGTTGTTCCCATAACCATGTGACTTGAACCACATTTGTTGCCAGGACTCTAGTTTTCTATTTGCAACAAATAACAATATGCATTTTTGTTTTCATCCACTTCGAGTTTGTATGTATGTGCTTATCTTATTTCTGTAAATGCTGCAGGTTTGCACACAAAGGTCGTGGAAGAGGCCTTTTGGTGCTGGGCTTCTTGTCGCGGGGCTTGACGAGACAGGAGCTCATCTCTACTACAACTGCCCCAGTGGGAATTACTTTGAGTACCAGGCATTTGCTATTGGTTCTCGCTCTCAGGCCGCCAAGACTTTCCTGGAGCGCAGATATGAGGGCTTCAGCAAGTACACCCCCGAGCAACTCATCAAGGACGCCCTCTTAGCTATAAAGGAAACGCTGCAAGGTGAGAAACTGACCAGCTCCAAGTGCACCGTCGCCATTGTTGGCAGGAACGAAGATGGCACAGTGGACCCGTTCCAGATGATCGACGCAGAGAGGATCCAAGCAATAATCGACTCCATGGAGGCTGCCGAGGAGGCTCCTGTAGAGCCAAGCTCCAATGCCAGAGGAGGACAAAGTTTCTGATGCTGCGCCCATGGACATCTAGGCCTCAATAACTTCAGCTCGAACCTCATGGTACAGTTCTGTGTTTCCAAAGAACAGTTTCAGAAAACTGTTGGGGTTGGGACTCGAGTAACTTACTTCCAGGCTCCTACTTTGTCATGACCTTGGTTTGGGGTTAGATCATAAACACCGGGACCAGCATATCCTTTTTGATGAGAATGATCCAACTCTGTCCAGCACACAGCTCACCGTGCTACTCAATGGCATTCTGGTGTTGCGTATCACCCCGCCGAAAATGTGATTGATCTCTGGGTGCACTCTAGTCATTTAACACTGACTTTGTTGGATGTGGTCATGTTACCATTTTCTTTTGAGCTGGAGCTAATGGCACAAGCCTAGCTAACTACTTCCTTTGTTGCTGTTTTATTAATAACGTTTATTAACACTCGGCAGCTCGTACGACAACAGAAGATAAAAACCTGAGAGAGAGAGTAGAAGATGAGGCCCACATGGGACGTGACCGCTATTCTACGTGCTGTCCTTTTCAATTTCTTTTCTTTTGGAAAGTGTATATTGTCATTTACTTTGGACATAGAGCCTATGGAGCCACTAGTGACTACCCGCAGAGAGAGAGGGATGGGGTCACGGACTCACGGGTAGGGAGGAAACAATCAGGAAGAAACGAACAGGAAGTTACGGCCATGGGAACAGACTGACTGAGTAGAGAGGAATCCCTCAGATGTGAGGAAAACAACACCGGTAGAATGCACTTGTCCACGTTTGTTTCTACCTAACATTCTTGATTCGCTGGAAATGCGGAAAGCTCTCTGAAACAGGAATCAGCTGTCGGGGCAAGTGAAACGAGTTCCATCTCCATATCACCCGTGATCTTTGAGTCCCTGGCGCGGGTGTATAATACTATTAGGGTGTGTTCGTTTCCTTTCTCTAAAATTTAGCATCTGTCACATCAAAGAGAATCTTATTATTTATGAATATTTCGATCAACTTAATGATAAAACCCTATTGACAGATTGGTGCTAATTTTCGAGATGAATCTAATGAGCTTAATTAATCTATATTTTGCTAAAGTGATGCTACGAGTAACCGTCTTCTAATCACGACTTAATTAACCTCATTAGATTCATCTCGTAAATTAGTCTAGGGGCCTGTAATTTGTTTTATAATTAAACTTTATTTAATACTTCTTAAATAATAAGATTCTTATTGATGCTGACAATTCTAAAATTTAGACCTAGAAAACGAATACACCCTTACAGAAAGAAACAGGACCCAAAACAGTTTCGCACAAGAAACAGTGCTCAAAACAAGTTGAACCACGGGTTAAACACAATCCACGCACACGAAACCCCAGCAAATAATCACAGTCCCCGAGATAATTCGACCACGCGGCAGGTAAGCTCCCACCCAGTGCAAATAATGAGAGTCACTCTGCGGCAGCGTTGTGCCGGCGGCGAAGAGCATCAACACGTGCATGCGCCACGGCGCCGGCTAGATATGCGCGCATGCAGCCGCGCACGCGCCACAACCAACCAACATAACAGCCTGCGCGCCCCCTCTCTCTCCCCGCGGCCGCTCGTGAGCGTTGTCATTCCAATTCCGTCTAGCTAGCCCCGTCTCCGTCGCCCCCGTGATCCTCCTTAAATTCCCCCGCAATGTCCCCTACTCCGGAGTTAAAGCCTGGCGCCACCCCTGACAGTGGCCGCTTGCAACTTACTCCTCCCGCACTGCTGCAGCTCCACCACTACCATTGCCTGCGTCGATGGTCACCGCTGCGCGGGTCCTGCTCTGCATCGCCGCCGCGGCGCTGCTGCTCGTGGCGTCCTCAAGAGACGCCTTGGTGGCCGCTTCCGGGCGGCACCGCGGCCACAGCCCGCGGCCGCACGGGCACACGAAGAAGCTGCGGCCGGGGACGGGGAAGGGGAACGACAAGGACGCGGCGGCGGTGCCGAAGCCGTACCCGGTGAACGCGACCCGAGTGGAGGCGATCGAGCGGCAGTTCACGCGGTGGGTGCGGTTCATGGGCGGGCTCGGGCACAGCACCTTCAACCGCGCGCTGAGCCGGGCGTTCCTGCCCACGCGCACGCTCGTGGTGGACGCCAAGAACCCGCCGCCCGGCGGGTTCGCGTCCATCCAGGCCGCCGTGGACTCGCTGCCGCTCATCAACCTCGAGCGCGTCGTCATCAAGGTCAACGCCGGCACGTACACGTAAGTTTTTCATTGGCTTGTTACCACGCCCATCCAGTGCTGTAGTACCAGGGAGAATCTATATCCAGCTGCGGCGGCGTGCAGGGAGAAGGTGAACATCTCGCCGATGCGCGCGTTCATCACCGTGGAGGGCGCCGGCGCCGACAAGACGGTGGTGCAGTGGGGCGACACGGCGGAGACGGTGGGGTCGTGGGGCCGGCCGCTGGGCACGTTCGCGTCCGCCACGTTCGCCGTGAACTCGGCGTTCTTCGTCGCCAGGAACATCACGTTCAAGGTAACTCCTCCGCGTGACGCCATCGTGTGCTGCGCTGATCGGCAAATGCACTTATTGCTTCTCTTCTCTAGCTAGCTAGCTCCCCGTACTGGAACTGACATGGCGCATGAACACGATCGATGCAGAACACGGCGCCGGTGCCGAAGCCCGGCGCGCTGGGCAAGCAGGGCGTGGCGCTGCGGATATCGGCGGACAACGCGGCGTTCGTGGGATGCAACTTCCTGGGCGCGCAGGACACGCTGTATGACCACCTGGGACGCCACTACTACCGGGACTGCTACATCGAAGGCTCCGTCGACTTCATCTTCGGCAACGCCCTCTCCTCTACGAGGTACTCTAGCACACACCGACACACGAGCACGGCATCGCACAGTAAACACACACACCTAGAGCAACACACAGTCTTGGCAATCTGAGCCGCACAGCACATGGTGTTCCTTCCTCCCTTCGTTCCTAGGCAGGGCGGGGACTGTGAACCTGTGATGCTGCCCCACCATATTCTCTCATTCCGTGCTGTCATGCTCATGCCCGTGCACGAGGCTCGCAGTCCCAGCCTCTTGCGCCCCGGATCTTCTTGTGACTGTCCCTACACCACGCCCGTCCATCCACATGAGCAAGTACCCCATAGTACCAAGTACCGCGACACACTGTCAGGCACCACGTACGTTTACCGCCAAGATGGAGTCACAGAAAATAATACAGTGGCCCAAATGGGATGTCCATGCTTCGCATTAATTAATGGGCATCAACATTCCGTTTTCAATGGCCGCAGTGAACTAGTGGTACCAGTAGATCGGACGGACGAATCTACGGTGTCGCGTCCTCCTTGTCGTTGGCTCCTCGGCACGTTTGCGTGGCGCGTTCTTATCTTTTATTTATTTTTTGTTTGTGAAAGCCAAAGCCAAAGGCTGCAGGTTCTCTGGACCCCGTGGCCCCCGGTGCCGGCGGGCCGATCGATCGAGCCGGCGGCCCGTGACGCCGGAGCTGGCCGCCCTCGTCCCTACCCTTCCCTTCTCGTGCCTTCCATTCCCATCATCAGCGCGCGGGCGCGGCATGGCTGTCCGAACTGAAACTGAGACTCAACACTGGCTGCAGGGCTGCCACGTGCACGCGATCGCGCGGAACTACGGCGCGCTGACGGCGCAGAACCGGATGAGCCTCCTGGAGGACACGGGCTTCTCCTTCGTCAACTGCAAGGTCACCGGCTCCGGCGCGCTCTACCTGGGCCGGGCATGGGGAACCTTCTCGCGCGTCGTCTTCGCCTACACCTACATGGACAACATCATCATCCCGAGGGGTGGTACAACTGGGGCGACCCAACCAGGGAGATGTCGGTGCCCCTCTGCTTCCTCGATTCAGCCTTAACCTCCGTCCATCGATTCCTGAATCTGCAATTGGTGTGTTGTTGCAGGACGGTGTTCTACGGGCAGTACAAGTGCACGGGGCCGGGGGCCAACTACGCCGGCAGGGTGCAGTGGTCCAGGGAGCTCACCGACGACGAGGCCAAGCCATTCATCTCCCTCGATTTCATCGACGGCTTCGAGTGGCTCCGCTTGTAGCATCGGTTTATTGACCTTGTGCAAAAACAACAGGAACTAGGGTTGACTGATTATTAATTCATCGATTGCAAATTGCATTAAATTGTTGCTGTCTCGGCTCTGCGTCTGCTTATCGATTGGTTACCGACTAACCCTACACATTAATTAAGGTTAATGTTCGAGTCCGAGAAAATTAGGCCCAGCAACCGAAGGAAGGGCCTGCTACTGTCTGCTACTATTTGAAAACAGGCCCGGCCCAATATACATGGCCTGACTCTATTTTTAGGACAAACATGACCTGATTGACAAGACGAAACTAGGCCCAGTTATTACCGAAACGTAAGATGGATTCGTAGCCCAACTGACTATGGGAGCTGCAACACAAACTTTCAAGATCCCCTAAAAAAACACAAACTTTCAAGATTCTCAACTAAATTGTGCGTAAACACGAGGCACTCGTATTTACAGTCCGCGTAAGAAGTACACCGTTCAAAAGTTCCAACCTCTTCCGTCTTTTCGCACGCAAACAACCCTGCAGCAGTTACATTTTTGAACGAAGGAGTACTACAGAGTCATCACAGCATTTGTTTGACCCAGCATTGACCTGACGACGTGATGAGTGAAGCCTGAGCCACTGACACCGTCAAGAGTTTACGTGCACGCTTCCAGCGCAGCACCGCGTCGCCAGGACACAACCGTCTTCTCCGACCCAGTACGCTACAGATCCACGCCACGCCGCTCTGTCGATTGCAGGATCCAGAATTCCAGATCGAGCAGGGGCAGAAAAAACAAATCTCAACTCCGGACGATGTCGATCCAGTCACACCCCTGAGCTTGAGCTCAAACAAAGTTGACAGCTGCAGGTCATGTGCACGTCGTCTTCGAATCGATGCCTTGCCCTTGTCCCTTGCTCTCCGGTACTACGGCAAAGCCACCTTGGCTGGTGTTAAAGTTTCATGACGGACCTGTATCTCCGGACGCTGGAAATGTAAAGCGCCTTTCGGATGAGCTCGTACTACTGTGGTACAACTTTAGCTCCAACCAGCATTCGTAGGCAGTGAACTCCTTGCAATTAACGCTCAACAAACGAGCGAGGTTGCAAAGGTCAAGTACCGTACCGGTACCATCATTTGAACGATCCTTGCCCGATTCTTCACGTCAGAGCACGGCACGTCAACATTTACGCAATACGGTTGGGGAAGGAGAGGCAACCTTGTCTTCACTGCAAGGGATCCTCGGCCGCGAGTGCCAAGATGGCAGGGACTCGGGCCGTATCGCATTCATTCATCACTGGCCGGCGTACGATCGAGCGGTGCAGAGGTGAGTATCTGATTCTACGTATGCGCAATGAAGCTGCGCCCGTACATGCCAGAACCGAAACCAGCAAATCCAAATTTCCATAGTTCGCAACTGCGCAAGGTATTGGAAGAAGTAGAACAAAATTTATTCCCTTCTCTGTGCCCATACTTGGGCGGGATACGTAGTGGTAGATTAGCAGTCATATAGCAGTATTATATCTTGCCATTGCATGATCTAATAGCCCTTCCTTCTTGATTGATCCTAACGCTAATTATTTACAAAAATGTTACTAAGATTTCTTCTGCTGGTAAGCGAGTGGTAGCAGTGCAATGGCGGGATGAATCACCAGAGCCGGTCAAGGTAGTAGTCTCTGGTGACCTCGTCGCTGAACTCGGAATCCCCCACCCGGCTGGTCGCTTCCGAGCTCATGAAGCTGAAGCTGTCCTGCTGCGACAACGCCGGGCGCGGCGGCTGCTGCTTCCTCGTCGACCCGATGCTGTGCCGCGCCGCGTCGTTCCGCTGCCTGGGCGCGCTCCGGCACCGCGCCACGGACGAGGCCGTGTCCGCCATGTAACGCGGGCTGGCCCCGCCCTTCGCCGGCGAGCCGAGGAACGCCGCCGAGCCGAGCCGCGGCGTGTTGTGCGTCGTCTTGGGCAGCGGCGGCTCGCGCTCGCGCTCCAGCAGTCGCGCCGCCGCCTGCTTCTGGCTGTACAGGTAGAGCAGCGGTGAGGTGTTGGGCGGCGGCTCGGCGGCGTAGCGGCTCGTGGTGATGCGGGTGGAGCGGCACCGCAGCTGGCACGTGTCCATCTCCACGATCCTGGGGCTGTACCGATCGAACGCGGAGTCGCCGCCGTCGGACAGGCGCCGGCGGTGCACCGCCGGAACCGGCAGCGGCCTCACCCGCGCCACATCATGCGCGATAATCCGCACCTATTAATTAAAATGGAACAAACATTAACATCACCGCCATCAGGTGAAACTTGATCCATGGCAGCAGGCAAGTGATTTGTGGCATCAGTCATTGAGATTCGTACCTGCTCGACGGATTTTCTGGACGACGCCGTCTTGATGCGCGTGCGAGGAGGCCTGGAGCCGCATGAGCGCCTGCAGCCGGCGCAGGGTGGTGGCGGCCTGCTTCCGCACGAGGTAGCCGCGCACCAGGGCTTGCAGCTTCACGAGGGACTTGAGAGCACGCAGGGCCTTCCTCGCCTGCACAACCGCAAAAAATTCAAATTTTTCACTGCACGTTCGCATCCGAACCCTGCTGCCGGTTGCTTCGGGAGCAGAAAAGAATCGGGGCCTTAATCGGCCGCGGTGACGACTGGGTGCGTCACGCCGTGCAGTTCACTAAGCGGTCGAGCAGTAAACAAGAATATCTCGTGAAGTTGGGAAATACAGTAATCTACTGTAAGCGGGTTGGATTAAAGAATTGGCCGTAGGTAAAGGAATCAACGGGAAGGAACAGCGTCCGTGCAGTTCGGGGAGAAGTCAAATCTCGTCCAATTCAAACGCCAAGGAATCTAGCGAGATCCTGTACGCTTATTCGTTGATTCGACGCTCTCAACAGAAAAGATATGCAACTAAAATCACATTTGCTAGGCAGAATCAACTGTACTTTCCAGACGAAAATGGCAGGAAACCATGAACAGCAGGATAACGGGAAGAAGAAAAAAAGGCGAAACGAGCTTACCAAGTAGCCTCTGAATGCCTTCTGGATGACGACGGCAGCCTCGACCTCGCGCTCCTGGCCGCAGCTGCAGGGCCGCACCTGCGACAGCTCCCCGGCGACGACGGCCGTCACCGAGGGCCTCCGCCCGCCGTCCACCACGCTGTTCCTCGGCCTCGCGAAACTCCACCTCCGCTTCTCCGCCGGCGGGCCGGTCCCGCCGGCGAAGCCGTGGTCCTTGCCGTCCCGGCTGTCGCCCTCCTTCTTCCCGGTGAACACCTTCTTGATCCACCTCATGGCGCGGCCCATGGCTGCCGCGTCCTGTTTGCAGTTGCGGCACAGACGCGTCAAAAATTAGACGCGAAGCAGAGAGAAGCAACGAGGTTGGTTACAAACAAAAAGGTAGTGTTAACTCGTGCACGAGCAGAGGCTGGACTACAGTGCTGGAACTCGGGGAAGTCACCTGTGCTGCGGGTGGGTGGGTGGGCGGAGCAGGTGAAAGATGAACAGTGCAGAGGAGACCAAAAGTTTGAGCTTGAACCCTCGGCGGAAACAGAAAGAGTTTGGGGTTCGAAAGAGCAGGGCAGTGGAGCGAGGCAGGAAGGAAGCGTCACCGGAAGAATAAAAAGGGAGAGGCTTTTACGAACATGGGAATGGGCAGAGAAGCCAAAACTGAGAGGTCGGGTCGCAGGGAAGGAGCAGAATAAATGCAGGATGGTAGAGTGGGGAAGGGAAGGGGAAGCGGCAGAGGCTCCAGAACAAGGAGAAGAAGCGATCCGGCGAGGCCAACGTGACGCCCCCGAAGAGGAAACCTTTTCGGAAGGAACTTTTGCGAAGACAAAAGTAAACGCACCAAAGCGCAGCGGCGAGAACCGAGCAACCAACCAGCGCGCGTTCTCACCTCGGCTGCTCACGCACCAACGCGGAGGCAGGCAGCTCGGCGGTGGCACGAAAGATTCCCCCTGGCGCGTCGTCGGGCTCTGCCTAGCTCCGAGCGCAAGGCAACAAGGAGCAGGGCTCAAAACAAGAGCGAGCGGCACGAGGCGCGAGCGGGGAGGAGAACAAGCCCGCCGCAATCATTCGGTGGCCTCAAAAGCCCCGACGACGAGGACGGGATGGTGCTAGCCCGCCCGCCCGCCGCAAGTGGCGCGGCTTTTGGAGGAATGGCGGGCGCGTCCGGCCAAGGAGCCACGCCAAGATCCGATCCGGCAAAATGTTTTTATTCTGGGAACCCACGCACGACGCGGCCGAGGGCTGGTGCTGGTGGTGGTGTGTTCCTCACCTCACCGCCGTTTTGTACACGCGGCGCCCGGCTCCCTGCGGGGGCTCGCTGGGAACCGTCCCGCCAGCAGTGCACGGCAATGGCGTGCATGCAGCTCGCTGGCCCGCCCGGGTCGAATAAATGTGTATCCAGGTTTCGTGTCCTCTGGCGCGGCGCAGCAGCGGAGGGCGCGCTATATAGGGCCCGGCCGGTTCGACCGGGGCGCTGCACGGTGCTACTACACGCACTACTGACTACACGGTATAGGCCACGGACCACCCCGCCCTGAAGAAGCGACGAGCTGGGCCGTTAATGGTGAAGCCGACGGCATCGCCGGGAGGGAGCACATGATGGCGGTTCCCTTTCGAATTACTGCAGCGTGATGAATGCCTATCGCATGAGCAATGCCGGTAAGCCTACTACACCCCCGTGTTGCTCTTATCCCTCCCTTCTTCATCAAACGCGAAAACGATGGGGTATCAAGGCCCATGCGAGTGCATATGCCGATATGCGACGCCACTGTTGCCAACAAGGACGCTCAAACAGAAAGGCGTAAGGGCCGGTGTTGACTTCTCGTGGCGCTTATTAGTACTTGTAGAGCACGATGCTTGAAGAAATTCGAAGCGGGGTGGGCGTCGGTACGAGATGGAGCATGTATCTACCGACCCTCGTGGCCTTCAATGTTGAGAGTCCTCATTGGAGATGGCCGCCGGGTGGTTGGCGATCCTAATCAGGTTGGTGATGCGGTTCCTCCGGAGATCTTAGCAGCGAAATAATGGCCCAATGCAACCAGTGAACGGAACGGTCCCTGTCGTTTCAATCCAACGCGCGTAATGACATGCACCCCCGTCTCCTCTTCTCGTACCGCTCTTCTCCGCCGCAGACGCACGCGTGACGCAAGGCGCCTGCACGGCGCGGATCACGAGGGGGACGCACGGTGATGTCATCCCGACGAGGAATCATGCTGCGTGGGGGTTCGTACTTTGATCCGGCGGAGCATCGGCGGAGGGGGTTAAAATCATCATCAATCACCACAGAGACAGGGGCGGTGGACCTGTGGCACTGTTACCTGGACCCCTTACTCTCCGGTTCGTACGGCGTCCTCCGCAATGCGCACACGTCCGTTTGCGCTGGAACCTCCCCGCCGCGTACGGCACGGGAAGCACTGGCCTCCTCCGGGCAGATCTGATCCGTGTCGCCCGTCCGGCCGGCTTGGATCCCCGGCCAGCCGCTTTACCGCGGACCGGGACAGATTCGCGGCGTGCCTCGGGCTTGGGCGCGCCACGAACGGAAAGCATCACTGCGCATGCTGGGCTGAGATAATGAAGGCGATGCACCAACTGGAGCAACGCGATCCTGCCGTTCCGTGCCGGCCAGCGGCAATAAACCGCGGGTACCGGTGGGGGAGGCAGAGAGGACGGCATCTCATCTCGCGTTTTATCAATTCAATTCCTCCCGAATCCTGCTCCTGCCTCTCGGTTCTGCTCTGCTTTCTGCAGCGCGGTCAACACCCACCCGCGTCGGTTGCCCTGCGAGGCAGTTTTCTAGACCTGCCAGTAGACCACGCTGCCGCGCGCAGGCTATCCGTCTCAGCGCAGTGAAGGGGAGACCACGCCAGACGCGTGAACGGACCACGTCGTACTTGGAGGAGCCAGGAGCCGCATTCAAGCGGCTTTGCATGCACATCGGTGCTGCTCGTGTCGGCCTATTAACAGTGCATGCCTTCGCTGGCTCGCTGCACTCGCTCGGCGAAAAAATTGCGCTCTGCTTCCCTTGGGCCATCGCACAATTTTATAAAGAACTGGGCTGATTGGGCTCTCGCTCCCACGGTTCTGCTAAGGCCTAACCCAGCTCTTGGGCCTCCAGTTGTATCACGGAGCGGTACACTACTCCCGCTTGGGCGGCCTTTCTCCATCTGAAATTCCATTCTGGGCTTCACCACGATCTCCCTCTAACATGTGATCCTGTGGGCACGAAGCAAGAGTCAGCCCCGTAGAACAAGTTCGGAAACGAGTCATCGGTGACAACTTTTCAGTGCGCGTCTGACCAAGCAAAAGCCTGCCATACCGGTCCAAGAAGTAGTACATGCGGGTAGATGGGTAGTATTGATATTTGCAACAACAGAAAACAGCGAGCACCAAGTGCATTTCACAATGTTGTTTCAGAGGCGGCCACAACGTTGCGCAGCAAGAGAGGCGCCGGCGAGCAAGCGCCGCACGGTGGCGCCTACGCTTGGAACGGCGTCGTCGCCGGCGGGTGTCGTGGCGCCGACGCTGACAGGAGCGTCTCGGTGTTGGGCCGACGAACGTTGCTGCGATCACGGATGCAAGCGATTGGTGAAGCGGTGACAGCGAACGGCGGCCAGCTGCCACGCTGCCGGTCTGGATGTGCGCCAAGAGGCGGCACTGATGACAGCAGTAGTTGGCGCGGCGCCGAGGGTGGTCACACGAAGCCGGTTGGTTGGCTCGCGGCGCTCGTCGGAGATGTGCTAATTTTTGGGGTGGTGGTTAGGATTTGTGGTGCGCGCTGTGGTTGCTGCGAGCGTTGGTGATGAGGTTGGCGCAGTGAGCGGGTGACCGATGTGGTGCGCGGGGTGGGGATGTGTGTTAGCTCGGAGATGACAAACTGCCAACCGGGAGAAATCTTGCATGGTCCCAACCATGCCGGCAACGAACCTTACCGAAGGCTTTATCGAGGTTCTTGTCATTTCCGTGGCTTCTTGGACGAAAGACCTGGCGGTGGTGTCGAAGCACCATGACCTTCCCGAAGGCGCCTATCGGTGACAACTCCTTACCCCTACGCTTTCCATGTCGTGTCTGGTTGTGTGTCGTGTGTGTGTGTTGTGTCGTGGTCGTGTGGGTATGTCGTGCGTGTTGTGTTGTGTAATCGTCGAACCGTACGGGTTCTTATCCCGTTTTTCTCCTTAATATAATGAAGCGCAGCTCTCCTGCGTTTCGAGAAAAAAATGTTGTTTCATACTCGATGAACAACATTTATCATCGATGATTGCATAGAATCATTCAATAGTTAAAGAGTGTGTTCGTTTCCGGGGTCTAAATAATAGAGTCATCGGATCAAAAGAATCTTATTATTTAAAAGTATTAAATAAAGTTTAATTATAAAACAAATTACAGTGCCCCTAGACTAATTTACGAGACGAATCTAATGAGGTTAATTAAGTCGTGATTAGAAGACGATTCATTGTAGCATCACTTTAGCAAAATATAGATTAATTAAGCTCATTAGATTCATCTCAAAAATTAGCACCAATCATCAATAGGGTTTTGTCATTAAATTGATCGAAATATTTATAAATAATAAGATTCTCTTTGATGTGACAGTCTTAAATTTTAGAGGAGGAAACGAACACACCCTAAATATCTCTTTCAAGATTAGGATGCTACTTTTCAAATTGTATCACTACAAATGATGTGTATTGGACAAATTTAAACGGTGGTAATACACGAAGATAGGAATATACGAGATTTAAATATGTTTATATATGTATTAGTAATTTATGTTATGGAAAACCTTTAATAGCAAATATATGTAATGTATGTAATCGTCTCACCCGTCCACCCCGCGACCGGTCACCATTCACCGTGTGCATATAATACGTGATCTTAGAGCTTTACAGCTACAAGATAAATAAAATAAATCAAGAGAAACAGACTCAAACTACAGCTCAAATTAATCTACTTATGATTTGCAAGCTTGCGTATGGATAGAATATGGACCGTGTTATTTCATTTGGATACCACTACGTTCGTTTGGGAATTTGGCTCTCTGTTTGGAACTGTGACGGGATATCGATCCATTTATACCTGTTTCGTATCTAAATTTATCTGACACGCTGTACTTATCCAGGTCAACTTTCATTCCGTGACTGCGGGTACAAGAAACCACCAGATCTGTCTGCCGTATCCTTCCGTACGCCCCAGGTGTCGGCGGCGATTGCGTTGCTGGTGCCCGTGATCGATCGAGGAAGAGGAGCTGTTCCACCGTGGCAGTTGACCCTGCAACCGCCGCTCCTGTGGCTCCAGCTGACACGAATCTCCACGAGGCCCGCGGGACATCTCGTCCTCCCGTCAGGAATCTCATCTGGGCCCGGCATTCCACGTGGGAAGCGGCCCCGTCTTCAATGCCGTATCCTTCTATAATTACCTTCCGATTTGACCTGGCAGCTCAATGCAACGCCTATTCTCCTACTGACGCGCGGGTCCAACCTCTATGGGGACCACATGTCAATCTCAACCGCTCGGTACCACAAGTCATCCGATTGGTTGATGACATTTCTCGCGGAAACAATCGCTTATCTATTTCCATGCTTAGCTAATCCCGAAGTCCATCCATGGTAACTTAATATATATCCTCTCACCCAACGGCGTTCGTTCCAGCCAAGCCCCAGATCCGTTTACCTTATCCTCCTGATCCAGGCCGTCCGAGTCCTCACCAACCGAATCAAAGCCGTGCGAATACAAGGGTGGATCCGTGAATTCCGCAAAGCCAAGGGGTGGTTGGCTGCCGGTTAAAACGCCCGGGTCAGTGGCTCCCGTCTTTCTCCTACGCAGCCGGGAAGGAGAGGACGAACGAATTCACCGGTGTTGGCCCGGGATCCAGAACGCGGAGCTTATTCAGCGCTCGGATCGATCGGTGCAAGGTGCGTGCGTGAGGCGCGTAACAGCTGCGGCGATGGGTAAGGCGGCCGCGGTCGGGACGGCGGTGGTGGTGTGCGCCGCGGTCGGCGTGGCAGTGGTGCTAGCACGCCGGCGGCGGCGAAGGGAGGTGGAGCTTCTGGGATCTGCGGAGGCGGAGCGGAAGAGGAGGGCCGCGGCTGTGATCGAGGAGGTGGAGAGCAATCTGGCCACGCCGACGGCGCTGCTGCGAAGCATCGCGGACGCCATGGTGGTCGAGATGGAGCGTGGCCTGCGGGGGGACATCCACGCGTGCCTCAAGATGCTCATCAGCTACGTTGACAACCTTCCAACCGGGTAAAAGCTCCCGTTCCGATCTGATCTCTGTTTTCCTTACCTTCCTTTGTGTTGTGTGATCTGGCCTGTGAACTTTGTGATCCGAAAGATGCGGCTTTTTTCGTTGGGAAAGGTCGCGTACGGAGGTCATCTGAGCACAAAAGTGCTTTGCTGATCGCGTAATCGTGGGGAGTTTTCTCCTGGTTTTGATAGGAATAGGTGGCCCTGTGGTTAATTGATTGGTAATATGCGAATTGTCCTGTAAACTTGCACGAGAAGAAGACCGCGTTCATTGTGATTCGATGCGAAATTGAGAACACTCATTTTAGTTGGTGACCAAGAAGAGGACCTTTCTAGTCATCGTGGATTGTCGCTGCCAGAAGATTGTGTGATCTCTCCCTATTCCATAGGAGGTCTAAATTTCGTTGTCTTGATTCTAGATCAATGTGTGTTGCACTTGTCATTGTGCTTCGAGCGTATCTGCCGGAGGTTGTTGCGTATCTGCCGGAGGTTGTTGCGGTGTCTGGTTTAAAATACCCTGTTATGTAACTCTGGGCGTTGACTTATAATGCTTAACTTAGTCAGCCATGAGCCCGCCGGTAGCCGGATGGAATCACATGGATATAGTTTCTAGATTCGTACCTCTAATTTTTTGTACCTTCTGTAGACATTCCCCCCAAAAACGATCTGTGATGCGAAAATAAGTAGTGGGCCTTGTGGACGGACACTTTAGAAATGAACCAATTACATCTATCAATTGAAGGAAAATAAATGATTATATTGTTAAGTTATGAAGGACTGCTCTTGATAAGTGTTTTTGAATTGCAATATAGCATATTTAGAGAAACAAAAGTTTCTAAATCCAATGATTAATCCAACAGTCTGTTTCGTGCCATCCACTGATAAGTATGAAATATTTGTTCAATCAACATTCAGTTTAATCACTTGCCACACTTGTGCCTTACTTTATTCCTTCATCATCTTGTTCTAATACAGTGATGAGCATGGACTGTATTATGCATTGGATCTTGGAGGAACGAACTTCCGTGTACTGCGAGTGCAACTTGGAGGGAGGGAGAAGCGTGTTGTCAAGCAAGAGTACAAGGAAGTCTCCATTCCACCGCATCTGATGGTTGGGACATCTATGGTGAGTGCTTGCTGTTCTATGTTTTCTAAGGCTATTTGAGTCATAGTTATTCAACAGGGTTTGCCTTATGTATAATAAATTATTGTTTCAGGAACTATTTGATTTCATTGCTGCTGCATTGGCTGAATTTGTGGAGACTGAAGGTGCCGATTTTCACCTTCCTGAGGGCAGGCAGAGAGAGCTTGGTTTCACCTTCTCGTTCCCGGTGCACCAGACATCAATATCTTCTGGAACACTTATCAAATGGACAAAAGGTTTTTCCATCAATGGAGCGGTAAATGTCAAAACTCCTTTTCAGGCTTCAACTGCGGATTTGAAGACTATTCTTGTCCAGTAGCTAAGTAGAATGGATTGATTCTAAGCAGGATTATCTTAAGAACGCTTTAATTCGTATTGGAAAATTCCTTGTTAAGATTCATATTTATGAAACTCCAAATCTCTGCTTCATCTTATTTTCTGTCTCAATAAATTTTTTTTGAGTTTCTCTAAGAACGATTTTTGTGAGGTTCAAATTACTTTTATCTTAGTTACAAATTAGTTTTTAAGTGTCCTATAATAACCAAAGTTGCTTGATTTGTGTCCTTATTATAATATTTTCTTTGCGGACATCCTTATAACCAGAGGTGCTTGATTTTGATGTTTGATTTATTATGATCAGGTTGGTGAGGATGTGGTGGCTGAGTTGAGCGGGGCCATGGAGAGACAGGGGCTTGATATGAAAGTTACTGCATTGGTGAGTAATTAAGACTATCCTATTTCAGTACTTTATATGCACTTCATTTTTCTTTTTTCATGAATTCTTGATGCTTTGATTGTAACCCTTCTTTTGTTGATGGAGTGCAAACATGTAACACCGTGAAAGCCTTTTCTTCTTCTGGATGGTGTTTGAAAACTCCACTGTTGATACATATTATTGATGTTCCATAGGTTAATGACACAGTGGGCACATTGGCTGGTGGGAGATATATGGATAATGATGTAGTTGCAGCTGTCATATTGGGCACCGGTACAAACGCTGCGTATGTTGAGCATGCGAACGCAATCCCTAAGTGGACTGGGCTACTTCCTAGATCCGGCAATATGGTCAGTGTTTCAATTACTTATTTTTGGAATGACTTCCTAGGGGATTGCACTGTTGCAAAACTGACAGCACTGAAAAACATTTAATCTAAGAACAATTGTGTGCTCTAGGTAATCAATACAGAATGGGGAAGCTTTAAATCCGAGAAGCTACCTCTTTCAGAATACGATAAAGCCATGGACTTTGAAAGTTTAAACCCTGGAGAGCAGGTACACCCCTGGTATTTTCGTTTCTAATATTGTCTTTCTGCTGTGCTGAACTGCATCAACTTAAGTCCACAATTCTGTGTATGCCTTCCAACAGATATATGAAAAGATGATATCTGGTATGTACCTTGGAGAAATTGTGCGAAGAATTTTACTAAAGCTGGCTCATGACGCTTCTTTGTTTGGGGATGTTGTTCCATCTAAGCTGGAACAGCCATTTGTACTGAGGTAATACATACTTTCTTGATAGATCTCTCATTGAGCTGTTGCATGCCTGTTGGTAAGAAAAGCTGTTTTATTTCCCTCTTTTGTTAGCAAAACAGTTGGTTGAGATTTATGTCAATTTGCTCTATCTTCTGCACATCAAGAGTAGATTTTTTTCGCACAATAATTGTCAAACTTGAATAAAGCAACCAGAGAAGGCGTATCCTCTCAAGTTTCATTTACGTCAGCTGTATAATCTGGATTGATGATATAATATTTTCTGCCAATCAGAAGGTGACACATGCCAAAAAGAAAATGCTGCTGGTCATCTCCCAGTTGTCACAATTGCTTGCAAGTCTGAACTTGTGGTCCTTTCTTATCTGTTGTTTTTTATAAATTTTGAACTAGCTGGATAGCATGACTGATATTACAACTACGTGAAGACCGTTTCATGGATAGATGTACCAATTCAGGCCAAATAGAGGAATTTGTTGGGTAAAAAATAATTAATATATCTCCAATTTTTCTTAGTTTCTACTCCCTCCGTCCCATTGAAAGTGTCGTTTTAGACTTTTAGACATCGTCATTCGACTGTTTGTCTTATTCAAAAAATTTATGTAAATACAATTATTATTTTTCTAACTTAATACATCATTAGTGATACTTTAATAATAATGTTTTTGTTTTAGTATTTTTATAAATTTTTTGAATAAGACAAACGGTCAAACATGAAATCTGAAAAGTCAAAAATGACACTTTCAATGAGACGGAGGGAGTACTGAATAAGAGTAAGAGAAAATTCCCTCCTTGGCCTCAAAACAGATGCCGCTTCCTTCCATGGCTAGTGTAGCATTTTCATATGATGAGGACCTCAGTTTACATGTAAAAAATCTTGTGCAATGCGTAACATCCGTTTCCCCTAGCTCAGTTACAAGAAAAGGGTTTATTTAATGGAAATCATATGCTCCATTATGCTTAGTAAATATAATGTACCATCTGAATCTCATTTAGTAAATCTGGCTATTAAGGTAGTTTTTATTAATATGTTGATTCTGGTATTACAGGACGCCAGATATGTCAGCCATGCACCATGACTCCTCACACGACCTCAAAATTTTGGGAGCTAAGCTAAAGGATATTGTTGGGGTATGAATTAGGCTATGAATTGGATATAAATAATGTGCAGATGTTTATTAGTTGCTTATGAAATATTTGATCTTATATTCAGGTTGCAGATACTTCCCTGGAAGTAAGATACATTACTCGTCACATATGCGACATAGTTGCTGAGCGTGGGGCACGCTTGGCTGCTGCTGGTATCTATAGCATACTGAAGAAGATAGGCAGGGACAAAGCACCAGCTGATGGCAGTAAACTGCCGAGGACGGTCATTGCCTTGGATGGTGGGCTCTACGAGCATTACAAGAAGTTCAGCAGTTGCCTGGAAGCAACTCTTTCGGACCTGCTTGGTGAAGAGGCCTCATCTTCTGTGGTTGCGAAGCTGGCCAACGATGGCTCTGGCATAGGAGCTGCGCTTCTTACAGCCTCGCACTCCCAGTACGCCGAGGTCGACTACTCGTGAGACTGGGCAAGGATGATAAAATGAGTGTAGCATCTTGATTTTTTTTACCTTTCAAACATTCCTAATATTTCGGGCTCTGCTCAGGGAATTTTCAGTCTTCCTCTCTTGGCTATTCTGCAGACACGTCATTTCCTCAGTTCTGCAGCGGGATGTAGCTAGTATAGCACCAGTGAGTTTGGAGGTCACCTAATGTCATAAGCGTTTCAATGGTGAGCATGGAAATGAGAATTCGAACAATGTCATTCCTGTTCTGCTGATTCTTTTTCCCCCTGTATGGTTTTGTAAACCGAGCAAATGTTTAACCTTTTTGTATTCGCAATAAAGAGGAGGACACGATTAAATTGAGCTGTATGCTTTCGTTGCTTCCACTATTTTAACTCGTTCGTGTTTATAGCCTCAAAATTATATGATTACAGCTACCCTACGCACACCCGATGGTACTGTCCATCCGTGCCTGTGCACTGTGCTCTGCTACGCAAAGGATTGCGCGCACAGCGTGTTGCTACTGTAAACATGCTAGGCCCTAGACCCTCTGCTTTTCTTCAGAAGACGATGGAGTTGGCACTCTGCATTTCTTCAGACGACGGAGTCAAAGCCGGTCTCATCATCTACCACTTTAGCATCGGAGGGCTGCTTCCGGCGGCTGCCTCCTCGCACCTGGATGAGCGGCGCGGCGTCAAACTCGGCAACCTTGTCGTCCAATGTTTTCTGGTACGCCTGCTCGCACCGCAGCAGTATCTGCAGCACGTCCTTCATCGTGGGCCGCGTGGACGGCTGCGCGCCGGTGCAGATGATGCCGAGCTTGAACACGGCCTCGATCTCGTCGCCGTACCCGGCGTCCCGGATGCACTTGTCCGCGGCGTCGGCGATGCTCTTCCCGGACTGCAAGTACCGCCACGCCCAGTCGGCCAGGGACCCGTGCTCCCCGCCGTCGTTGGCCTCCCGGCCCGTGGTCAGCTCCAGAAGAACCACGCCGAAGCTGTACACGTCCACCTTCTCGTTCACCTTCCGCGTGTACCCGCACTCTGCACAATGAAAGGAACACACACACATTAGCTGATGCATCAGCTGGAAATTAATTAGCGCCCTGGTGTATTGGATTCACAGCGGGCAAAAGGCAAGGAACGTACCGGGAGCCATGTATCCGAACGTTCCGGCGACGGCGGACATGGTGTCGGGCTTGCCGGCCTGCGCCAACATCCGTGCCAGCCCGAAATCGGCGACCTTGGCGTTGAGTTCCGAGTCAAGCAAGATGTTACTCGACTTGACGTCCCGGTGCACGATCGGCGGCGAGCACTCGTGGTGCATGTAGCACAGCCCCCGCGCCGCACCGACCGCCACCCTGACCCTCGTCGGCCAGTCCAGCGGCGCTCGCCGGACCAGAGACGGGACCCTTGTAACGGCGGCGCCCCGGGCAGCCCACTTGTTGCCGTGCAGCCACCTGTCGAGGCTGCCGTAGTCCATGTACTCGTAGACGAGCAGCTTGGTCTCCGCGCGGGACAGGCAGCACAGCAGCTTCACGATGTTGGTGTGGCGGATGTGGCCGAGGATGCCCGCCTCCGCCTCGAACTCGCGCTCGAGGCTCGTGTCCAGCTTCCCGCCCGTCCAGATGCGCTTCACGGCCACGGTCCCATCCGCGCCGCCTCGGGCCCGGTTCGTGTACGCCACGCGGTACACGCGGCCCGACCCGCCCTTGCCGACGAGGTTGTCGTCGGAGAGCCCCCGCAGCAGCGCCGCCTCGCTGAAGTCCAGCGGCTGGAACGGGGTCATCTTCCACTCCTCCGCGGCCTGCTGCGCCAGTTTCCGCTTCCGCCGCTTGATGTCGCGGACGGCGAGGAACGCGAGCCCCGCGATGAGGACGAGGAGAGCGGCGCCCGCGGCGAGCAGGCCCGCGCGGAGCCGGGGCGACACGTGGTCGGAGGATGACGTGGCCGCGCACGTTTGCACGCCTGTGAGCAGCTGCCGCGTGGACGTGCACAGGCCCGGGTTGCCCAGGAAGCTCTGCTCGTAGGCGGAGGAGGCGAACGCGGCCGGGATCTCGCCGGTGAGCTGGTTCGAGGATAAGTTGAGCTGGTTGACCCTCAACGATCCCAGCGCCGGCGGGATCGCGCCGGAGAGCTCGTTGGACGAGAGGTCGAGCAGGGTGAGCACCGGCATGGAGCCGATCCCGGCCGGTATCTCGCCGGTGAGCCGGTTGCTGCTGAAGTTCATCTGCGTGAGGTCCTGGAGCGACCCAATGCTCGCCGGGATCGCGCCGGACAGCCGGTTCGTCGACAGGTCCAGCTCCTGCAGCAGCGGCATACCCACGGCGAACCCCGCGGGTATGTCACCCGAGAAGGAGTTGTTGGCGGCGTGGAACTTCTGGAGCCGGGTGGCCGAGGCCGGAATCGGTCCGGTGAAGCGGTTGTTGTCCAGGAACAGACGCGTCAGGTTCCAGAACAGCTTCTCCGGTAAGGTACCGGTAAGCTCCCCGTTATCCTGCAGGAACAGAGTGATGAGCCTCGTCTCCGTCCACAGCGCGGGCGGGACCTCGCCGGACAGCTGGTTGTCCTGGAGCTGGAGGCTTATCAGCGCCGGGCAGGTGGCGAGGCTGGCCGGGATCGAGCCGTTCAACCGGTTGCCCGAAGCGGAGAGGATCCACAGCTGCTTGTTGTCGCAGATACCCTCCGGTATGGGCCCGGAAATGTCGTTGCCGTCGATCTCGATGTCCCGCAGCACGGGCGAGTGCTTCCCCAGCTCGGCCGGGAGCGGTCCGGTGAGCTTGTTGCCGAAGAGCTTCATGATTAGCACCGACCGTAACCGCGCGAGGCTTGCCGGTATCTCGCCAGTGAAGTTGTTCCAGAACAGGTTGAGGACCCTGAGGTTCATCAGGCTCCCGAAGCTGTCCGGGATGCTCCCGGTCAGCTGGTTCTGCGAAATGTCCATCTCGATCAAGCCCGTTGCTCCCATCGTGCCATTACCGACGACGACGTCGCCGGAGAGGTTGTTGTTGTACAGATACAGGTACTGCAGCTTTTGGAGGCTCCATATACCGGGCGGTACGCTCCCCGTGAACCCGTTCCCCGACAAGTCGAGCCACTCCATAGCCGGCATCTCCGCGAAATGGCTCGGGAACTCGCCGGTGAGGTTGCAGCTTGCCAGCCAGACGGTCTGCAGCTTCGTCAAATTCTTGAACGACTCCGGCAGCGCCCCGGGACTGAACGGGTTCGCCTCGAGCTTGAGTGTCTCGAGGTTGATCAGCTCGCCGAGCGCCGGCGGGACCGTGCCGGTGAGCAGGTTCTCGTTGAGGGCGAGGTACGTCAGGTTCTTCAGCTTCCCCACCGCCGCGGGAATCTCGCCGGTGAAGTTGTTGTGGTCCAGGGCGAGGTAGGTGAGGCTGGCTCCGAGCCGGTCAATGTCGGCGGGAAGGTCGCCGCCGAGGTAATTCGCGGAGAGGTCGACGCGCGCGATGCCGGTGAGGTTGTAGAGGAAGGTGGGGAACACGCCGCCGACGCTGGTGTTCTGGAGGTCGAGCTCCGTGAGCGCCGTCAGCCCGGCGATGGCGGCGGGGACGACGGCGCCGGCGGGGAGCGTCACGTTGGGGAGCGCGAGGGAGGTGACCCGCCCCGCGGTGTCGCAGGACACGAACGTCCAGCTGGCGCAGCGCGACGATGTGGTCGTGGCGGTCCATGAGGCGAGCTGCGCGGGGTCGCCCCACGCGCGCTTGATCTGCAGGAGGAGCTGCCCCTCGTCGGCGGCGCTCTGCCCGGCGGCGCGGCGCGGGAGGAGGAGGCAGCAGGCCAGGGCGAGGCAGAGGCAGCAGAGCAGGGCATGGCCGCGTGGCGATGACAGCGGCGCCATGGTTCGGCTCTGTTTTCCTCTTCCGTGTGACTCTCTCGGTCTGTCAGTCGGCGTGCGTGGCGTGGACGGCTGCCATCGTCGCGGATGGTTCCGTGTGAAACGTGCTCCGGCAAGGCATTATGTAGCGAGAAACGGAAGGCGGCGGCACGCCTTTTCCACGATCCTGTTGAGTGCTGCGTTTTCCACTTTGTTTTTGGTTAGTGATGGTGGTTGCTTGGAAGGTTCAGACTCGCTTGCTTCCGCTGTCAGGTGTGTTCCATTGTTAATCGGTTGGCGCGCGCTGTGTTCGTCGGGTTCAGACGGGTCAAATAGTTTTGTTCGGAAGGGATGCGTTCCAGATAAACTTGTTTAGTCGCAAAGCTTAGCAACGTGTTTCAGTGGCAACTGTATTTTCTAAAGGTTAGTTCTGGGTTGATTTTGTGCCCATCTAGAAGACAAAGGTGCTCACATTCCTTGGACTGGAGTGATGTGGCGGCTGCCCTAAAGCTTGTCTGCCGGAACAGTCAAACTATTTTGCACAACTAGTGAGCTCGATCACTTGCGACAAGGGGTGATGTAGCAGTACTGCATCGCAGCATGCGGCCGCGTAGAGAAAATTACGCAGAGATCATTCCAGACTGTTAAACCTTGGTGTTGACAAAGCTCTTACCTGTCAAATCAAGTCGCTTTCCGCGACGATCTCTCCCGCTTCTAAATGGCTGGAATGTTGAGATTGATGTGTCGTGCTAAACCGTCTGCGAATCTCGTCGCGTCCGCTGAACAGCGGGCCCCAACTGCAACGTCAGGTCGAGTTAGGCGACGGAGTGAACGCGAGATGATCCATCCATCCATCCAAAAGGATCCCGGTGATCTTTACCGCACGCGCGCTTGTCTCTCTAGATCAGTCAAAGAGGACAATCTTTGATAAGCTTTGATAGGGATGTGGCAGTGGCGCATTTTGTGTTGTGTCTCGCCTGCCCTGTTTGGTTGTTTGACCGACGCACCAAACTATCGCCAAAGAGATGATCAAATAGAGGAGCACTCCGACTGAAATACAGCACGTGAGCTCCTATAAACAATGTTCTCATACTCATCATGTGTATTCTCCGGCTCTGCGCTACGTAACTTTTCTACTCTACGAACTGGAAGAATCTGTTCTCTTGCACGTCGGCTGAAAAAGAGTACCCGTACTAAGTTATTAAGGCCATTCTCAGGGTCCTTTTAGTAGAGCTTTAGCTCATGGAAAAACAACTTCACTCTGGATTATGGGTCAAAACAGACTTATCCGACTTATTTCAGCTTATGTAATTTATGTAGTCAAATCGTTTGGCAAAACAGACTTATCCTATCTGTTCGAAACAAAGTTATGAGTGTGAGCTATGAAAAGCTGCTATTTCCAGCTTCACCATCCTAGTACAAAAATGAAAACAACTCATGACAGACTTCTACCCATAATCGCTTATCCAACCCAGACTCTTTGGTACAACTTGTGCCATAATCCAAAGCTAAAGTCTGTTGCATAAGCTGTACCAAAGGGACCCTCAGTAGGATCTTTCATTGTATTTTTTTCAAAGCAAAGTTTTAGGTAAGTGAGTCGAGAATCTTTTATTATGATGAAAGACCTCTGATACAAGAGATGAAAAGTATTCATTCTCTCTCTTCATAACTCCCTAGTTAGGATATGCTCTCACCTTGCTATGTCACAAAAAATTGGATATGTGGCATATCATTTAATGCTTATAAAAGGCTCCATTGAGAATGACCTAAGCATGTCCATAAAAGTCAGTGGCTAAAATTTATCAGGCCAAACTCAAAAGACAAAGAAAATAGACCTAACTTTAACACATTAGCCAAGAATGAGTGTGATCCGTGCAAGTTGAAATTTTTTATTAGCCTTATAGCAGGACATGGAACCCTCACTCATCTCACAAAACGTATTGAATACAATCAAGTTTATCTGTAAATAGCTTTGAGTATATATGGGGCCTGTTCTGCTGTTGAAGAAGCCAGCTTATGCTAGCTGCTTTAATCACATATGGTTGGAATAAGAAACCAGCTTCAGTCAGCATAAGCTGGCTTTTTGAACAAGCCGAATAGGCCCATGAGCGCCAACAGAGGAGCTAGCTACGTAAAGTGGCTAGTATAGCTGGTGTGCAGCACCGTTGTGAGGCCTAAGCATCATCTATGTTATTATACACAGTTCGTTATGGCGAAATTATAACATGAGTTCATCATCGCTGAACTATTCTGCTTCATTAAGAATCATTAAAAAATCCTGTGCCTATCCTCATGGCAGAGGAAATATATACTACTACAAGTACTGGAAATCTTCTATACCTCCACTATTCCTAGGTCAAGAAAGGGAAATGACAACTTCACAAAGTCGCTCGAAAAGCACTGCGCGGAGTGCAGCCTGACGATCCAGCGAAGACAAATAAAAGTTCATACGCGACTTTAAATGTTCGGCCCTGTTCGTTTCCTCGCCTCTAAAATTTAAGCACTATCACATCAAAGAGAATCTTACTATTTAAGAATATTTTGATCAATTTAATGATAAAACCCTATTGACAGATTGGTGCTAATTTTCGAGATGAATCTAATGAGCTTAATTAATTTATGTTTTGATAAAGTGATGCTACAGTAACCGTCTTCTAATCATGACTTAATTAACCTCATTAGATTCATCTCGTAAATTAGTCTAGGGGCTCGTAATTTATTTTATAATTAAACTTTATTTAAGACTTCTTAAATAATAAGATTCTTTTTACGTGATAGCTATAAAGTTTAGACGTAAGAAAACGAACACACCCTTCTTCTAGACGTTTGGCAAATGATTAATTGGATATGCCATTGACTGGTCAGTCAGGCAGCCAAGTGCCGAACCCACCGTTGGTCCCGTGATCCCAGAGCTGAGTTGGGGGACACATGAGAGTGAGAAGCATCGCCGTGCGACGTCAGGTGCACAAGGAAATTTCGCAGGCCCGGCTCGGCTCGCCTTTGCTGACCATGGACCGAATCGCCGTGCGTAGACTGGCTTCGCAAAGTTGCCGCTTTCAAACGGCCCAATGCCAGCTGTTACTACTAAACTCCGCTCACCTACTATCAATCACGATTCACAACTGTCTGCATCGTGCTGTTACATTTTTAATCTGAATTTGAGTAAATTCATTCAGGATTTAGCAGAACTGTATCTACGAGAAGGATTTGAGATTCACCACACTGCCGAAGTTACTAATGCCGCATTCTCAATGAAAAGAACTCTTAGTGAGACGGTCGTGAAGAGCTGACAAGATCTGCAACCACGAAATCGCGTTGATATCTGCATTATTTTCCACCTATCAGTGCAACCGGAGAGATTCCCCTCCCATGAACTTGCCTTTTTGTTTTTGAACCTTAACAAGATCGATCGCTACCCGCACGAGGGATGCGGACGGGAAAGCAGCTGGCGGCGTCTTTTATCTCTTCTCACCCACCGTCAGAGTTTGGTTGGGGAGACATACAGCAAAACAAGATCAGTGCGGCTGAATTGAGCCATTCATCAGTCGTCGGATAAGGACTGAAACTCACACACCTTCTAGAATGAAGAGTGATTCCTGTTTGGAAGTTGCAGAAATGGTCCGGATATGGTGGCTGTGCTCCCGGGCGACGATATCACGTACGTACCCCGTCCCCGTACCTGCTGCTGCAGTGTGCTGGAAAAATAAAGGGGAAAAAGATTAGAAAGAGGCTGCAGATGCTCGTCCACCAGACTGCGAAGCCCAGAAAGCTAGTTGACTGGTCCTACACGGATGCTATCCACAGACGTGCCAGGCCCAGAAGCACACACGGGGAGCCCACGGCCCGCTATCGTTACGCCCCGATGTCTTGCCCTCGGAGGCCCGGACGGTCGGATCCCACCAGGCCGCGTTTTACTTCCTCCAGATGGCGTGTTCCAGTTCCGGCAGGCGCGGCTCTGCTCCTGCTCGCTAGTGCCGGGGTGAAGAAGCATATCGACCGGTTGGTGCCCCGTCCCCGTGCCCGGAGGTAAAGCCCCTTGCAATTTGCAAGAGGGCAATGTTAAGTTGCAACTAACCTGTTGGACAATCTCTTGGAGGGAGAATTGTAGATTTGTGGCACCGGCCGGACCGTAGATCAGTCAAGTTTGAACTACTGCCATGGCGTGGCGCAACGGGACGAAAAGGTGCGATATGAGTTGGGATTTGGAACCGTTCGGCATTCCTGGCGGCAATCCGACATGTCTTTGTATCACTGTACTGAAACATGTAGGTCTCTGTATCACTGTATATTAATGTCTGCTATTGGTCCTTTGTTGCCTTCTGTTCCCGTCTGGTTAGCAGAAAATTAGCAGTAACAAGTAGCCATGGTGTGCGCTGATTGATTGGATCCTTGACAGATTAATCACTGTTTTGTTGTTCTTCAATATACTATCGCATCACGTGCTCACCTAGAATATTTTACTTGAAAATGATATCCATAATCCATTCGTACAAAAATAAAATTGCTGGTGGGCAATGCTGAAAATTCTAACGTGAAAACAAAAGAACACGGTTGAGTTGTCAATTCTTGTTCGCCTGTAGGATCTGACAGATCATTCACAGATCGCTGTTACAGTGTACATAGACATACTGCACTTGACTAGAGAATTCAGGAAATGAGGATATGGTTCTAGTGTTTATTTTCCCCTCCAATACGTTACAAATTTATTTTTGCGAGTGGAATACGTTACGATTATCAGATGAGAATATTCTACGCGCCGGTTGGTGCACGTTAGAAAGTATGGATCCCTTTCTGTCCGTTGTCGGCAAACAGAGATAGGGATTAAGATAGGCCATCAAGATACGGTCAGCCATTCTTTTTTGGTGTGGTCGATGTCGAGGTCTAACTTATCAGATTTGTCAAGTTTGCATGTTTCTAGCATCTGTGCACATCAGCAGTAGGAACTAGAAAGCTTCGTATTAGAACCACACCTTGGTTTGAATTTGTTTTAATTATTATTTGAGAGGCTGTGCTTAATCGAACTGTCTGCAGTTTGAGTTTATCCACCGGAATGGGCCAACTCTTTCCATGAACAGTTACTTTCAGAGGAGTGTTCAGCTATTCCATACTACTAGTAAGTACTCCCTCCGTCCCAATATGTTTGGCATTATAGCTCTGGACACGGAGATTAAGAAGAGAAGGAATAAAGTAGGTGCGCGAGAAACGAGGAAGAAAGAGATAGAGATAGAGGTGTATTGGGAAGAGAGAAATGTGTCTCGGAAAGTGAGAATGCCAAACATTCTGGGAAAAATGGATGAGTCTAGAATGTCAAATATTCGGGACGGAGGGAGTAGTAGTATACCCTCTACTTTTGCCATCATATTTATCTATCCGGTCTGTTACATGCTTGACATAACCTCTAGGGGAGTTTAGTCCATTTCTACACATCCATTGCTTGTGATGAAGCAAATGTCTTATTCACTGCTCATGATGTAGTGCATAACAGACATACAACTAGTTAAACGCGTTGCATAAGATATTAATTGGGGTCATAATTTAGCTGTCCTAAATGGATTATAACTTTGACTTCAGTTACAAATTAATATAATTCTTTCCATAAAAAAAGAATATAAAATAACTCTTTTATCTGGGTTGCATTGTATATTGGATCATATCCTTGCGCCTGATTTTATCACATATATTTTTCTTAAAAAACTACTTTCTATTGTGACATTTGTAGTCCCCACTGTGCTCATGGTTCAACATGTGGCATGTCAGTGGACTCTTAAGAAAATGCTTACTGTCGGACAAGTTGTTTTCAATAGTACAGTTCTGAAATGCAATGGTGCAATCAAGAGCAATAGTTGCTTGGAGTAGTTACATTGAAAACCCAAGGATCGGGATATTGACATGCTTAATTTTGTAGTACTCATGTTGCTTTCACCTGCTACAATGCTTTGTTCTTGCAAAGGCAGATCAGCTTTTAGCTCATGGGCTAAAATATGGACTGGCAGAGTGGGCATATATGAGCATATAATACGGGAGATACAGATGTTTGGCAAGGACGACACAACAAAAGAAGCTAAAGATTCTTTCGTAATCCACCCCGCCTCTTCTTCTTTTCCGCCGTTCGGTAGTTCAGGAGTGGTCCAATGACAAGGATCTCTCATTTTGCTCCCAATTCCAAGGCTGGAAGCATGCCAGAGAATATTTCCATATACCATGGTGCCCTTTTTTGTCTACCTGTGCGGTTATCCCATGATTAGAATGATTACGTGCAGATGGAGCTTGCGATTATAAATCACCAGGCCATTGATGAATTACGATGTTTCAATAGTGAAACTGGATACCGGAGCCGCTGCAAGAATATTTCAGGTATACCACATAACTCATGGCTCTATATCTTACAATTCTGATTATTTGAATCCATATCCTATAGTTTGAGAAATCCGATCAGTATGCCCAAAGTATACCATTTAATCATGACGCTACAATGACCTGGTTCGAGTTTCTTTGTTAGATGCTTAGATCTCGCATGTTGCTTGTAATGAAAACGAACAGGAAATTCAAATATTTAAGATTAAATGGTATGGCTAGACTGATAACCATTTAGGAACTTGGTACAATCACATACCCGTGCACTGGGAAATTCAAGTATTTAACACAATGTTTCTGTTCCATGATTGATGAGCTACCTGCCATACAAGGTTGTTCACTTGCCCTCCAAATCATCTCGACAGGTAAGGATGAACCATTGTGATTAGGATCCCTTCTTGCGTCTCAGTGAAGTTAGTACAAAGTTCCACCATTAGTAGACCTACTACAGAATTGACTAACTAGAAATGGATTCTAAACAGCATAGTATCAATTGGCAGTGCATTTGGGGCATCTGCAGTTTGCTGCATTTTTTTCGGAGTAATATACTGCATTTGTCTTATAAGGTTTATGTCTACAGGCCAAAAAGGTTCATCCAAGGATAAGAAGCTTGCATAAGATGAAGACTGGACGGTCTCTCTCAGTAAGTCGTTTCAGTTATCTGCGACCCTACCATAGGCATCTTTAATCTGAAAAGAAAAGGAAAAAAACTGAATGAGGGGATCATGGAAGCGAAACCGACAATATGAATTTATCCAATTTTAACCAGACTAACAGACAAATATATGAATTTAAAGAACAGGAAAAAGGGAGGTTGGATAAACACCGTACTCACGATGCCATGGGGAAGCTCTGAGCTTTTCATAACCCGCAGTCTCTTAGTCGTAGAAACAAATACACTGCAGGAGTTAATAAACATTTAATTTAGATAGCACATCTGGACATGTTCATTGCACTACTTAAATTTTGATAAACTTAACCATAATAAAACCCCAGAGGAATATTGCATTTCTTATGCCGAAGAAACTCAGAAAGCTACTGTGTGTGAATATGCTATACATATAAGTCTTACCTCCATGGCAGGTCCCCAGCTAGTGTCTTGCCTCCTACATTGTCTTCGTAAACTAAAGTGTATTCACCAGTTCCATCCAACAACCCTGAAAATATTTTCTCTTTCGCTCCCTGCTCTCCAGTATCAGTGCAGGCTAAATCTTTTTGGGCTGCAGAACAATCAATACGGATTATTTTAAAAATAATTTATATATATATATGCACAAGTTTTCTTGCATTGAATAAATTATACATATTTTTATTTTTTAATTATTACCTTCAAGAAAGCCACGAAATAGTTCTCCAATGGCTGATGACAACTTCTCAAAGCTGTCATAAGCTGCAAGGTTTATTTTCCTTCCTATGGGGATCCCATCCATGTTGATTTTAACAAGTGAGCTCTTGCAGTCTAGCTTCGTCTTACCAGAAGCTTCATGATGTTGTCGTTCAGGTGATTGCTTAGATGAGCTACCATTTGTGAGATTTCTCCTGAAGGATCGAACGGGTGGCCAACCGACTACTGGAAGAACAGCGCCTCTGCATCAAAATTAGAGCATTGTTTAATCAAGTTTCTCATATTTTTTCTTCAACAGAACTTCATAACATTGTTGTGGAACCGGAACAAATGGAGAACCTTGGTGTCCTGACAAACTAAATTATCTGAAATATTTAGCTGCATCTCTGAAGCTATGTATAGGCAATAGACTCCAGTTGACTACTGTTGTTTGCGTCAGTAGAATGTTAGAACTGAATTTCAGACTTCAGAGTAAATCGCCATTTAAGGGTGCACAACTAAGAAAAATGTTAAGAACAAGATGGTAATCAGTGTAACAGAAAGTCACCACCAGGTTGATTGAAAGGCAAGTTGCTTTTAGTGAAGTGGAATTGACTATAACTTCTACTATAAGGTTGCTCAAAAAAGTGGACGCTTCAAAACTGTTCTCCCATAGTAACTTAAAATGCAAGGGCTAGACCGATTCATTTGCTGATCGCATTTGATTCAGAATGCCTGGGTCAATAAGTCTAATTTGGAAAGGGATGTAAGAACATTACAATATGCAATCCTTGCTTCGGATCACCCATACATGATGACAATAAACAAGCATAGCCTCCATAGCTGAGAGCACGGAAAGACGGGAAAGGTGGCAATTAGTAATATGTCCCTACCTCCCTGGGGGTTGGTGCTGCTGTGCACAGGCCGAGCAGCTGAGTCATGCGATGATGATGGGGGACAACATCCTTTCTTCCTCTCACCTGCCATATTTTCGCCTCCTAATGTTAACTCATTCTCGCATGCTTCCCTGTCGTGATGCCTCTGACTACAACCTTAAATTAAACAAAAGATGTCAAAAGCTTTGTAAAAAAATACGTACTGGTAGTGAATGTTGAGTGAAAAATAGGAATGCATATTTTTCGTAGCCCTGTACCTTCAGATTTGGCATCCACAGTGGCGAAGAACCCTCTCTTTGCTCCTGTGGTAGCAGGGAGCTTTGAATGCGCAGGGAAGCAGGCAAGGGACAGTGCCGTGTACCTCTCTTCGTGTTGTTCTACCTTCTCTTCCGGGCGGCCTGTTCTCTCTTCTCCCTGGACATCAGGAAGGCCAAGCTTGAGGTCGAGCTTCCTATCCTCAGCATCAGTGACTGTGTTTCTTGATGACTTGGCTCCACTTCCTGCTTCTGCAACCTTCCATTCTCTATCGTCCCGGATGAGGTTCAGCAGCTGGGGAGTAGGGGCTGCTCTTTCTATGGAGCCCTCCTCCATTGGACTTGATCTAGCTGGGAGAGCCACAAGAAGCGAAAAGGTAAGTTTGTGAAGCAAGAACTCAGGATCCAATATGTTTCGAAGGCTTGGGACAAACAAACCTCACACCCTCTATCTGATCTTGTAAAGAGTTGGGAGGCAACGAGAGGATTACAAGTACGCAAACAGTTGGAAAAGTTGAGTTCTGCACTCAACTTAGGATGGGAAAAGTGCGGGGAAAAAAACGTGGTATATGTAATTCAAAGGTCAAAGCGAACGCGTTCTGGGAAGTGGAAAGGTTGGAAAAGATATGACTGATGATGATCATCAAATCAACTCATGTCAAAGGCATTTGGGACAAGGGAAACGGAGCCTGGAACCGCTACAAGACGAGAACCCCTGTCAAGTTCGCGTCAAGCGAAATCCTTCACAACGGACTAACGTAAGCATTGCTAACTCGTCAGGCAGGCAAAGGATATGGTGATCAGAACAAAGTCTCTTATCAGCGGCCAATCAAATCGCCTCATGTCGAGTCTCAAGGAGTGGTGTGCAGCATGAAGGAACTCAAACAAAACAAGGAAAAGATGGAGTTGAGGAACAACTCACCTGATGTGGCCAAGACCAGCCTCCACTGCAGGAGCCTGAGGCAGCCGCTCTGCTGAACAAAGAAGCACGGAAGCACCAATAATCTTTGCCAGGAGAGCAGCTTGGCCGGCTCTCTTTTGTAGCGGCTATGGCGTGTGGAGCCTCGAGCTGGCGCCGTTCTTTTCCCACGGCCTACACTGCTAAACCTATCCCCCTCTCCTTTTTATCCCACACCTATCAGTTGAGTTCTGGTGCTGCAGGTTCCGTTGAAGAGCAAACAACTTTTTTTTTCTTGGAGACAAGCCAGAGGCAACATCCGATGCTGCAGGTTCCGTTGAAGATGCAACGCCAAAGCAGGTTGCGTTGCGTGCGCGCGCGTGGGACGGGTGGGTGATTGGGAGAACGGGGGCCCCGGGCGAACGCTTATCCAAGCGAGCACGGTGATGCGACGTGACGGAGATGCCGCGGCGTCGTTTGGAGTATTTGTGACCTGCGCGCGTGTTGCAGTTGGTGTCGGGTGATTGATGGGGTGTGGGACGATGCAATGCAATTATGCAAATATGCAATGCCTCTCTTTTCTCTTGTGGCCGGTACCACAGCGTCGGCGGCGCCGTTCACTTCCAACTGGTTGTGCAATTTGGTTGTGACCCATGCTCTTCAGAGAATATGTTCGCGCTCAGTTGTACCTCAGTACCGTTGATTATTACTAGTACTAAAAGAAAGATCTGGTGGCTGCATATCTCTTTTCTTTTTGGACGGTTTTTGCCTGAAGAAAATCGTTGGTCATTGTAGCAAAAAGGGGATGGATGGATCACATCCGATCCAATCCTTGTCTGGTTTTTACTGTTGGTGGGTTCCCATTCGCGCAGATGATTGAAGCAGCATATCGCACAGCATGGTGCAGGTAGTGGCCTGTCTGGATGTAGCCGCTACTAGGCGATGCGTGCACTTTCCTGCCCACGCGCGACCACACTCCCGAAAGCGGCCAGAGATAGGCAACAACCTCTCGCCTCACAGATTTAGCATGATCAAGCACAAGAGCTGTTGCACGTACTTTGACAAGATGTAGTACTCAAGCTTTGCAATCGGTCTGGCATGCCACACCCGGCCGGAAGCACGGTCGCGTGAATATGACGGGCCACGCGCGCCCGGAACATTTTGGCTAGCTGGACGAAGCAGTCGCGGCAGAAGTGGACTTTTGCGGCGGCGGGGGCCTCGTGGCGGAGAAGTGTGGACTTCTTTGCGTTGGCGTCACACCAAACTTGTGGTCACCGCCGCGGAAATGGACGGTGTTGTACGGCAACACGGGCGGGTGGTGCCGTGGTGGTCCGGGACGCCGCGCCCCGGAGATCGATGGAGTACACGTCCCTGGTAGGAGGGGTGCGTCCCGTGCACGCGCGCCACCCCACCCCACCGGATGGAGAATTCAGAGGTACGTGAAGAGCTTGCGACTGGTGGGAGCACGTGGCTGTTTTGGTTCTCGCCCGCGTGCCCGGCGCGCGGTGACACGGGCGATGGATGCGATGCGTGTGGGTGGCTCGCTTCGGTGCTGGTGCGAACTGGCCTCGGGTTTCGGTATTGCAAGGCGGCGCCGACCGCCGCAGCTGGCGTTTTGCTCGGACGGCGCGGTCCCGCCGGTGGTGGTCCGGGAGCGGGTGGTGCCGGGCACGCGTGCCGTCGATTGCCAGCCGTAGGCTGGAGCGCTCCGGACCCCGGACAGCCCAATCCAGCAGGCCCATCTGGTTGCCCAAGCTGTCGGCCTATGAATACTGGACACCTCAACAGCCCAATCCAAACTTAGAAAGGCCGGATGATAAAGCCCAGGCCTCACCTGTCCAGGAGCTCTCGCTACTTGTGCGGAGCAATTCTTCTGCCCAAAACACCAGCAGCCGTTAGTTAGCTCGGACTCGGAGTTTTGTCTGGCCAAGAGACGCACAGACCCGAGCATTCAGCATCTGACGTCACACCCATGGACCGACCTAATAACAACATGTACGTCCGGTCGGCATGATATCAGCCCATCTCCATCTGACCCCGACCTCGATCGAATCGAATCGCCGGGCACGGCAGTATGGAGGTACAGATCCCTCCCTCCCTCCGGTGTTCGAACCGGCAACGGCGTCCGTCGTTGAAAAACGCCGAATGGACCTTCTCGATCGCTGCGGTGTGTCGATGCACCGGATATAGCCCTGTCTGCGTACGCACGGCACGACTCTGGACGGAGGAGAAAAAAAGACGGCCTTAGCTTGAACCGCACGCGCCCTGGCTGTGTCTGTGTCGTGCACAGCGCATCTCTGATCCGAACTCCGGAACCTTTCCCATCTGATCCGAACTCCGGAACCTTTCCCACCTGCGAAGGCGAGGGTTCTGCTTCCCGTCCCTTCTTTTTCCTCCGCATGGTTGTCACCGCTGCCTCTTTATTCCGAAAAGGAGTTGCGGAGGAGGGGAGAGTCTGCGACGGCTACGCATGCCGCGGACGATAGGAACAGGATAGCTGCGATCGGGGTCCTCTGAAGTAGAGGCTTCAACTCAGAGAATCTACTGTAGCGTGAATTAGGGGCATTTTTTTCCGTCCTATTGAAAAGTAAGAAGCAAGATCTGTTGCTACAGTACCGGTTCAAACAGAAAAAACCGGTGCAATATTTTTCGTTAACAGTGTTGCTACAGTACAACTTCAGGGTACTGTAGTCCCTCTCATGAATTTCTGTAGCTCTTGCTACAGCTCTGTGAATTGATACCTTCGATTGAGAGGACCCTCATCCGGATAGCTGACCGCCTTTTTGACAGCTACAGCCAGTGTGAGAAGTTACGCCACACGGCCTGTTACGTTGCACCAGGCCAGGTGTGTTTCCTGCTGGTCGGGTGAAATCCGGTCTCCGTTGCTAGACCAAAAGTGTCCGCGCTTTATTCGACGGCCGTTCGCGCCGGTGGCGGCGCACCAATCTTCTATTCCAATTAATCGACACGGCCGGAGCCGGAGCAGGAGCAGGTCGCGTAGGTCGGTCCATCCTCCCACATCGTGGAGATTGGATCAGATTAGATGATGGTCCACAACCACGTGCCGCCGACTTTCCGTATATATCCTCCTTCATTACCACATATTCGATCGGCTCGTCTGAGTGGCCTGCAGCGCGTCACGTCGATCGATCGCGGAAGAAAACCCTTGCGAGATCGACGCACGAAATGATGATGGTGGAGTACTTTGTGTTTTAATAAAATTTAACTACTACGCGATCCCGTTTTGTGGTCGCGGGCCGGATAATAACGGGATAAGAAGGCATCCTCCGGGTTTCGGCGCGCGCGTAGCAACGAACCACATGGCCCGTGATGCATGCATTTCCCGCTGTCGCCCTCGCCCGTCCGCCCAGCGCACAAAAACGCGATGATTTTCCTCGACCCTCCTGCGGCGCGGGACAGAGATCGGCACGAGCTAAGCCCACACGTCCGTCACGTGGCGTTGCACTCCGCTGTCGCCCGCGTCCATCCAACCCGGAGACGCTTTCCCCGCCGCGGCGCCGGTGCGCGAGCAGTTTTGTTCCTTCTCCACTCAGCGACGGGTTCACGGGACCCCGGGTTCCGCGTGGTCTCCGCGGCTCGATCAGCGTCGTCAGCCAGCTATTAGTAGTTGTGAGAATTGCGATCCAGCAATGCCGGTCGCGCGGTCGCGGATCCTCCGTCCATGCGTCCCCACGAGCTGATCACGTCTGCAACACCGACCCGGTTGGGAACGCGACCCGGTTCCCAGCGACCGGGCGGCGGGGCCCCGGTCTTAAATCGCAGCATGTCACGTCAGTACCAGAGTTTTGAATTCTGAACTACCCGGGTTGTACGAGGGTGGGGTTCGGACCTTGAACCACCCGGCCGGTCACGTCGCACACAGTACATCGATTTCGTTTGTTCTGATCCACAACACTTGGCTCGGAAACACCCATGACTAATGAATGACGATGGGCAAGGTTTAATGATGCTCATAATAACCTCAATTAGACACCGAGTTATTAGAGTACGGAGATTGATGCTGGCGATTAGGACACTCGGCCGGCTCGAGGAGGAGGGAATTAAGGCTACTCTCAACGTGGAGTTTCATTTTATTGTTTCCGAGTGCTACATAAGTGATAAGGAAGAATGAAATACCTCATGCGATGTATAGTTTCATTTTGTTGTTTCTGGTAACACATGCGAGAGAGAAATGTCTTGGAAACAGATGTAGAGATGGTTTCATCTACAGATGAAACTCTTTTCTTCTCTCTTTATTAATTTCCTACCATATCAATGAAAATTGTTTACATAACAACTTCATTTATTGAATGAAACTCCCATTACGAGTAGCCTAAGAAAAAGATCGAATGGAAAAAAGGGCTGATCACTCGACAGACGGCGCATCGTGTAGGGCAACATGCGCCTGGGCACGAGAAAGCCTGTCGCCGGTCTCGCTGGCCGGACCGGACCCCGTGGCCGTGTCCCCGGAAACGGCGCCGCGGCGGTGCGCGCCGGGCCGCCGGCTTTCGGATTCTTTATCGCCTCTCTGCTTCTCTCTCCTGGCCTACGTGTTGGGCTCGCTGCGCGGCGTGGCAGGCGCGCCGGGGCCGCACAGGACACGCACTTGGCGCGTAGCCGGCCGCTCGCCACACGTGTCCGGTTTCCAGAACCCGGTCTACGTCGCCATTTCTCCATTTTGAAATGCTCGTTCGTGGTGCCAAACGGAGTGAAGAGGCGGACGCGGAGCACGTTTCCGTTGGTACGATTTCTTTCTTCGAAAAATTCCTTGTTTCATCTTTGGATGACGAGGTGCTAACAATACGTCGCAAAAAATAAAAAATTGTCTGCGTCGTTGCCAGAAAACTCGCACGTTTCTGTGCACCTATGCCGTGATCTCCGAGCTGATTGAGGCTGCCATTAAAGGTCTTCACAAGTACTGCACCGCGCGTGGAAGGAAAAGGACGCCGTGCCTACACATCGGAAGATTGCATGAACATGAACAAACAGTTCATCTCGCTGTCAACTGGCCTGTTCCTGGATGTTCACATTACCTTGAAAGCCTTCCACTTTTCAAGTGACGTGTACATCTGCCACGCCATCGTATTTTTTCCTTTGTTCGCGCACAGGAGATCTCGTCATCAGTGACATGCCCTACGGGCGCGCCACGTGGCTCCAGTAAAGTAACATTCCCTGCGAGCTCCAGAGGAGGACGCGATGTGGGTGGCCACCGCACCGTCACCGTGCCGGCCCCGCGCGTCAGGCTCCGATTTTCGAAGTGAGAATGACGAGAGGTCGAGAGGATAAGCTCAGAGCGGGGGCCGGTACAGATTCCGGGGCCGAAAAGCCATGTGTGGCAGCGTGCGAGTGGCCAGCACCCGACGCAACCCACTTTATTAACCCACCCGAGCAAGCGCGGCCGGGCCCACCGGTACGGGGCCCATGCCGGGCGTCTGCCGCGGCAGCGAGCGACCCGATTCGTGCCGCGTAGCCCCTCCTCGCACTGGAAGCGGCGGCGATGCGAGAGCGGAGGAGGACGAGGAGGGAAGGGAAACGGTTTCCAGATTGCGCGCGCGCGTTACGCTTCCGTTGTTTTTCCCCTCCGCGCACGTTACCGCGGTGGCGTGGGTCAAACCGGAGGCCGTACCGCCGCGCGCGTCTGAAAGCGAGCGGGGAGCGGGGCGACGCGCGTTATTATCCCGTTCCCGTTGGGGCTTGGTTGGGTTGTACAGTATATATACGCGCCACCGAAACGGCGGTGCGGAGGCCAATGCTCAGTTCGTGAGAGATCGGAGTGGGGAAACGGCTCCGACGGGACTGGAAACGGCCGTTGGGTTGCTTGGGTTGAGCGGCGAGGGGATTCAGGGTGCCGACATGAGCTTCAGGATCGGCGGCGGGGACGACCGGGAGGAGGAGATGTTCGGGACGGCGGCGGCCGTCTCCGGCTGCGAGTCCGACGCCGACGACGAGGACCACTTCCCCGACGCCGGCGCGGGAGACCAGGCCCAGAGCCACAGCATGTTCGTGCCGCAGCCGCTGCGCCGGATGAACTCGGACAGCATCTACGACATGTCCTCCATGACGGCGCAGCTCCCGGCCAAGTAAGTTCCGTTCACACTCCGCAGCGAACTCCCGGCCGGCGGGAGAAATCACCCAGGGCTCTTCTTGCTCGCCCTGCCGACGACTCACCGGGCTGCTCTGAAAAAAAACTTGCAGGAAGAAGGGGCTGTCGCGGTACTACGAGGGCCGGTCCCAGTCGTTCGCGTGCATGTCGGAGGTGCAGTGCCTCGAGGACCTGCAGAAGAAGGACAACCCCTACAAGCAGAAGGTCAAGGCGTGCAAGAGCTACGCCGCGCTGCGGGGATGGCCAAGGCGGCCAAGCCCTCCTCCAACTCCTGCGCGGATCTCAACATCGTCGCCACCAACGGGTTCATGGCGCCGCCCATCCATGTCAACAAGAACGGATACCGTCAGTAGTTGGGCAGAGATACAGACAGAGCACTGACTGCACCTGAAGGAATGCTTATGTTCTTGAGGATCGATCCCTCACCTTTTTTTTTTTACTTCCTCTGCGATTTTTCTTTACAGGCGCATTAGTCTGTCATAATTTTACTGAGTCTTCTTGCGAGGCTGTCGCCAGTAGAGTTACCTTTGCTTCTCGGCAGGAAAACTATCCCGCGAGTGCTGTAAATATGAAGCAGGGTAGTGTGAGGCATCAACTTAAACAAAATTTCCTTCGGATTCCTCTCGTGAATCCTACCGAATGTTTGAGTTTTAAGAGATTGATCAATCTTTGCAGCTCCATTTTTATTCTTGAGTTTTAAGAGATTTATCTTGGCTGCACCTTTTTTGTTCTCGAGGATTGATCCTCAACTGTTTTTATCCCTTTCTACTTCCTCTGCGATTTTTCTTTACAGGCGCATTAATGTATCATAATTTTACCAGTATTTCTTGCGAGAGTCACCTTTGCTTGAAAAACTATCCTGCAGAGTGCTGTAAATATGAAGCAGCATAGTGCGAGATATAAACATTAAAAAATCTCTTTCCCAATGTGAGTTTTAAAATTGATCTAAACAGAGCTCCAAGCTCTTCGCGAAACTACTGCAGGCACATCGATCCATCTGAACTTCACACAAAACATGCACCAAATTTTACTATTCATTTGTACAAGCTGCAATGAAGCACACCTCTCTCTCTCTCTCTCTCTACAACATACATGATCAAACTCTCTTCTCTCAACATACAATTCTCTGCCAAGGAAGCAGGATAGCTTCCTCATGCCGATGTGCAAACTCATGCCGCTAGTTTACAATCTGCCGATGTACAAGTTGGGGAAAAAAAGATCCAGACACCAGTACATGCATAACTAGCAGGCTCGAACCTCTGTTAAACGGCTCGGAGGTGGTTCACAGTTGCCTGTAAGCTTCAAGGACCCAAGGAAGCAGGATAGCTTCCTCATGATGGGCTTGTTGTGGCGGACCACTACATCCACTGAGATAACATCGTTACCCGTGTCGGAGTAGGTCTCGTAGCCCTCGAGATCCGCTTCGGTTACGAAGACTGCATCGCAACACCCAGTGGGGCTTAGCATACTTCGCCGGTGAGGTAATACAAAATGCTCCGTGTCAAATTCGGAAGCGTAACCATCAGTCTCAAGGTCCCCAAAGGATGCTTCACTGGATTCTTCATCAAATGTTACCGAGGAGTGTTCATTTAAGCTCTGAACTGAAAGGGAAATGTATCTGGTGATCACTGAGCGGGACAGTTCACTGGACTCTTCAGCAGATTGTACCGAGAAACTTTGGTTTGATCTCTGTATTTGGCCTCCGGCAGTGTGCGTGCTAAACAGTTGGACAGCCTGCACCACAAAATTAAGATGTATCATTAACCAATTGACCACTATATCTGAGAGGTAGCAGAAAACTGAAGATCAGATTGCATACCTGCCATTGAGATGGTGCCAACAGAACTCTGGGCCTTACAGACCGAGCATGATTCAAAGCTGCTTCAGGAGTCATATTCCTGTACTTGATCTGTTCAAACATACAGTTTTATACGTTAAATGAATTGAAAAGGAATATAAAGCCTGAGTAGATCAGTTTGTCCTACCAAGAAGCACAAAACTACAGTGGTGCTTCTTCCTCTTCCAGCCTTGCAGTGGACATAAGTGCTACCACCTTGCGTTTCGTTCCCTGCATAACGAAGACATATTATTAACTTTAGTCACTTGACTTCTAAACAAAACTCCATAGAAGAGACAAGACATATCTACATTGCTTCACTGTAATATAGTTGTTGAAGACTTGAAGCCTTAGCATTCCTGTGGTACTATGTTAAAATTTCCAATTGACATTGGACCAAACTGCACCCAATGACTAAAAGAGAACCTAAGAACTGCACTACTATTCCGTATGGCTAATCAGCATTGTTGTTTGACTTGCTGTTATATAGTCCAATCAAATGAATTTGCTTATGAGGATCGTAATCAGACAGAAATAATGGGAGCAAGGAAGTCAAAAAAGAAATACATGAGTGCAAATAAAGTCAAAGAAATGATAATGATGGTTAGCACAATTTGATAAACTATCTTTCCTGTCTCTATCTCATTTAAGCTCTATACATACAACTGCTTGATTTGACCAATTCACTGCCTTTTCATATCTGACGTCATACACTGATAAGTGATAAACAAATCTCTCTTGCTAGCACCGAAAGCATCACTTACAACTAAACTAACAGTCACAGAAAAGAAGGGGAGCATCCCCATGCACCCTAGAAAACAAGTATAACCACCCTGAATCAAATTGGTTCGACACTGAATTAGTATTCTGAAGATGACATCTAACAACATATTTGTCCATCTATGCAGCACCTTAGTTTCCGTTAAGAAAAGTGCAAAACAAAAAACATTGAATCGTGCTTAATATTGCAATTCAGGAAACAGAAGGGCACTATACTTACGGTGGATAAAATCCACTGCTCGACAAATATCCTCCAGAGAAGGAGCAAAAAGGTAGTCCCTCGTGGGAATTTCAAGATGATTAATACCATGAGCCTGAAAAATAGAATTATTCAGTCGTTTAGAATTTCTAATCAAAATGCAGTACAAGAAAATTTAGTGATGGTAACCCTCTTAGCGTGTCTCCCTACCTCATATTTTCATATGTCAGTGTAATGTAACCAACTGTTTTTTTTTTCTGATTGCACAAGGCATCATGAGACAAAAAAAGGGATATATATATGATCTAGTTTGATATTGTAAAAGGGGAATTTGCAAATGCATAGGCGACAGTTTAGTTACTGCAAGTTTTACCATGTTTGAAACAGTCAAACACTGATGTTTGGGACTAAATGTTTCCAATTAAGATATAGACACTCAAATGATACCAATTATCGACAGTTCTTAACCCAAATAATGACATCATTTCAGAAAGGATAAAATAAATTTCGCAGCCACAAGATCAAAGTGGAGGAATGTGAATCATACCTGGTATAGCGATGTTGGAACCAGAGTTTCGTAAGGTTCATTCAGGGTGACAACGCCTTTAACTCCAAGTTGCTTAAGGCGCGGGACATCACTTGGGAACGGAACGGCACCTAGCAAAACATACTGAAAATAGAGACGGAAATAGTTAGTACAATATCTAGTGCATGGTAAGAACTACAAGTTCCATTCCCAACTTAACTACTAAGCCTCAACACACCCAACTTGTACTATAATAATCTACTCACTGTTGCCCCCAAAAGCACCACTGAATGCAAAGAGGAAAACACCACCATCCTCGAATTGAACGTCTCTCCACTCAAAGGAATAGTTAATGATGACTAGAAACATTGAACATCACAATCCCAATAAGCCTGGTAAAAATAATCTTCCATTCATAATCACAGGCAACGCCAATAAAACCGAAGACATGCTTGTAAACGCTGAAGTAGATGAAGGAGAATTGGAACAATTCCCCGGGCTTTGTTCTGGAACGATCATTAAAATAGCACCAGCTAAATTAGGGCGGAAATCCCAGGAATATACCGATTAGTCAAGGGCGCTAAGGGCCCTTAGTATCTTCTGATCACGTCCAAAACAGAAAACGCTGACCTAGTTCGGAGAACAAGGAGATGAAGGCGATTACCTGATCGACGCGATCCCACCACCGGAACTCAGTCTCGAAGCGGTTGCGGAGGACGTTGTAGAGCAGGGTCGGGTAGAACAGGACCCGCGCGCCAGCGCCGACCAGCGCGCGCTTCGCCCTGAGGCGCACGACGGCGACGACCTCGCCGCCGGTTGCCGCTTCCTCCCTCTCATCATCCTCCGCCTCCTCCAGCCCCCTGCGCCATCCCGGAGCTCCCGGATCCTCATGCCCGCCCGGATCGGAGCCCCCAAACCGATCAGCCAACTAACCCTAGGATCCGGCGCGCCTCGCGGTGTCCTCCCGCGCTCCTCGGTTTGGATGTGGCGCCGGGTGGCGAGAATAAGGATTTTCCGTTGAGATCGGAAGGTGAGGTGGATTAATCTACTTGCTTCGAGACGCCAGAATGGGAGAGAGAAGGAAGGGGGCGGGCGCTCAACCGAGAGCAGCAGGTTGGGGACGGCGAATTAGGTTGCGACAAGTCTGATTTCCCCTTGGTTTTAGGTATGATCAGCGGCTGAGTCATGGTTGAGGTGGATTTTGCGCATCGGTCCTTGGATGGTTGGATATTTTTCTGTGCTCAATACGGTGTTCGCGACCAGAATTCTGTTATTTTCTTTCTTTCTTTTTCTTTTGCGATTCTGTTCATTCTTTGTGGTGGCTGTACCGATGTCAAGTGCACCTTGAAAATTGAAATGACACCAGGATGACTACCAGTTTTTTCAAAAGGTTCACAATCCTGTACCAAAGTCATGCACCATGACGCCACGAAAGGCATAGGCATAAGCGCGTATCGAAGAACATTAGCCAAATGGAGGAGGCTACAAATACAAAATCGCCTAATGGCCAAGCCAACCCAGAACGCCCTTTGAAAATTTATTCGTTTATTATTTATTTATGCTGTGGCAACCGACCGAACACGCGTCGCTTTCCGCGCACTGCTTCCACAGATTGCCAAGCCGCGCCGCATATTCGCGGGATTGGCGAAGACTCGAAGAGGCACGCCCTGCTTCGGTGCTTGCAAACAAGCCGCGCCGCTATTGACGCTTCCCGACCGTCCACAGTCCACTGCTTGAATTCACCAGTTCCAGCGAAGTAGGGAATCACAAAAATCGTAAGGGAACTTGTTGACTCTAGCACGTAGTACATTGAAAGATCAAATAGCAACAACATGATCAGATTAGGAGGTGGTGCTTTCCAAATAAGATGCAAAGTGTGCACCAAATCTTCCTGATATGTTATAAGAAAATGAGACACTTAGTGGTTTTGCAATAAAAAAGTATGTTGGTCTAAGCTGCTATCCATCTATCCAATGGTAATTGCTTCCGTGTACTCTTTAATTGTGGGGTGCTTTAGCAATATGTGTACCTGCTCCCTACTGACAGGATTCATGATTACCTGTGCAAATATGGCTTATACAGTTTGAGGAGTTTCTCTCCAATCTCAGTTTGAATCTGCAGATGTACCCATGTACGTGGTGAAAGAAATCGAGTTTTGTGGAATTTTCTCTGTCGGATCTTTAGTATTGGAACTTGAAAGATCAAATAGCAACAAAATGATCAGATTAGGAGTGGTGCTTTCACACCGCATCTCTGGACAACGACGATTCGGTCCTCGATGGTAGTGAGATTAAACTTCAAAGACATTCTCTAATAGAATTATGACATGAATATTGTAAAATATACTAATGGAAGATAAAGAAATAACTGTAGTTGTCCAACGATAAAGAAAATAAAACTGTTCACACAGAGATTTGGTAACTGTTCCGAAATAATAACAATGCAAGCACAACACACTAATCTACATCTTACATTCTTACATTGTGGTTTATACGTTGAACAAGTGGGTTCTCATGCTGATAGGTGGAGCAAACCTTATCAGGATAACAGGGAAAATGCACAAAAAGAGGTGCTACTAACCTAAATGACACAGTGTACAGGGCTAAGAAAGAAGTGACTTTATATTTATCTAATTGTATCAATCAATGCACATTGTCATAAGAAAAAGAGTATCTTCAGATTTCATGATTAATTTTAGGATCGAAAAGATGATAACTTCGCCAAAAAAATTATGTTCATATTACATTGATTATAATTTTAGAATATTAATGAATAATTCATGTTTATTTTCAAAATTTTAAAAGCTACCCCGTGTAGATGCACGGGTTGAAAGACTAGTATTTCTAATGGCCATCAAAAATATGAAACCGAATTTTCAGGAAGCATAAAACAAAGGTTGGGGATTTGATACATTTCAAATGAGATAAACACAATTTGATATATTTTAGAATAGTATTCAACAATATATCCAAGAATTTACAATAATGCATCATCAGTCATTTAAATTGCTAGCCCGTGCAAGCGCACGGCTTGATACTCTAAGTATAATTAACTCCTTGATGTTGTACTGGCTAAGGCTAATTTTTCCCGGTTGCCTAAGCCAGAGAAAATTGCTACTACACACATTTCGGTCTCCCGCACCAAGGAACGCTAACATTAGGTTGACTAGCTAGGCCTCCGTCGCTTTTAAACATGTCCAATTCCACGGCTGATGCTAGTATACACGTCAGTTGCCACCGATCGTTAGCTTAAAAATATGTCCGTATTGGATTGGGAGAAATAGGATTACGTCACAGTTACTATTTTCATCCTACGTACGTAACGTGTACTCCCTCCTTTACTAAATTGTTGTCGCCATTGACTTTTTCGTGACGTTTGACCATTCGTCTTATTCAAAAAATTTCTTCAAATACAAAAAGTTATATGCTACATTTCAAGTTTCCTTAGTGATAAAACATATTCCAATAAAATATATGATATTTCTTAAACTTTATTTGAATAAGACAAATAATCAAACATAACAAAAAAGTCAACAACGACAACAATTTAGTAAGGGAGTAGTATGTGTATCCGAGAGCTTAAAGTTGATAGGATCTTTTTCCTTGTGCAAATTAAAATGCGTAGGTCAAATTGCCTGCCCTATGGAAGGAAGCTCTTACATCGTGCTTACGTTTTCACTTTCCAAATTATTGACGACAGTGAAAATGGACACATAATTGTCCAATATAACAGCCCGTTTTCGCCAAACAAAGGATAGTACAACTGTCTCTCCTTGCAAAACAAAGAGGATTTATAATGCAACTAGCACAATCTAAACTGATCTGATGGCTTATGAAGACGAGTTATCCTGCGTCGTTGTTAGCTAATAATGTGCATACTTGTTTAACAAAAAAAAAAACTTCTAGCTTGCACTTTCAACGTCCCAGGACACGGGGAAGAAGTCATAAGTCTATTACTGGTGTGTCCAGTGCCACCGAATGAGTTAAGTACGTTTGCCACCATCATGAATCCAGTCACGGACGAGAAATGCTACATCTACTTAAAGTTTCTACAAAAATAAATCCTTATGTCTCCGTGAGTTTATATAGTGGTCCCACATCGAGTACGGTTTAGTCATGGTCCTGAGGAGCTTGTCTCCATATGTGTTTTGAGTTTTTTGACGCATGATAGGTTGGGGCCAGCGAAAGTATAATTACACTCTCAAGGATTTGGTTGTCTATGGTTTTTTAAAAAATCATTATATAATTGTTAAATCGTGGAGTGTACTGGACCCCACCCACGTCAGGCTCCCAGTAGGATCAATGGAGTTTCTATAGCTCATTATGTTGCTGATGCAAATGTGTTAGCAACCACAATTTTTTGTTCTTTTCATTTTATTTAGAGAGTTTTTGTTCTTTTTCTAGATTGCTACTTCATCTGTTTCAAATTATACGATGTTTTAGCTCTAGGCACATGTATTAAGAAGATGTGAAAATATGTGCTGTACACACAGGAAATGAGAGGAAAGAGATAGAGATATAGAGATGTTTTGTGAAGGTAAAAAAGTGTATCGGGAAACGAGGGTGTCATATAATTTAAGAAAATTGGATAAGTCTAGAGTATTCATATACTAATTTGGAAGGGGAGGGAGTAAATAATTTCTATGCATGTTCGTTTTCTACTGGATCCGCCAAGAGGTCTCTAGCCTAGCGGTTAAGAGCTACGGGCGGCACCTCCCGAGTCCCGAGTTCGAACCCTTGGTGGGATGAATTTTAGTCCGGGTTAAAAAATCCCCCTCGCTTGTCCTGCAAGTCAAAGCACTAGTGATAGCAGCCCGTTTCCGGCCTGTGGCTGTAGCCCAAGTAACGGTCCCTAACGGTGAGTCTGTTCCTAGTGTCGGGGAGGGACCAGGGTTCAGGGGTTTCTCGGTCGGAGAAACCGAGAGTTTCTTCTTAATTAAAATACCGTGGGGCGGGCTATCCCCCAGCGACCGAGTTTTACTGGACCGAATCGTTGAAGTTCTGACAGCGAGCTAAATGTCAATAAAAAAATACAAGAGTAGGATAAAGCAGGCTCCCTACATACTACTTATGTACGATGAGGTATACAAACGGACACTGGTAAACAACATAGCTTTGGTCCTTGGCTTTCCAGCTTTTGCTTGTGCAAATATGAAGCAATCAACGCTTAGAACAACGAGAGCAACGGCGTGGTTACCGATGTTCTGCTTCGCGGCCGCGGCCACCGCCGGGATTCTCCGAGTTCATGCACAGCCCGACAGCATCGGTATGCTCAACTGTTTTAGCAATTTGCTGGGATCCTGCTTTGCATATATGTGTATATGGCACATGCATACACACACCATAGAACAAGATATATGCATGGAAAAGTAAACTTAGCGGTTGCAGGTTTCATCAACATAGACTGTGGCCTGTCGGGGACGGAGGCGAGCTACGTGGACAGCACCACCAAGCTCTCGTACGCTCCGGACACGGCCTTCACCGACGTGGGCTCCAACTACAACATCTCGCCGGGGTACATGTCGACACTGCTCGACAAGGTCTACCACGACGTGCGAAGCTTCCCCGACGGAGTGCGCAACTGCTACACCATCCGGTCCCTCGAGATGGGGATCAAGTACCTCATCCGCGCCACCTTCAAGTACGGCAACTACGACGGCCTCCAACGGTTCCCCATCTTTGACCTCTACGTCGGCGTCAATTTCTGGACGATGGTGAGTATCTCGGACCCGGTAACCGTTGAGACTTTGGAGGCCATCGTCGTCGTGCCGGACGATTTCGTGCAGGTCTGCCTCGTCAACACAGGCTCCGGGACGCCGTTCATCTCCGGGCTCGAGCTGCGGCCTCTCGTTAAGAGCTTGCTCTACCCGCAAGCCAACGTGACGCAAGGCCTGCTTCTGGACGCCAGGGTCAACTTCGGCCCGAACGACCGGACGGCCATCGTCAGGTGAGCAAAATAACCAACTGCTTGCATTGCCGGCATGGAAGGAGCGCAGCTGTGTGACGAAGTAATTGACCACGAAATTAATGATCGGCCAGGTACCCAGATGATCCATATGACAGAATATGGTATCCTCACCTATTCGACGGCGACGACGACGACCCCGGCTGGATCACGAAGTCGACGACGGAGACGGTGACGAGCGACGACGACGACGATTACTTCGATGCACCGTCGAAGGTGATGCAAACGGCGGTCACAACACGCGACACGTCCCAGAACATCGAGTTCTACTGGGACTCAAAGCCGCAGCCCAAGGACCCGACGCCGGGGTACATAAACATCTTGTACTTTGCCGAGCTGGAGCTCCTCCGTAGGAACGAGTCACGCGCCTTCTATGTCAACCTCAACGGCATACAATGGTACCCCAAGGCGTACTCACCGCTGCACCTCGAAAGCGAGGCCATCTTCAACAGCAACCCCTTCAGGGATTTTACCCGGTACAACATCTCCCTCAACGCCACGGCCAACTCGACGCTGCCGCCGATCATCAACGCCGTCGAGGTCTTTTCCGTCATCCCCATCACCAACATCGGCACGGACTCATCGGACGGTACGTTGGTGTGGCTATATATATATACATGACCATGCAGATGAGTGTTATTGAATTCTTAAATACACATACACAGTGTCTGCCATCGCGGCGGTTAAGACGAAGTACCAGGTGCAAAAGAACTGGCAGGGTGACCCATGTGGTCCGAAGACTCTTTCGTGGGACGGGTTAACATGCAGCTATGCTATGTCAAGTTCTCCGAGAATCACACACGTGTAAGTATCATCTTTTCTCAGCAAAAGATTAGTTGCTAAAACTGGTGCCAGAAAAGTTTTTCAAATTTTTTAAAAATTGTTTTCTGGTGATACTAAAACGGGCTATCCAACACCTTGTTAGATGATTGTAGAAACATATAAATTAACAGCGTGTGTCGTTAGTTGATACTAACTACTCAATAATTCAAGATAACACATAATATTGCCAGGTTTGAAGTTACAATCATGTTTCTTAAATGAATAAAATACGACCTGATGAGAGTGATGATTTTGCAAAAAAAATAATTCAACAGTATGGATGTGGTGAGATTATTCTTAATTAAAAGAATATTTTCTTCATATTCTCGTGACTCGTAAGTGGAAAAGCATGAAATAAGTAGACCATTATTCCATTCTATACAGAAAAGGGACGTATATTGAGCGGAAAGCAAAAGAGAAGTTAGTCATTCTATGCTTGAAGTGCCTTTGAAAAGAGAACTATTTATAGTGGTTAGATTGGCTTATTGTACATTTTGCAGAAACATATCCTTCAGTGGTCTCAATGGAGATATATCGGCATCTTTTGCAAATCTCAGGGCCATCCAATATTTGTACGTGTGGTTTTAATGATTGTTCATTTGAAATTACTCAATGGCTACAACAAAATAAGATAAATCACGGTCCATTATGTTGCAGGAATCTGTCTCACAACAACTTAACAGATTCAATTCCAGACGTCTTTTCACAGTTGTTGTCACTATCAGTTCTGTAAGTTCATAATTATCATTTCTAGTCCTGCTCCATTTGTCGCGTTAACTCACATCAATATCCTTTTTTTTCCTCAGAGATTTGACAGGTAACCAACTGAGTGGATCAATTCCCTCCAAACTTCTTAAACAGATGCAAGATGGATCCCTAAATCTAAAGTCGGTTCTTTTCCAATTCTCAACAGGTTGCACAAAACTTGAACCATATAATTTCCAAATAGATTAAAATTTTCATTTGCTTGTGCATTCATAGATATGGTGATAATCCGAACCTTTGCACCAACGGGGATTCATGTGTAAGTGCAAAAGGGAAAAGCAAGCTTGCCGTCTACATTTCAGTCCCGGTTGTCCTAGTAGTGGTCATAGGACTACTAGCAGCAATTTCCTTCCACTTGATGAGACGAAGAGAGCAAGGTATCACACATCAGAACACTGCCGTAACATATTTCCATTCTTGAACACAAGAGTGCAACAATGTTAGAATGATATTGTTTGTTGTATGTGGTATTTAGAATCAAGTAACAACATCGTGAAGCCTCAAAATGAGACATCAATGAGCCATGTACTAGTAGAAGGCCATGATACAACCACACAAAGTTCACTGAAGATTGAGAATCGTCGATTCACATACAATGAATTAAAGGCCATCACAAACAACTTCAAACGAGTACTCGGTCAAGGAGGGTTTGGGAAAGTTTATGATGGCTTTTTGGAGGATGGCACTCACGTGGCAGTCAAGTTGCGCTCTCAGTCTTCGAACCAAGGAGTCAAGGAATTTCTTGCAGAGGTTAGATACACAATTCAACTATTGGAGGGAGATATTTGTGTTAAAATATTAGCAATATATTCTTATTTCCTTATTACTTGTTCAAGGCCCAGATCTTAACACGGATCCATCACAAAAATCTTGTGCCTATGATTGGTTACTGCAAGGATGGGCAATTCATGGCACTTGTCTATGAGTACATGCCAGAAGGCACCTTGCATGATCAGATTGCAGGTATGTCTGTGATACACAAGTGAGTTGTTCATAGGTAGTTAAGTAGCACATGGAAACACTTTAGACTTCCACTAAAGTGTTGTTCATGAGTAGAAACCTTTGTGAAGAATTGCCTATATTGATTTGAATTTATCTTGAACTATCATTGTTTATGTATAGGAAATAGACATAATGGTAGATGCTTAGCTTGGAGACAGAGACTTCGAATTGCCTTTGAATCAGCCCAAGGTATTCTTTATATATTTAATTTTTAATCTAATTGATGTAAGAGTTTTTTTCCTAGAAGTGGACACCTTTGTAACATGTAGGTTTGGAGTATTTGCACAAGGGGTGCAACCCACCTATCATTCATAGAGATGTGAAGGCAACTAATATTTTGCTGACTGCAAAATTCGAGGCCAAGATTGGTGATTTCGGACTGTCCAAGGCTTTTAATCATGACAATAAAGCTCATATATTTACAAACACACTTGTTGGTACACCTGGATACGTCGATCCAGAGTATGTTAATTCATTATTATTTATAATATCGCTTTAGTGAATTCATTTTCCTCTAATGATGACCAATTTTTGCAATGACACTTGTAGGTACCAAGGAACAATGCATCCAACAATAAAAAGTGATGTCTATAGCTTTGGCGTCGTGTTACTAGAACTGATTACAGGAAAGCCGGCTGTCATTTATGACCCAGAGCCTATTAATATCATCCATTGGGTGCGTCAGCATTTGGCACGTGGCAACATTGAGGGCATCGTGGATGCATGCATGCAAAGTGACTATGATGTCAATAGTATTTGGAAGTCAACTGAAATTGGGCTTAAGTGCACAATACAGACCTCGATGCAACGACCCACAATAACTGATGTAGTGGCACAATTACATGATTGCCTTGAGCTTGAGATGGGTCGTGCCAGTGGTGATTCAAGCATCAATTTATATACTCACAGCAGTGCCAACCGCTCTTCGGATCACAACACCTATACCAGAGGTGACCAATCCATTATTATGAGCCAAAGCAGCAATGCATTTGAGATGGACCATAATTTTCAAATCATGCCAACAAGAGGAAGAGGTCCTATTGTACGCTAGATCTTTTTAGGATGAAATGATGTTGTTTCACCAAAGTGGTAAGTTCAATCTACAATTTCTTAGACGTTTTATAGTCTTCCTTTTAATGCAATAAAAAAGTCTATGGAGCTTTACTATTTCAAATATTTCTTTTAATTTAATAACAGGAGGCTTGGGAATAGGATGGTCCGACGGGGGAGGTAGGAGAGATGATGAACGACAACTCAGCAAGGCAGTGGGGGTGGGGCTAAAAGTTTCGTGTCAGTATATTTGAGAAGCAGGGCTAAAAGGTTGAAAATCATTAGCACAAATAAATCAGCCAGTTTAGGTGGAAAGCAGTTTACCTTGTCACTTCGATGAACTATTTATAGTTATCTTTGCCACTATCTTAGTTCATGGAATTAAACATGCAATCTCTAATGTTGTAAGTCGTTAGTGCCTAGAACTCATAATATGTAATGCTGAAACTTAGACTATTTTTGAATGTCTGATTCTTTTCTGCATTTTATATCTATTTTTAGCATTATTGATTTTTCCCCAAATAAGTTAGATCAATTGTTCCTAACTATTTGCTGCCGAATTAGGCTACATGATCTGTTTTAAAAAGATAACTAGGTCGGTTGCAATACAACTGGAAAGCCCAAAAAATTTGGGGCACATGGGCCAGTTGCCAATGCAAGCTCAACCGTGTTGTATAAGAAAACAAACTGAAAATAAAAATTATTCACAATTAAGGCTAAAATTTAGTGGATCAAATTTTATATAAGCGTGAACTTCCCAAATATTCTCAAGTCAGACCGAGGCCTTTTGCCTTAATTAAATGGATTGTTGGCATAAAACTGATTGCTCATAAGTTTTTTTACACGATTTTTGGATTCTAAAAATTTTATGATGCACATAATTCATAGGTCTTGGAGAAATATATCTGTAGAAATGCAGGTGGTTGTGGGCTTAATTCATGGGGATTTTTTGTCCATAATACTTGCTAGTAGTTTGATTTAACGATAGAGATTTGAGATCGGAAATACATAACTTCTGGCAAGTACTTTATCATGTTGAGGATAGTATCGTCAATGCAATATATTTATCATGATTAATTTTTATTTTCTTGATAATATAAATAAAAACTAATAATATAATTAATTTTTGATGTTACTAATATGTTCAATATAATTCTTACAATAAAGTTGTGGTTCATATATCATAATTATATTTTTATGAAAAAAATATAAATCTGTTAATTATCAGTAAAATATAAAATACCCTTAAACTAAGGGCAAGTTTCAAAACTACTGGCTAGTATTGGGGACTGAAAAACTTATCTAGTTCATAAGCCTTGGAGAATTATAATTTGGTTGGTGCAAATCGTTTTCTTCTCTTTGACCTTCATTGCAACCGATCCAACTGAAGGTTCTCTTTACCACACGCATTGCCTGTTCTGATTCTTTCAGTCTACTCTCATCCGGAAAGGCTGATGCTAGAGTACGAACAGAGTTGGGAAGAAAAAAAAGAGTTCCTTTACAGTTTTTTAAGCACGGGAACCATCCACGAGAATGTTGCAAATACTTATATTTGGAGTGAGTTATGCTTCCATCTAATCTTTTTAAGTGTCAAACTGAAAAATAAATTGATTTGTCATCATATTTTTACAGTGAAGTTCAATTCGACAGAAGAGACAAATTTCAAAATGACCTTGTGACGGACGGACCATAACCAGGGGTTTGCTAATAACTGAACTCAAGTAGCCACAAGCAAATGGCGTGCCTTTTTTCTAGTAAAATGATAAAACACATATCTATAGAGTCGTATTAATTTATGAGTTTTTCTAGTCATCTGTCAACAGATTTCTTATTTTGAAATCTGTTTAATTGCTACACAATGCTCTGGGTTTCATCCCTAGAGATCGAGTTAGTTCCCAAAAAATTATTGTGCATTTGTGCAACGTGGTAGCATGCCATTATTCCAGAATTTAATATTAACAAAAATGTTGATAGATAAATAGAGGCTCTCTTAATTTATAAGCCAATTGCCATGAAAAAGATAATTTATTAAGATCTGATCCAGGCGGGGGAAACATGTGCAATCATGTATCCTATAAAAAAAATACTAAATCAAGTAGTGTCTTTTCATAGTAGAGCACGCGGAAGTTAGCCCTGCACGATCAAGCGTTTAGCATTCAACATGTTGTAAAGAAGCACGCCCGTCAACCTGAGCACGCGTGTGCGCATGAGTCGACGTGTTCAGCGGATACTTTGCGCTTATGGAGATGAATTCTCCTGCGTGGTTAGCTAGGATTCTTCGGCCTACCTAACGTACACATGTTCCGAGAACTGAAAAGTTTGACAGGATCTTTTTACCTTGTGCAAATTGAAATGTCAGGTCAAATTGCCTTACCTATGGAGGCTAGTACATCGTACCTGCGATTACAATGCAAAACAACCTTCGACAATTATTATTGACGACTTTTTAAAACACATGCTCGCTAAACAAAACAAGTACACCGACTGCAAGTACAGGTAAGCTCTCAAGGATTGTACTTGTGGATCCATGGGCAGAGCTACAAAGCAGCTTAGGGGTGCAAACGAACCCGCTAATTTTGTGTACTTTACTAGTAATTTGACTTGTTTTCACCATATATATGCACCCACTAAATGTGAATATAAGCACCCACTGCCCACTAATTAGCAATTTTCTTTATGTAACGTGAAGTAGTAGTGCACCCCCTCTACGATTTTACAGTTTAATTGAAGTACTGGAAAGCTAGCTAGCCAAGTCTCAGGCTCTGATGAGTAGGATCCATCCTACTCCTCTTTTCTTTTAGTCATGTCGTTCAGACATGCTCACCTAGTTCATGTTTAGCCTATTCTCCATGTCTGAAACGACATGAATTTCAGATTGGAGGAGTAGTCAGCACGGTGGAATTTCGTAGCTCATTCGTTTGCCGATGTGCAATATGCTATAGCAAGTGGGAATTTTTCTGTTCCTGAAACAGGAGCGCGTGATACAGATATATATGCTGGACAGGGATGAGTTAAATAACATAACGCATGCTCGTTTGGCCGCGGCTTCTGCCTGTGCCGCTGTGCGATACGAAGCAACCAACGTCGAGAACAATGAGAGCAACGGCGTGGTTCCCGATCTTCTGCATCGTCGCCGCCGGGATTCTCCAACAAGTTCGTGCACAGACCGACAGCATCGGTATGATTAACAGCTAGACTCTGTTTTCACAGCACTGAGATCCTAGCTACTTTTCGCATATCCATGTGTATACCATGCATATATCCAGGCACGATTGAAGAAAAACGTTTGCCGTTGCAGGTTTTGTGAGCATAGACTGTGGCCTGCCGGGGACGGGGAGCTACGTGAACAACACAACCAAGCTGTCGTACGTCCCGGACGCCGCCTTCACGGATGCCGGTTCAAACCACAACATCTCGGCCGAGTACATGGCGCCGGGGCTGGACAAATGCTACCACAACGTGCGCAGCTTCCCGGACGGGGCGCGCAACTGCTACACCGTCCGGTCCTTGGTGGCCGGCCTCAAGTATATCATCCGTGCCTCGTTCTTACACGGCAATTACGATGGCCTCGGCCGGTTGCCCGTCGTCTTCGATGTTTACATCGGCGTCAACTTCGTGGGCAAGGTGAACGTTTCGAGCCCTGATGGCGTGGAGATGCTGGAGGCTATCGTCGTCGTCCCCGTCGAATTCGTGCAGGTCTGCCTGGTGAACATCGGATCCGGGACGCCCTTCATCTCCAGTCTGGAGCTGAGGCCCCTCAAGAACAATCTCTACCCACACGTGAACGTGACGCAGGGCGTAGTCTTGTTCGCCAGGAAGAACTTGGGTGAGACGACGGACACCGTCAGGTGAACAGATTCTGCCAAATTCGTCGGCGAATTACTAGATCCTGAATAATAATTAAGTTAACCGCAATAATAATTCTCTGCGAATATAGGTACCCTGATGATCCACACGACAGAATATGGGAACCTTGGACTGAGCCCACTCTCTGGGACTCTCTATCCGTGACGAACAAGGTGACAATACCCAATGATATCTTCGAGGAACCGTCAAGGGTGATGCAGACGGCGATCGCCCCGCGCAATGCGTCCACCAAGAACATCGAGTTCTCGTGGGACGCCAAGCTGGATCCTCAGCGCACAGCGCCGAGGTACACCGCCATCATGTACTTCGCTGAGCTCGTCTCCGGCAACGCCGTACGCCGGCTCGACATTTACGTCAACGGCTTTCCGTGGTACCGCGGGCTCGATCTCTCGGAAAACTACCTTCGTTCCATCGACGTCTACAACAAAGAAAATCCCTACGCAGTCGCAGCTCGATACCTAGTCTCCATTAACGCCACCGCCAACTCAACTCTGCCGCCGATCATCAACGCCCTTGAGGTTTTCTCAGTTATCGCGACCACAGACGCTGCCACAGACTCCCAGGACGGTGAGTCCCTGCAGACATGCTTATTATACGTGACCATGCGTGGCTAAACAGGTTATTCAATACTTGTGTTTAATACAGTATCTGCAATCACGGCGGTCAAGGCGGCGTACCACGTTCGAAAGAACTGGATGGGTGACCCCTGTGGTCCGAAAGCTCTTGCGTGGGATGGATTGACTTGCAGCTATGCCATATCCACTTCTCCAAGAATCACCGGCGTGTAAGTACATAAAAAACAAAACAAAAAAAAGGCTCCATATAAATCAAGAATTATAACCTTTGGTCTATTTATTAGGACATGCAGGTGTCGGCCTCAATCCTTTTTTTTTTGTATAGATAATCAACATTTTTGGGCTTAATTTATAGTATCGAGGATGGTAGACCTCCCAATGACATTTTAATTTCCTATTTCGCACAAAATTAAATCTAATTCAAGGCATGCATATATTTAATTTCGATTAGATGGTTGAAAAATGCTACAAATCGCTAAAAGATTCAGGTTTACAAATGCCACCAGAAAGAATGCTAGTTCCAACTCGTAACCTTTGACTACCTTTTGTGGAAACTGAACTGTGGTTAAATTGACTCTCGTTGGAATTTTTGCAGAAACTTATCCTTCAGTGGCCTTAGTGGTGACATATCACCTTCATTTGCAAATCTCAAAGCTGTCCAAAATATGTAGGTGTGAAGTTTGAATTCCATTTCAAATTTGTACAATATCCATGTAAACATCATTGTCCATGGTTTTGTTGCAGGGATCTATCACACAACAACTTTACTGGTTCAATTCCTGATGTACTTTCACAGTTGCCCTCACTAACATTTCTGTAAGTCAGATATATACTATGATTTGCTTGATCCATTTCCACGGGTCACACATTTAGACATTTCATTTCTTTCTCAGGGATTTGTCAGGCAACCAGCTCAGCGGATCAATTCCACCTGGACTTCTCAAACGAGTTCAAGACGGCTCCCTAAATCTTAGGTCGGTTCTCTGATTACATTCTTGGTTGTACAAAGCATGACCCAGCAATCAATTTAATTAACACCATTCTTGCCTCATTTTGTCTGTAGATATGGCAATAATCCAAACATTTGCAGCAACCGAGATTCATGTCAGACAACAAGAGGGAAGAGTAAGCTTGCCATTTACATTTCAATCCCAGTAGTTCTTGCCGTGATTGGACTAGCAACACTAGTCTTTTGCTCGTTGAGACGAAAAAAGAAAGGTGACATATCACTATCTTTTGTAACTATTTTCCATTTATTCCTGACCACAAGAATACAAATGGCTCACACAATTTGTTATATGTGTGGCATTCAGGACAAGGAAACAACAACGTGAAGCCTCAAAATGAGACACCGATAAGCCATGTCCCACTAGGCATACATGATGCATGTGCACAGAGCTCATTGCTACTTGAGAACCGTAGGTTCACGTATGACGAATTAAAGGACATCACACACAACTTTCAGCAAATGCTTGGCCAAGGAGGGTTTGGTAAAGTCTATGCAGGCTTCTTGGAGGATGGTATTCAAGTTGCTGTCAAATTGCGGTCTCAATCTTCCAATCAAGGAGACAAGGAATTCCTTGCAGAGGTAATCCATTCATCAAGTGGGTCGACAAGATGCTTGTATTATGTCTTGAAACCTGAGATGTTGAATTCTTATTTCCTCCTTTCTTTATTCACCAGGCTCAAATCTTAGCACGAATTCACCACAAAAATCTAGTATCTATGGTCGGCTACTGTAAGGATGGACAATATATGGCACTTGTCTACGAGTACATGTCAGAGGGAACCCTACAAGAGCATATTGAAGGTATATAACAATGTGAAGTACCATATCACTTTGGTCCCCCAAGTTGTATTCATCAGTATGCTTATTTTGCCAAATGCCCATGTCAGTTTTAAGTTTCTCTTGTAACCATGAATCCATATTTATAGCAAATGGCCGCAATCGACAATGCTTAACCTGGAGGCAAAGGCTTCGAATTGCCCTGGAATCAGCGCAAGGTCATTCTTTACATAATAATTCTATAGTCCATTTGATTATGTTTTACCAAAAAGCTTTTTAACACTTATATGTGCAGGTTTGGAATACTTACATAAGGGATGCAACCCACCTCTCATTCACAGAGACGTGAAGGCAACTAACATCTTACTGAACGCAAAACTAGAGGCAAAGATTGCCGACTTCGGCTTGTCCAAGTCTTTTAATAGTGACAATGAAACTCATATATTTACGACTATGCTTGCTGGCACTCCAGGATATGTTGATCCAGAGTATGACTCTTTTTCTGTTTGGAATTATATTGTGTCATCCATTGTTCTTTTATTAAACTCTCAAATGTTTGGTTTTGCTCTACTCATGCTGAGTTTGTACAATCTAATTTTTTAGGTATCAAGCAACAATGCAACCAACAACCAAGAGTGATGTTTATAGCTTTGGTGTCGTACTATTGGAGTTGATTACTGGGAAGCCGGCCATCATATTAGACCCAACTCCCATTAACATCATCCATTGGGTGCGGCAACATTTGTCACGTGGCAACATTGAGGGGATCATGGACATAGGCATGCAAAACAATTACGAGGTTAATAGTGTATGGAAGACCGCAGATATAGCTCTCAAGTGCACAGAACCGGTGTCAATGCAACGACCCACAATGACAGATGTGGTGACACAACTTCAGGATTGCCTTGAGCTTGAGAAGGGCCACATTGGCGGTTCAAACGTCAATTTCCACATTAGTAGCAACAGCGACCCCTTGAGTCAAAATGTGTACACCATGGACAGCCAATCTATTAGTGTAAGCCAAAGCAGTAGTAGTGCACTCGAGATGGAACATCATTTTTGGAATGTGGGAACAACAGGGATAGCTGGCCCTATTGCACGTTAGAACAACTCTTGGGATTTGAGTAACACTATAAGTGTGTGTGTTTTTAAATGTGTAATAGTGTTTGCCATTTTTTAACACCTCATCGTAGTCTAGATTATACTAGTTTAGCTATAGATCTAAGTGCATTTCAATATTGGAGTGTTGACGAGGAGTACTATGCCCCCCCCCCCCCCTTGATTATCTCCAAAGAACATTTTATTGACTCTTTTTCTTGTCCATCTCATGTATAAGTCACATATACATTCATATTCAACATTAATAATTGATCCTACATTTAAATAACTCAATAAATATTAGTCTAATCCTTATTAAATGAATCTTTCTACTCTCCTTCTGTCCTCAGTATTGTATAATCCATCATAGATTTACTCTAAACAAGCCTTCCTCAATACCATAATTTAGTTTTTAATGAGCTGGACAGTTTTTGTGAGTGGCAATGGAAAACCGTCATGAAAAATGCAAGTTTAGTGAAGATTCCTCTAAACCCTCACGAAAATGCAATACCAGGGCGAGGAGACATAAGCCTCCATGAAAATATAATGTCCCTGCAACTCTAGCTCATAATCAAGTGCACTCGCGTATACGAGGCACTTGACACATCTCGTGCACCCTGCCCCTGGCACCCCCACCATCAGCACACCGTCAAACGAGTTTCAATTGGTGGCAGGCCACAGTACGACTCTTAGAGCAACTCCAACAGTTTCCTAAAAAACGAGATTTTTGCTATTTTGCCCATGTAACCGGTGGGCTTCGTTATAATGTCCACCTGTCGTTGGGCTTCACTATTTTACCCACGAAACCAATGCCCCAACCAACAACATGCCCATAGACACAATTTTGGATGAAAATGCCCTCTCCTCCTTCCTCGTAGCTAACAACCAGGGCTAAGAATTTTTTTTTAAAAAACAACCATGGCCACCTCGGGCCCGGCGTGCGGCAAGGCCAGAGCACCATCGCCCTCCTAGACCACCGCCTCCGCGCGCAGGTGGACGCTGGACCACCCGACCAGGCCACCTCCGCATGTGCCTAGGCCGCCGCCTCCGCGCGGTGAGGCCGGAACGTCGTTGTCCGCCCAGGCCACCGCCTCCACACGTAGATCTGCGCGGCGAGGCCGGGCCGCCCAACGAGACAACCTTCATAAGTCGAGTCCGGAGCGCCGCCAACTCTCCGAGTGATGAGGCCGCATTGCCCGCCCAAGTAGGCGCCACGACCTGCCGTTGCCGTTCCGTGCACGCCGGGCCGTGGACATGGCCCCGCCGCAAGCTAGCTCTCGGTGCGAGGTCACGACCTGTCGCAGCACTGTCGCCCTTCCTGGCCCACGCCGGGCCGTTGTGAGCCTCACCCCGGTAGGAGGCTAGCCGGCCTACCCAACCATGGCTATGGCCTCCCGCCCTACCCTGACGCGCAGTTGCGAGGCTGGCTCGGCTATGGCTGGCAAGCTCATTTGCGAACACCCGAGAAAGTGGACAACTCGGCGACGGCCATGTCCGATGAGGAGGAAGAAGAATGAGGACATTTTTGTCTCGTGGGCATTCTGCTAGTTACGACACCGATTTCATGGGCAAAATAGCGAAGCGCAATGACATTGGACATTATAGCAAAGTCCCACCGGTTTCGTAGGCAAAATAGTAAAAATCTCCTAAAAAATCGTGCATCAAAATGGTTAAGGTTATCATCATGGAGGTTAATGTTAGTCGGTGTTGTTGTGCTCATGGTGCTAAGCATGGTCAGCATGGCCATGGACTCGACTTGTGCAGGAGCATGGTCATCATATTGCGCAAGACATGGTGCTCGATGTTGATGAGCATTCTTGGTTGCTTGGGAGTGTCGGTCTTCTTGGTTACTTTGGGCGCGCTAGCCACCGTGGGCCCTGTCCTTGCAGGCTTCAACGAAGGACATATGGGAAGGTGGGGAAGGCATGGCTATGGCAGCGCAAACCGAAGGTAGAGCCCGACGCTGGATGGTAGGGGGCAGGCCATTTGGCGGCTATCCAATCTCGGCAATGGTGACGATCTAACGATCGGAGCCTGGACATGAATGCACCATCGGGTGGAATAAATGACCATATGTGAAAAAAGAGGGGATGGAGGACTGACCACTCTATAGAGGGGATGTGAAGGAGATTTTAATGTATGGAGTAAAATAAAAAAAATACTTGTTTTGTTGGTTTATAATTTTCTTCTTTGATCTGCTGTAGCCTATATGACTCTTTTTTTACTGTAGTGGATGAGAAAGGAGATCTGCTCTCATTTTCGCCATGGTTTTAGGTTCTTTTCAGTGGATGGCCAATAGCTTGTCGTCCGTGCTATTGCTTGGTGACTGCATGAAACAAGTCTGAAATTAATGCTACTGAAAGCTGGTATCGGAAAGACTGAAACTACCGCTCATGCACATTCCGAACCGAGTAACGGCCAGGGTACTGGAATTTGATCCCTACAATAGTGCAATGAAAAAAAAATCAAGCAAAATTATAATCACTGAATTAGTATATTTAGTATATGGATATGATTACCATCACCAATTGAGTGAAACTATTTATAACTCCATATTGTCCAGATTCTCTCACGCTGTGCCTAGAAGTGTTATCTTCTGCCACTTGTGCCTCCAGTGCCATCATTCTTACACTGTTGCAGCTAGAAAGAAAGGAAATCAAAATAAAATATTAGTTCTGCAACTGATGTTAGGAGAAATATAGTAGTGGAATTGATAATATACCTTACTTTGTTTTTGTACTCTCCATCTTCCCTTTTGCTCATTATCTAGCAATGTTCTTTTTCTCACTGTATTTTTTAAGGTAATTTTCTCACTGATTTTTTTGTTTTCACCTCTTTCTTCTTTAGGCGTGCATTGCTTCGTACATCAGCATTTGGTGTCTGAACATCGATAGGTGCTGAACAAGAACCTTCAGAAGTATTTCTAGAAGCACCGAATTTGTCCAAAACTTATTCAGGATGCCTAAGTTTGTTACCTATCTAGCACATGCAGCCAAACACGTTCATATTCCTTTTGGAAAGCCTAAAAAATGATGGGTGTAGTTGTCCTTGTCATAATTCTTGGCTGTTTTTTCACTGAATCAAATAGTGAAACCAATTCCTTATTTCTCTTTTCTTGCACTACCCTTTCAAAGTGCTTTAGGAAACAAATGATATCAAAATTAGATTTGAAATGATATTTCAAGTCACTATTTAAACTCTCACTTAACTGTGTACTTCTCATTTCCAATGTGTAAACATCCATGATGTAACATTCAACCCATTTTTCTTTGATCTTGTAGATATTATCCAACCAAGTTTTCTTGTGCATCTTGCTTCTAATGATACCGAACTCTATTTCAAATTTTTTGTTATCCTCATACTCACACATACAAGCACTAAAAGCTGATAGAATACTTGAGCCTTTACATGGGGGTAAATGCTTAATAGCATTCTATATTATGTGAAATGTGTACAAACCATGCCATGCGTCAGTGAACACTTCTTCAATTGCTTTTCCCATTGCATTGTCCTGATCTGTAAAAAATGTTCTAGGTTGTTTACCATTATGTGCTTTTACAAATGTCTCAAACAACCATTTGACAGAATCAAACGTTTCATCATACATAAGAGCTGCACCAAAGACCATCGTATGTCTAAAATGATTGAATCCAATGAAGACGCCCAAAGGCCTAGACTCCTTGTATATTTCAAAAGTAATGTCAAAAGCGATAGCATCACCAAAGTGAACATAATCAATCATCATTTTTTTCATAATCCCAAAATATATTTGCTCCTCAGGTTCCATTTGCAAAACATATTAAAATGAAGGGTTCTAAGCAATTTTATCTTGAAAGTACTTCAACATGCTTCCTGCATAACCATGTTTCATCTCACGGTGACGTTTAGTCCACAAATAATTTCTATGATGACAACATGTGCAGCTAAGATTAAATGATCCGCCAACTTGATGGCTTGCTAACTCATCTGTAGCCTTTGGCTCAACGCCGGAGTCATCGGCCATTTCCATTTCAAAACCTTTGTAGTTGTGAAATTTTTCTTTGTAGATGACATCAGGTGCAAAGTCTCATCTAAATGAAGGGCATGATTGTGTTCAAGAACAAGATCAGTGACTATGTAAGCTTCTACCTTTCGATCTAGTTGAAGACCCATGCGTGCTTCCCAATCAGTTAGTGTTTCAGCTCGAGGATTCTTTGTTAGATGATCTTTTTTTGTGAAGAAAGAGAGAGCTTTATTGATTACTTAGACAAAGCATTACACTCATGAGCAACCAATTCCTCAACACAACGGGGAGCCTACGCTTGCCACACCATAGTGCGAGTCATGCGTTTTGCCAATTGTGCGAGTTCATGTGCTATCTGGTTACGCTCTCCTTACAACCTGGACCTTCCAATCTGAGACAAACTACATGCTATTTTGATGTCCTCTAACAAGTTTAAACTACTTCTTGTCGATCGGTTCCCTTACATAGTTATTTCTAGAGATCTGGTAGTTGTGTAGGGGCCGGGGGAGGGCTGCTCCCTCCCGGCAGTGCTCCTTTTACTTAAACCTCAAACTTCTATAATTGTGATCTCCGTTCTCGTTGGAATGGAAGTGGAGCAATCCGATTCGAAAAAAAGAAAAGTATCGGAGATTCATCCCTCGGCGTGGCATTAAGAGTCAATGCTACATTGATGCAATCTACCTCTAAGATGGCCTTATTTCTCACCCATTCTAAGCACCTTCTAAGCACACCCTCGCCTCTGTCTCCACCGCAGATGCTGCATGAAACATCACTCTCCGGGAACACAACTCTACCTTCCCATTTTCATCTTTAATGACCACACCCACTCCAGCCTTTCCCAACTCGGAGAAAAGGAACCATTCACGTTTATCTTCACCCTGCGAGGCGGTGGCCTCTCCCATCAACCTTTCTTCCTTTCACTCTTTCCTGTAGCCTAAAATCTATGTGATACCAGTGCTTTCTTACCCTTCCCATCTGGCATGTCTCTGCCCTACTTAATATCAGCCAGAATGTCACCGTAGTTCCGGACAAAAATAACATATAAGCCCCCATCGCGGGTAACTTTTTGTTATGGACAATCTCATTTTGCACAAACCAAGAGTGCCACAATATTAGGGCTAGGTTTACGGCAACCTCACGTGGCAAATAATTTAATAGGATCAACATCCAGTCCGGTCATGTGTACCTTAGTCTTGATTTATCTAGTAGCCGCCAATGTTCACACATAGCCATTCTGATAGACTTCGCATGTACACTAGCCATGATTGCATGGTAATCCGACTCGGGCTCGCACCCACACAGATCTCAGTTGTTCGTGGTGTCTAACTTCCTCTTCCATTTGTTCAAAATTTGTAGGCAGTGTACCAGTTGAAACTCGCCAGATGAAAATTCTCACCTTTTAAGGAACTAGGAGCCACCAAACTGACTTCCACAGGGTTCTATCTCCCTACGGGAGTGCACACTCGATATGCCGTCTAGATCCCCTGAACTCTGAAGTTGTACAACCAGCTTATAAGCACTTCGTACTGTGAATAAACCTGAACGCTCATAATTCCAAGACAATGCACCATCTCTTCTTGTACCCGGAATCTTGATGTTCACAGTTTCTACGACGTCATGGGGGTAGATTATCCGGTGTATTAGACTGGAATCCCATACTCCACCCTCCAGCATCAGCAATAGTTGAGACATACGTCTTAAGCGGCACGCTTATCACCGCCTTGAGATCGTAAGTGAGCCTTGTGTAGGTATCTGGTTGTGTCTCCATATATCAACCTTGGATCCATTACCTACTCTCCAAATGATACCCTTCTTCAATAGATTGAGGCCAACCATGATTGCTCTTCATGCCGGAGACACCACTGACGGAAAGGTCGTGTCATAAAGTTCACCGTTCGGGAAGTACTTTGCTTTCAACAGCCGAGCACACGGACTGTCCGGGAATTCTAGTAGCTGCTACACCTGCCTAGCAAGGAGAGTAAGATTAAACAGCTTAATGTCTTTGAATCCCATTCCACCTCAATTGCGCCCATCCCATCCGGTGTGAGTCCTCCGACGTCCATTCTTTGATCCCCACCAAAACCTCTTTATTATCTTATTAATGCGAATAAGACGAATAGTCAAATGTAATGAAAAAAGTCAATGACGATAACAATTTAAGAACGAAGGCAATATACTTCTTTGTGACGAGTTTTGTGTACATCGCGTTTCATTGAGCTTCGTCGCCGGTGAAATTTGTGGCGGATCGGAGCTTTCATCGGACGACAGAGGCATGAGCTACCGCAATGGCGGCCGACCGTGAAACATCCAAGACCTTGAGTCTAACACTGTTTGCACAGAGGTAAGTGAATCGATGAGTGGCTATCGTGGAGCCGAGCGTCGTCACCGAAAGACTTTGCGGGAGCCGTCATGTCACAGAGTGTTGGATTGGTAGTGACGTACACGTGGAAAGAATCGAGACCCAGGCTGCATAGTGCTGGTATGCGGCCCTGCCGCACCATTTTTTTCCCGATAGATCCGTTACCACCTTCTGCCTCAACCAGCCAATCCTGGCTAGCTAGGCATCCCTCACTTAATCATGTCAATTACTCCATATTCCACCACAGAGACATGTACTACATGTATATATCCTAGAGCTTACAGTTTGACAGGATCTTTTTCCTTGTGCAAATTAAAATGCAAGGTCAAATTTCCTGACCTATGAAAGCTCTTAGTACCACTTCGAAACTGATGACAGTTATGATGGACAAAATTATCTGATATCTGACGACGAAAGCGTTTTCGTCAAACAAGTATATATAGTGCAACTTTCTCTCCACGCAAAACAAAGATGATCATTAACAATGCAGCTAGCGCAATCCGAAACTTATCTGATGGCCCATGGAGACGAGTTCTGCTGCCTGGTTAGTTATTAGCACAGTTATTTTAAAGAGGGTGGTGAATTTCGTTGTGAGTGGTAGTAATAACAAAAAGAACTTCCACCTTGCATTTTCAACTTCCCATGCATCACCGGAAAGAAGTCAGAAGTCTACTACCGGTCGCGTGCAGTGGCAACTAATATCAGTTAGTGGTCCTTGTCACTATCATGTGCCTATCTCCAGTCATAGACATGCTAGCCCCATCAGAAGCTTGTCTCTCTCTATGTATTTTGACGCATGCTAGGAGCTAGCGAGGATTTGATGGTTTATGATTACTGTTTAATAATTTGAGCGCTGGACCCCATCCACCTCAGGATATGAGTATAGAATCCATCCTATAGTCAGTTTCACGCAGTACTGCTAGCTCATTACGTTGCTTGTTCGTTTTCTTGAATACAACAGGAGACGCTCTATTTATACACGAGGTATACATATAAAGGGACACATAGTTAAACAGAGCTCAGCCCTTTTGGTGTCTGGATTTTGCTTGTGCAATATGAAGCCATCAACAACACGGAGAAGTATGAGAGCAACGATGTGGTTGCCGATCTTGTGCTTCGCCACCGGGATTCTCCAAGTTCGTGCGCAGCCCGACAGCATCGGTACTCTGAACAGCTTGATCATTTCACAGCACTTATGAGATATCCTTCTTAGCTTTGCATGTATCTATGACACATGTGCATAACAACAAGCATGAAACTATGCACGATTATTAATAAAGAAGAACAAGGTACATGAAACTCTGCACGATTATTAATAAAGAAGAACAAGGTACATGAAACTATGCACGATTATTAGTAAAGAAGACAAGGTACATATTGTGTGGTTTGCAGGTTTTATCAGCATAGACTGTGGCCTGGCGGGGACAGCGAGCTACGTCGACGACACCACCAAACTGTCATACGTCCCGGACGCGGCCTTCACCGACGTCGGCTCGAATTACAACATTTCGGCCGAGTACAGGTCGCCACTACCCAGCAAGCCCTACCACGACGTGCGCAGCTTCCCCGACGGAGTGCGCAGCTGCTACACCCTCCGGTCCCTCGCTACGGGGGTCAGGTATCTGGTGCGCGCCTCCTTCTTGTACGGCAACTACGACGGCCTCAACCGGCTACCCGTCTTCGACGCCTACATCGGCGTCAACTTCTGGAGCATGGTCAACATCTCGAGAGCGGAGAGCACGGTGATCCTGGAGGCCATCGTCGTCGTGCCGGACGATTTCGTGCAGATCTGCCTCGTCAACACCGGTTCTGGGACGCCGTTCATCTCTGGGCTGGAGCTGCGGCCTGTCGTTAAGAGCTTGCTCTACCCGCAAGCCAACGTGACGCAAGGCCTGCTTCTGCGGGCCAGGATCAACTTCGGACCGAACTTGGTCAGGTGAGCAAAATAACAAATCCTTGCATGGCGCGGAATGAACCAGATGGGCAGGGGAGCAGCTCTGATGAAGTAATTAACCACCAAAGCAATGATCTTCCAGGTACCCTGATGATCCCTATGACAGAATATGGCGTCATCATCAATTCGACTCCACCCGCTCGATGTCGACGACGACGGAGACTGTGATGAACTACAACATCTACATAGATACGCCGTCGAAGGTGATGCAGACGGCGATCACGCCGCGCAACGCCTCCATGAACATCGAGTTCTACTGGGACTCAAAGCCGCAGCCCAAGGACCCGACGCCAGGGTACATCATCATCCTGCAATTCGCTGAGCTGGAGCTCCTCCCCATGAACGACTCGCGCCAGTTCTACATCAACCTAAACGGCAAACTATGGTACCCGGAGGCCTATTCACCGCCATACCTTAAAAAAGGCGCCATCTTCAACACAATCCCCCACAGAGACTTCGCCCAGTACAACATCTCCCTCAACGCCACTGCCAACTCGACGCTGCCTCCGATCATCAACGCCGTCGAGGTGTTCTCCGTCATGTCCACCACCAACATCGGCACCGACTCATCCGATGGTATGTGGGTGTAAGTAATAGTACTACATGGTATGATATGCATGAGCATGCACATATGAGTTTTAGCGTCTAAGAAGCAAGGGAGTGTTATTGAAATCATTTTTTTTGCGAATGTGTTATATTGAAATCTCGGATATACCTACAATTAAACAGTATCTGCCATCGAGGCTGTCAAGACCAAGTACCAGGTGCAAAAGAACTGGCAGGGTGACCCATGTGGTCCGAACACTCTTTCATGGGACGGGTTAACTTGCAGCTATCCTATATCAAGTCCTCCAAGAATCACAAACGTGTAAGTATCCATACCAGCTCATCCATTAATTAAATTATAGGAGTTTTCTGGTCCAAAATAATGGTCATTATTTTTCTTCAACTAATAAACATTAGTTAAAGGGTAGTTTAGTAATTACACTAAAAATCAATATTTTTATCGATACAAATTTGTGTTAAATACACAAAAATTGACTACAATAATTATAATGATGATCAATTAGATTTATAATAAATATTTTATTAATAAATTCATATGAAATTGACTAACTTATTAGTTATGATGATTTTTTGTATTATAAACATATTAATTTGACAATATTACCATCAATAATGATCATTAGTTGTTAATCATAAAAAATAAATCTACACCATTGGATCCAACTAATGACCATTAGTTATGAAAAATAATGGTCATTATTTTGGACTAGAAAACTCCTCTAAAATTAACCGCGTCGATAGTTCAACAATGCATACTACTTAATCAATAGTTTAAGATAACAAATTGTATTGAGAGAATTCTTTCATTGGCCTAAAAAATGACGATGGTGCTTTCTTCTATGGCCCTTTTGAAATCAAAGTTCCTTATTAGGCCCAAAACGAACATAAACCTTCCATCAATTTGGTAACTTAACATGTTAAGAAGAAAAGTTTACTCCTGATTTCAAATGAACTTGGAATATTGTTTAAACGTTATCGAAATGTGACAATTATTTTACTTATATATTTTTTATTCATAATCATATATCATGATTTAGTTAGCATTTTCCTCTGATATAAATATTTTACTATGGGTTTTAGAAATTTTACTGATTTTTTTAGAATTAATGAATGAAAAACAAATTGGAAAATGGGTTGGCGGATCAAATCCAAGCCACTTTCTGAACTACAAAGATCAAGGGCTACATCCCACGTAGTCATACAAGAGCATGGCCCTTGTGGGATGATGGCACACTGTGGTTTGGAGAATGGGGGTGCGCTTACCGGCAATGGGAAACTGGCAGTGAACCATGATTTTAGGTCATCTCCATTGTGACTACCATGATGTCGACCAGATTGAAAAGTGGCTGACCGCGAGTTGGGGGGGGGGGTGGAAGGAGAGGTTATTCGAATCATTCTTCAGGGAGCTCATGGATGCCTGGAGGTCCGTCGTCACGTGGATAGTGGTAAGGAGTCCCATACGATGATGTCGACAAGGAACAGTTGAACGGGAAACGACGATAAAAAAAGTTGCAATTGGCACCATCTCATCAAAGATTCCATGAAAGAAATAGTCAATGAGGTGCTTTAGAGTATCACACACAAATTAGTCGAAAAGGAATTATGAGGCTCATCTAAAAAGACGAATTTTATACCAGCGGTAAGAGTGCCCGACAATATACTTCTCCGGGGATTTCTCTGATTACTCGATAGATAGGGAGTGGATTTGACGTGAGGTTTCTTGGCGAGACTGGATTAGTTCAAGGAGTTTCCACCGGCGTGCTCAATTGACTTGGGATAGAGTGAGAGGATTGTGCGGCGGCCTGCACCTAACGTGTGTAGCCTCGGCAGTCGTGCCCTTGGTTGGATGTAGTAGCAGGCACCAAACATGTGCAGCCTGGCACCATTTAGCTGACAAATGAATCTATTTTTGGACCTTTTGTGTTTAGATATTTCTATTTTGGGATTTTGGTGTTGATTTCCTTTTTCAGACATCTCCAATTCAGAAATGTTGACTAATGTTCTGGACAATATATTTTTTATTGACCAATATTTTTATATTTTAATCATTTTTTAAATCTTAACTTAACATTTCTCAAATATTCATACAACATTTTTCTATTGATCCAACATTTTAATATTTAATCATATTTCTCAAATATTGATTCAACATTTTCTCAAATGTTGATACGGCATTTTTATTTGTCAACATTTTTCCAATGGAGATGGATGGAAGGCCAACTAAGGAATGAAAAATCGGTTCATGTTCAGGTAGGGAAGTTCAAAAGTTTTACACTAAGAAAGACCATGTGATTTTTATTGAAATCAAATAAGAAATATAAAGTACGGAACTGTCAAATTCATGCATGATGTGTCGGATCATATCTTGTCAGATTTGATCTATTAGATCACGATCAGAGAGTTCTCATACTGTCCATGTCACATTGTGGGCTTATGCACCTGTGCTTACCTTCTCTCAATTATATTAGGCAGATCTGAAGTTACTATCAAGACCTTTTTAAATGAAAAGAAAGAGGAAAAATGTTTGAGATATACTAGTAGTCCTACTCCTAGTCTTGATTGGTCATGAGACTCATATATTTGTACCCCCCTTGGGGCTATTTTATATATCAATACAATCATCTATTGTTCCTAACAAAAAATAGACCCTACTTCACCCAAAATTTGATAGTATGGGCGTGTGGTGCCGTCTGTTTTCTAGAAAGACTTTCTTTTTGTTCTTCTCATGACTCTTGTAAGTGGGAAACCATGAAATAAACCATTAGTCCACTTAGGGTCATTATTGTTTCATAAAAGAGGAACACATATTGAACGGAAAGTAAAAGATAAGCTAGTTATGCTTAAATGTGCTTCCTGGTTATTTTGCAGAAACATATCCTTCAGTGGTCTCAATGGTGATATATCGTCATATTTTGCAAATCTCAAGGCCATCCAATATTTGTAAGTGTGGTTCTTTTAATGGTCCACTTGAAACTTTATTACATAATAAGATATATCACATTATTGATCGCAGTCAATTTATATGTTGCAGGAATATGTCTCACAATAGCTTAACAGGATCAATTCCTGACGACTTTTCAAAGTTGTCTTCATTAACAGTTTTGTAAGTTTATAATTATCAGTGCCTAATCGTGCCCCATGTGTCACGTTAACTCACATATTATTTGGTTCTCCCCAGAGATTTGACTAGTAACCAACTCAGTGGATCAATTCCCTCTGAACTTGTTAAACGGATGCAAGATGGGTCCCTAAATCTACAGTCAGTTCTTTATAATTCTCGCTGGCGGTTGCATAAAGCTTAAAATAGTTGCCACTTAGATTGAATTTATTTATTTTTTTGCTTGTTCATTCGTAGATATGGTGACAATCCAAACCTTTGCACCAATGAGGATTCATGTCAAACCGCAAAAAGGAGGAGCAAGCTTGCCGTCTACATTTCAGTCCCAGTTGTTTTGGTAGTGCTCATAGGGCTACTAGCAGCATTTTTCATTCACTTGACGAGACGACCACAAGGTGACACAAATCAGAACATTGCTCTAACATTTTCCCATTGTTGAACACAAAAGTACAAGAATGTTAGAATGATGTTGTTTGTTGTATGTGGTATTTAGAATCAACTACTAGCACCGTCAAGCCTCAAAATGAGATGGCAATGAGCCAATTACCATCGGAAGGCCATGATATATCCACCCAAAGCTCGCTGAAGATTGAGAATCGTCGATTCACATACAATGAATTAAAGGCCATCACAAACAACTTTCAACGAGTGCTCGGTCAAGGAGGGTTTGGGAAAGTCTATGATGGCTTCTTGGAAGATGGCACCCAGGTGGCGGTAAAGCTGCGCTCTCAGTCTTCAAATCAGGGAGTCAAGGAATTCCTTGCAGAGGTAGGATACAAAATTCAACTATTAAATAAATATGTTTGTGTAAATATTTGTTGTATATTCTTATTTCTATTGCTTGTTCAAGGCCCAGATTTTAACACGAACCCATCACAAAAATCTTGTGTCCATGATTGGTTACTGCAAGGATGGACAATATATGGCACTTGTGTATGAGTATATGCCAGAAGGCACCTTGCAAGATCATATTGCAGGTATGTCATAACTGTAAGTGATTTCTTCATAGAGGCAATAATGCTAATACACACCTAATCACTTCATCAAATTCCTGACAAAGTGTTGTTGTTTGAGTAGGGCTCTATTATATTCATTTGAATTTCTCTTGAACTATCAATATGTATTGATAGGAAATAATCATAATGGAAGACACTTAGCTTGGAGACAGAGGCTTCGAATTGCCTTTGAATCAGCACAAGGTATTTTTTATAAATTTTAATTTATAATCTATTTGGTATAATGAGTTTGGTTTTTTTTCTGGAAAAGAATGAACACTTTTATAACATGCAGGGTTGGAGTATTTGCACAAGGGGTGCAACCCACCTATCATTCATAGGGATGTGAAGGTGACTAATATCCTATTGAATACAAAACTCGAGGCCAAGATTGGTGATTTTGGGTTGTCAAAGACTTTTAACCATGACAATAAATCTCACATATTGACGAATACAATTATTGGTACACCTGGATACGTCGATCCAGAGTATGTTAATTCATTATTATTTATAATATCAATTATGAAAATTGATTTTCTCTAATGAAACGAGAAATTTATGAAAATACACTTGTAGGTACCAAGCAACAATGCATCCGACGATCAAGAGTGATGTTTATAGCTTTGGCGTCGTGTTATTGGAATTAATTACGGGAAAGCCGGCAATCATTTATGATCCAGAACCTACCAATATTATCCATTGGGTGCGTCAGCGTTTGGCACAGGGCAACATTGAGAGCATCGTGGATGCATGCATGCAAAGTGACTATGATGTCAATAGTGTTTGGAAGACAGCCGAGATTGGGCTTAAGTGCACAATACAAACGTCGATGCAACGACCCACAATAACTGATGTAGTGGCACAATTGCATGATTGTCTAGAGCTTGAGATGAGTCATTCTAGTGGTGGTTCAAGTGCCAACTTCTATAGTCACAATAGTGGCAACCGCTAGTCGAGTTACAACGCCTACACAGCCGATGAATAGTATGTTCATTTGAGATAGGAGCAAAGTTTTTAGAACGTGCCAATAATCGAAGAGTTCTCATTGCTTGTTAGGACATCTTTTTATTAGGCTTCCAATGATGTTGTTTCACCAAGAGCCTTGATGTTGTCCCTAGAATCCTGGTGTAGCAGTCTTTGTGGAATAAGGTAGGTCCCCTGTGCATGTCGTTCACTCCCCCACTCTCTTTCACATCCAACTGGTTGGCCCTATGCTCTTTTCCAAGCCCTCCGTATACTTTCACTGTCAATTAATAAAAAATGTTATTTCACCAA
>JAUNZO010000489.1:0-44644 GCA_031894775.1 Chloris gayana
AACTCTACAAATAAACACGCATTGCATCATGTCATCATGTGCATTGAAGAAGATTTAAATTGTGTGAAGAGAGGCACACGAAATAACAACTTCACTTAAGTAAAACTAAGGTCTTAAAAGAAGTCAGTAAATAAAAAGTAAATTATGGCGTTTAACATTCTCTATTGTTTAAGCATAAAAATAGGTAATTTCCTGAAGTTGCTACCAATTTATTTTAATTTATACAAAAATACCTACAAGAAGTAATGAAAACTTATGTTTTTAATTTAAACTGAATTTTAATTCCAGAATCAGTTTGGAATTTCAACCTGGACCTAAAAGGAGAAATGTTTAAAACATTTTCAAATGTCTCCCTGAATTTTTGTGGAATTATTCGAGCCCGGAAACCTGTTTTGCAATTAGCCGAGAAACCGGGGGTTTATGTCAAAGTACCGGGGGACCCTGTGTCATCCTCTCTTCTCTCTTCTCTCTCTCTCGCGCCGACTCGCCGAGCTGCGCGGCCGGCTCCGGCCGCGCGCCCTCCGAGCCCCGGTGCCACGCGAGAGCTTGCTCCACGCAAGCTCGCCGCGGTCTGCCTCCAGCCAAACGTGCGAAGGGGATAAAAACCGCGCGAGCTCACGAATTTTCCTTCCTTGGTTTCCCTCCGCTCGGGCGCGCCGCTGTTCTCCCACCTCGCCCGAGCGCCTCCCGGCCACCATTCGCAAGCCACCACCACGCGTCGCCCGCCGCTCGTGTTGGGGCTGCGCCGGTCTCTATTCCGACGAGTTGCCTACAGAAGATCAAAGCGTTTTCTTCCCGGGCGACCACCCACAGACGTCCGGCCGCGCTCGAGAAGTCCGCGGCTCTGGTGCGTTATCTCTCTCGATTCTTCTTCCATGTTGTGCGCGTTCGCGCTCTCGAGTCTCTGAGGCCCCTCTTAGCTTCACTTTCCAACCACGGTGGCGGAATCGGCTTTTCCCCGAAGTCAGACCACGGGTTCCCGCTGGGCCTGCGTCTGAGAGCACTGGTCGGCCATCCATCGCGTCCACGCGTGTTAGTTGCGGGTGTAGTCCTTGTTCCAGTGGCGCTATAGGTAGAGGAGCGGCGGTGGATTTCGTGCTTCGTGGGCCGCGCGCCGTCCTCGCCGAACTTTCGGTCGAGCGCCTCTCGCCGCAAGCACCTCTCCAGGTGATCCTCGGGTGCTGGGGACCCCACCACTAGCTTGCTCATGTTGTCGCGAGTCTTCGGAGCCCAAGAACCCCTCGTCTCACCCCCTTTCCGCACTTCTCCAGCGGCCGCCGCCTAAGTCGTCCGGCCAAGCCACCGTAGACGACGAGCCGAGCGCTCGAGGCTGAGCCGCACTGCGGTTGCTTTGGGCGCGGAGTGGGCCGTTGAGTCGCTAAGACGCTAGATGGGCCGGCTACGTTTCGGCCCAAAAGTTTTTTCGTTTTGCAAATTATTCATTTCAAATTGATTCAAACTTCAAAATTCGTAGAAAATTCAATAAAATTCAGAAAAATGTCAAACCAACTTTGTTTAACTCGGAAAAATGAGATCTACCCAGTGGTGAAATAAAATATGTATTTTGAGTAATTTATTTTATTAATTAGTAATTAATTACTTTCTTTGATTGAAGAAAGGCTATTATTTTGTGTAAATAAAATGTTTAAAAAATGATTTTATTAATAAAGAAGATACTTGCAGACGAAATTAATAATAAACTTTATTTTCTAAAATTAAAGTTAAACAATGTTAATTTATGTAATTCTAATCTATTCTTCTTTAGTCACTTAAAGTAATTAGTTAATTATTGCTTAATAAATCAGAATAATTCCTTAATTATTCAACCTAAGTAATTAGTAACCTTAATTAAGAAATTAAGGGAACAACATTAATTAATGTTAATCTTAATTAAACAACATGTAATCAGCTTAAGTAAGTGTTAATTCTTGTTTAATAAGTAGACTTATCTTTAACTCGTTAATTAACCAAGGTAATTAAACGTTAATCATTATGTTAATACAAGGCTTAACTTATGAACTTTTGCATTCTCTCATCATATGCATTCATGCATACATGATCGTGATTAGCGATGCGTTGTTTGGTCGACTAGGTTAGAAGTGATCGAGGTTCCACCGAGGCGAGTCGAGAGCGGGAATCTCGAATTCGACCCGGCATTTGAGGAGTTTAACTTCGACCAAACTCAAGGCAAGCCCCGGTGCATCCTACCTATGTTTTTAAATATTTTCTTTTATCACATAGTACGAGTTATGCTTGTGCATTAAGTGTTAGGGTTTGGTGGACACCTAGATGCATTTTGGTAGGTTTCCATCTGTTTTATATCCTATCTTCAGTGCAGGTGGCTCGATAGAGGCTATGCTTAATTCATAGTGGCAACGGTAGCTGGTTAGGGCACTTAAAGCATGGAGGCTTTAAGAGTTTATGTGTTGACACTAATGATGATGAGATGAGAGGTTAATGAAGTTGAGGCCGGACGGGCCCCGTAGGAGAAAGGGCAAGACGGAGAGGTCTTGCAAGGTGGTAGCCCAAGTCACGTGTCGGTTAAGGACCGTACCGTTGTCGGCTTAGTTGAACAAGTTTGAACGTGCCGCACTACATGCTGGTATCATGGGCCCGACAAGTCGCGATGTACCCTATCGCCCCGAGAGATGTAGCGTAGCCGGCTCTCTTTCTTGGCTTGTCGGTGAGAGGATAGTCTCACGGGAGGGAGATGGGTCGACCACGAGGATAGTCGTGGCGTCGCCATACTTCGGGGGAGTTGGAAATGGCTAGTCTGCTGTCGGTGCTAGCGGGAAAGGTTGTCGTATACGATCGGTGTGATGCGTATCGTCGTGTGAGTCGGGTTTTGCCAGTTGGTATAAATCGATTCGAATCGCTGTCCCTCGCGATGTAATGAGTACCGCTTGTTTGGCTCGTCACATCGTAGTAATTACTGGAAGATGAAGATGAGGGTTGAAAGGATAAGCTGATCTATATGATCTTGTCTTGCAAACTTGTTTGCAATAGTGATAGGTGCAAACATCCAAGTTAATGAACTTAATCGCGAGGCTAAAATACGAAAGTAAGGACCCACCCTTTAATGCTTTGTTTTCGCAAAGGAGTAAACCCCACGGCCAAAGCCTTTGCATACTAGGCGTCGGCCTTAGCGTGCCATGTTGACGGGTCGGTCTTCGCTGAGTATTAGAATACTCACGGTTTGTTCGTTACCTCACGGGGGAATGAGTCGTGTTATCACGACATGCACGGCGGCTTTCCGAGGAAGAGCAATGTCGGGAGGAGGTTCCCTGCGGTGGGAACGTATTCCCACACCTTGACGAGGGAAGAACCGTGATGTACGAAGGGCTTCGGTACATCACGACGTTTGGTGAAACCTTTTGAGTTGTATTATAAATAAGCTTCACGCTAGAAGACTTCGTAGGATGTTAAACTTCAATAATGTTATCTTTTCAGCTGCACGAATGTTTGTATTTTGAAAACCTGGTTGTATTATACCATGATGTATATATTCGGCTTGTATGAGATGATATGTCTGTTGTAACTCGCTTCGTCGAGTGTTCCTCGATTCCGCATCATGTTAAATTCTGCACTAAATAACTATGGGGTATGTACTTAGCTAGCTCGTAGTACTTTATAGGCTGTTCCGTCTCGTGTCTCTTCTTCTGTGGGAAGAAGTGTTTAACTTGTTAAACATGTTCCCTCGGCAGCATGCCTAGGTTACTCGCGGGTAGGAAGCGCGCCGGCGAGGAGGAGGAGGCACGAGCTGCCCGTATTGCCGAGCTACAGAGCAAAGCAGCCTCACAGCCTAGAGCTGAGGACCCGGGAGTCAGGACCGGACAGCTTGGGTACTTGGAAGCACCGCCTGTCGGGTGGGTATCGGGAGATCCGGAGGTCCCACGCTAGGATCGCCGAGTTGGAGGGGCGAATCTTGGAGGTGACTCGGGACCGTGACGGGTTTCACGCAGCGGTCATAGCTTTGGACGCACGGCGACTACGGTGCAGGAGCGAGACGCCGCTCGCGAGTCGGACGCCTGCACGCGATTGAGCTGGCAGCGATGACAGCTCTACGCAACCACGTGGTGGAGAACGATGGCGAGGGAGATCGAGTTGGGTCAGCTGCGAGTGCACGGTACCCGGGTTATCCGGAGGCACACCCACGACCTACTCCACGACCACGACGACCTGTTCGACGAGTTCGGAGCAGTTGCAGCAGCATATGTTGCAGCAGCGGCCGGCAGCGGCAGCAGCAGCAGCGGGAGCGGCCAGCAGGGTCCACCCGACGAGGAGGTCTCGGGGGTGGACTACGCAGGCCACCACCCGCGCTCGCCCAGGCTCGGGACTATGTGTCGGACGGCGAGGCGACCGTCTTGCTGACCGGCGGTTTAGTGTTGTTGTGTTCTCACTAATGTAGGAGGGTAGCCACATTTTGCTGACATAGGTCAGATGTATATAGGGTACTAGCGGAGGTTGGGCAGATGGGAGTGTACGCGAAGTGGGTTTGAGTTTGTACCAACAGTAACGATGGAAATGATAGTACTATATCTATGTATATATATGCAGTTGTTAGAATAAAAAGATTTGCTGAAATATTAGGATTAGTATCTACTTGTATCCGATGCTCTTACGTCTTCACGGAGATGGATAACACACGTACGGGTGTGAGTGAAGTAAGAGGATCACGGGAAGATGTTCGGTATAGTTCGGCCGGAGAGACAAGCTACGGAAAAGGAGAGTTGTTAGCAATTAGAGAGGCGCAGTTGCTAAACAGAGAGCAGCAGACTTCAATTTAAGGATCAGCAACTAGCAAATGCTCATGCACTGATCACTCGGTTAGAGCAAGATCTACCGCAAGCCCACAACGCCTTAATGAATGAAGCAATAGGACAACAACCTCCCGGCAACGAGCGGCAGGCACGGGAGGGGATCCTGTGGAGGCTGGAAGTTGAAGAAGAAGAGGGAGGATCCCGAAGAGATAATGGACGTGGATTCGGTTATAGACTTCCACGTGAGATTTCCTCGACTGCGGGATGCGAGCAATCCGGGGCAGGGCAGTTACCGTAAGTGGAGGTGAGCCTCCGGGCGTCGCGAGGCATAGGGAAGTGCTAGCTAGTAGCAAGTGAGGGAACCAGATGTAAATTAGACGCTAGCTAAATAAGGAGCGTGATGTATCCACGCCCGAGTGTTGTAACGTGAGTATGGAGATGTGTGTTACGGGGTTCGATGGTGCTTTAATAAAGCTGGATTGCTGCATAAGATTTGAGTTCTCCTCTACGTATTCCTGCCTCTCCCATTATTATGTTGGAATGAAGATGTCTAACGTAATCTTTCCTTGGACAGAATGACCGGAAGGAGGGAGACGCGATGAGCCCGAGAGTTCTCAACGCGGGCGGAAACACCACCACCACCCCCGACATTGGCTCAAGCTATTGCGGAGCGGTACTTGATTCTCGCACGGAGCAGCGAGAATTATTGGAGCAATTGGTCCGCAACATCGCTCCGCCGGAACGTCATCAAGGCCGTAATGCACCGGAAGAAAGGGTGACCTTTGTTGACGGTCCTTATGGTCCAATTTTACCGTCAACATATTGCATCTTTTTGAATCAAACACCATCACCAAGAATAGACATAGGGATTATTTCTAACAAATTCCACTAGTCTTGGTGAAATGATGAATGCGGGTGCAATTCATATGAAAACGAGGGAAAACATGCACGAAACATGGACTTTGCAATCGACGGATTTTCCCCGGACTAAAGAATATCGTCCAAAAGCCCAAAACCACAAAGCAGGGCCTCAACATCAAACCAAGCAAGTGGATTGGGCAAGACACGCCGGCAGGAAGGCACCGAGAGAAGAACCAAGCCGGTGGGAGTTTCGGAGCAGTTCGGTCGAACCGCCTCACTGTGTTCGGCCGATCGACAGTGGGCCCCCCTGTCCACTTTTCTCGCGGGCGGTTCGTCACCGACGCTCTGGAGGCTCTGGTTCCACCGCAATTAATACCACCGACGTCCGGGAACCGCCTCCAAGTTGCCGGACCTTCCAAGGCTATAAATAAAGGGCTATACCCCCCTCTCTCAACACACCACCAACATCAAGATAGAAGACAAAATTCTCATCCTTAGGCCAAGGGCCTCTTGTATCTTAGCAGAATAGAGAGAGGGCAAGGAAAGGAAGGAGTGTTCCTCCCTTTTATAAAGTGGAGTAGTATTTCCTTTCCTTTTACCTTTGGCGTGTAAACACTCTTTTAGGTGATTTATACGCGGTGATCTACTTATCTATCGTGGACATATCTTTGTTAGACGTAATTTTGTTATACTTGTTTACGGGATCATCGTCTCGCAAGAAGTGCTCTAGCTTTCCGAACTCGGCCTCTAGGCCGAGGCTAGAGTAGCGGTCAATAGCATAGACGTGGTGTCTAGGCCGGAGATCGCCTTTGTTTGCCGTGGTGCCCTCCACGGTCTGTAGAGGTAGGTGGCAGGAAGCGACAGCCATGCCATCCAAAGGAACCCTCCACGTTCGGCACATAGTAGAGCTTTCAGAGATCGGAGTGGCTTGGCAGTACTAAGCCCAAGACGGTGCCCGAAGTAAACAAGTCTAGCTTGCGTTCGTCTACCTTTAAAGGATAAATAGATAAGAGTCACCCTCTCGACCCTATTTTGCTACGTTGTCTTGGTTGTCCTTGGGTAAACTAACCTTGTTGCAGAAATACTCCGTTCCCCGCGGATATAAATACGATACCTTGGAATACTCCCGGGTGAAGTGCTACAACGGTATTCCGTGCGCTTGCGGATTTATTCGTGACGTAAGAAATACCAACAAGCATTTCTCGGCGCCGTTGCTCGGGGAGCGGTTGTTATCTTTGTAACGAATCAAGGTTTGCCCTCGTAATCTATCTTACTTACCGTTCCGTTTTTATTTTTCCTTACATTCAAAATTTCACAAAAACATATCATGGAGTCACACCCAACCATCCAATCTTTCTCCACTCCACGGGGTGAACTCTTAGAGCCACCATCATCATCACAACCTATTTCTTCACCCGCGCTAAGAGTTCTCCCCCGATTACATTTCGATGATTAGAGGTTTATCCTTTTCGGGTTTTAAACATGAAAATCCTTATGAACACTTGCGAGAGTTTGAACATTTGTGTTCATGCCGACCGATCCATGGCATGACACAAGAAACATTGAAGTGGAAGTTGTTTCCCTTCTCTCTCAATGAGAAGGCGAAGCAATGGTACACTTACACCGCTAAGAGAGTGAACGGTGATTGGAAAGAATTGCGAGACAAATTTTGTCTAGCATTCTTCCCCGTGTCTCGTATCACTTCTCTACGAGCGGAAATAATAAGCTTTCGACAAGAAGAAAAGGAAACCTTGAGCGCGGCATGGATTCGGTTCTCGTTCTCTACCGTACTCCGGACCAGAATTGTTGCTCCCCGAACCCGTTTTATTACAACACTTTTATTCGGGATTGAGCAACGATACCGCACTTTATCTTGACACGGCCGCGGGTGGATCTTTTTCTCATAAGACCATAGCGGAAGCACACGAACTTTTGATCGAATTGTGGAAAACACACCTTTTTCCGCCGACTTACTCGTGAGAGCCGTGAGTCGAAGATGAGGAACTCGTTGTGCAAGAGACACAGCACTTGGTGCCCATGATGGAGCACCTAGCACTCGAGTCCTCATCTAACACAAGAACAATGATAGAGGAAGATGAACCTCTTGAGTTCCCATTTGAGTTCAAGGAAGAAATTTTTGAAGATTTTGGAAACACCTTGAACTACTCCTATCAAAAGAAACCAAGCACTCCCCGCACCAACTCCCGAACCTATTGAAAAATCTATTCTCTTAAAAACTGCTCTAAGTTGACAAAGCAATCATGAGTGATGAATGGTTGATAGAAAACGAACTTTCTTCGAAGTTCTTCGACTTGATCATCCTAGATCAACCATTCGTGGCTCAATTCGGGGAGTAATGGTAGATATTCTCTATAATCCTCTAGTAGGTGCCAACATCATGTCCGAATCTTTTGCTTCAACTTTATTTGGAAACGAGACATGGGCACCTTCCGACAAACTCCTTAAAGCCTCACCGGGGCAATTTTTTGAGAGTTTGGGGATCATTAGAGATGTTTGCATTAAGCATAATGAAGCAAAGGTTTCCCCGGACTTTCACGTTTTCGGAATCTTGGATTTCGATGTTTTGGTCTGGTCATCCCATAGAAAAGCTTTTCTTAGGGATATCACCTTTAGGAACCTTAGACTTCACCCTCGGCAAGAAAACTTTTTCTCTTCCTATCATTCATGCACAAAACTCTTTTGCCGAGGAGCCGCTTGTGGAAGAAGAATGCATGGAGGAGGTTATGGCAATTTTTCCTCATGAAAACCCCGAATCATCCTTGGATGAAGATGCTCTTGATTTCATTTTGGAAGAGGATGATTCGGCGGAAACTTTTGAGCTGCCCGAAACTTTTACACCTACGCCACCTCCCGTAGAACTCAAAACTCTTCCACCAGGCTTGCGCCACGTTTTTCTTCACGGAAATCCCGAAACCCCCGTCATCATAAGTGACAAGCTTTCGGAGGAGGAAACCGCAAAACTCTTAGCCGTGCTAGAAAAACATCACTCCGTTTTTGGGTACTCGCTTGGAGACCTCAAGGGAATTAGCTCCCGTCTTTGCACCCATCGCATTCCCATAGGCCCCGATAGTACACCATCTAGGGAACCTCAAAGGAGGTTGAACAATGCGATGCGGGAGGTCGTTAAAAAGGAGGTCTTAAAACTTTTACATGCCGGCATTATCTATCCCTGTTCCACACAGCGAGTGGGTGAGTCCAAGTGCAGGTTGTACCCAAGAAGGGAGGAATGACGGTCATCCGTAATGACAAAAATGAGTTGATCCCTCAACGCACCGTCACGGGATGGAGGATGTGCATAGATTACCGAAACTTAACAAGGCTACAAAGAAGGATCATTTTCCGCTGCCCTTCATCGATGAGATGTTGGAACGGCCGGCAAATAATTCTTTCTTTTGTTTCCTTGATGGGTATTCAGGATATCATCAAATCCCCATCCATCCCGACGATCAAAGTAAGACCACTTTCACATGCCCCTATGGAACTTACGCCTATCGACGAATGTCCTTTGGGCTTTGCAATGCACCTGCTTTCTTTTCAACGTTGCATGATGTCTATCTTTTCTCGACATGATCGAAGAGATTATGGAAGTATTCATGGATGATTTCTCCGTTTATGGAAAAACCTTTGATCATTGTTTAGAAAATTTAGACAAAGTCTTGCAACGTTGTCAAGAAAATGATTTAGTGCTCAATTGGGAAAAATGCCATTTCATGGTTAGAGAAGGCATAGTTCTAGGGCATTTAATTTCTGAAAGGGGGATAGAGGTGGACAAAGCTAAATTAGAAGTTATAGAAAAGCTTCCACCTCCTCGTGAATATTAGGGGCATTCGCAGCTTTCGGGGACATGCGGGGTTCTATCGTCGTTTTATCAAAGATTTCTCTCAAATTGCTAGACCCCTTACAAATCTACTTGCGAAGGATGCACCCTTTGAGTTTACCGATGAATGCATGACTCGCTTTCACTACCCTTAAAAATGCACTCATCTCGCCGCCAATCATCCAACCCCCGATTGGACGCCGCCTTTTGAGATAATGTGTGATGCTAGTGATTTTGCCGTAGGGGCTGTTCTTGGCCAAACTAGAGATAAAAAGCATCATGCAATCTCCTATGCAAGCAAAACCTTGACTCGGAGCTCAATTAAATTACACTACCACCGAAAAAGAGCTCCTTGTCGTCGTTTTTGCTTTTGATAAGTTTAGATCCTACTTGACCGGAGCAAAAGTCATTGTTTACACCGATCATGCTGCTTTAAAGTTTTTGCTCAATAAGAAGGATGCTAAACCCCGTTTGATACGATGGGTTCTTCTACTCCAAGAATTTGATGTAGAAATCCGTGATAAAAAAGGAGTAGAAAATTCCGTGGCGTATCATTTGTCGCGTATACAATTCACTAACCTCGCAGGAATTACCCATCAATGATTTCCTACGTGACGACATGCTGCTCCTAATAAGGGACTCACATCCATGGTACGCCGACATTGTGAACTTCATGGCAACGGGGTACGTACCACCCGGAAAGAGCAAGAAACGACTCATCTATGAGAGTCGCCGTCACTTATGGGAAGAACCCTTCCTTTACCGTGTCTCGCGCCGATGGATTGCTAAGGCGATGTGTGCCCATACCCGAGAGCACACGAATCATTGAGAAGTGCCATGCATCGCCATACGGGGGACACTACGGCGTAGTTCCAGTACACAGGCCAAGATATGGCAAAGTGGTTTCTTTTGGCCAGCCATGTACGAAGACACAAAGGAATTTGTCGTGCGATGCCCGTAATGTCAAAGAGTTGGAGGCATCACGGCAAGAGATGCAATGCCCCTCAACTACAATTTACAAGTCGAGCTCTTCGACGTATGGGGCATTGACTTCATGGGACCGTTCACCAAGTCACATGACTGCGAATACATCTTGGTGGCGGTAGACTACGTGTCTAAGTGGGTAGAAGCAATGCCTTGCAGGGCCGCAAATGCCAAGCATGCTCGCCGGATGTTCCACGAAATTATCTTCCCGAGGTTTGGAACACCGAAGCTAGTGATAAGCGACGGAGGGTCTCACTTCATTGATAAGACCTTCCGACGCTTCCTAAGAGAACTTGGATCAAGGCATAATATCGCTACTCCATACCACCCTCAAACCAAGGCAGGCCGAGACCTCAAACAAGCAAATCAAGCGGATCCTCGCAAAAGACCGTAACGTAAATGGGGAAGGGATGGAAGGACAAGCTACCCGATGCACTATGGGCATACCGTACAGCATATAAGACACCCATAGGCATGTCCCCATACCAGCTCGTGTACGGGAAAACATGTCATTTACCCATCGAGACGGAACACCGAGCGTATTGGGCCATCCGGAAATGGAACATGGACCTTAATGGTGCCTGACGCAAAAGAAAATGGAGATAGCTGAGTTAGAAGAATGGAGAGACAAAGCTTACCACAACTCAGCCTATATACAAAGAAAGGACAAAAAGGTGGCACGACAAAAAGATAAAGATAAAGGTATTCAAGGTTGGAGATAAAGTCTTGCTATTCAATTCACGGGTGAAACTCTTCGGGCATGGAAAATTAAGAAGTAAATGGGACGGACCATACACGGTTATTGACACCTCGTCACATGGAGCAATCACACTTCAAGACGACGAAGGTAAAATATTTAAGGTAAATGGTCAGCGCCTTAAAATTTATTTCGAGCCCGATAAAGATAAAGAATTTGATGTCATGCACTTGATTGATTTGAAATATCTCTCATGATATCCCCCGTTTTACTTCATCACCCGTAGCAAGATTTTCCTTTGAATAAATATAGCAAGAAATAAACCAGAAAAAAGAAGGAAACCAGTAGGAAGAAAAGGCAGTCCGGCCGAACCCCACTTTGTGGTTCGGCCGAACCGGCCCGATCTCCCCGGCGCCCATCTTTTGCCAAAAATCCAATATCTCCTTCCTCCTTTCTTTATTTTCTCGCTGGAAAATAAAAACCTTGTCGAGCGCGCCCGGGGTAGAAAACCCCTATTTATACTTCTCCTCTCCACCCAATCTTTTCATCTCCTCCACTTCCTACATCATGAGCGAACATAGCAGCGCTCGTCCGACATCTCTGACGGCAGCAGCAAAAGGAAGAAGCCCCATGAATGGATTGAAGAAGGCGAAGCACTCGACAACGCTATCCGCCTCATTGAGGAGCTTCGCCGGCAGCTAGAGCGCGCCAAAAAAGAGAATGGGGTTCTCCGTAACCTCTACAACCACCTCGAGAGGGAGAAGAAGAAGGATGAAGACCTCATCGAGACCCTCACCGGAGGATGGGCGCAAGACGACCTCGCCTTAGAGATGATCGAAGAAGAGAAGGCGAAACCGCGGAGGAGGAGAGGAAAATTAAGAAAGATTAAGAGTAGGACGTAGAACGCATAAACCTTAGAAATCTTTCGATCCTTTTTGTAATACGCCTACTGTTTTAATTCAATCATATTAGTGCTCCCCGGGCTTCCATACCGGCAGAGCAAATTTTGTTTCCAAATGTCTTTTGTCTATCTTTTGAAGGAAACAGCAAAAAGGCAAGTGTGGGGGGGACATCGCGGAAAGCAAAGACAAACACACGCGAAGCGCGCGAAACATCACGAGGAAAACAACACAAACACAAGCCGCGAAACGTAGCGCAAGTGAGGCCTAGTGCCGCTCGGCCGAACCCAAAAGGGTGGTTCGGCCGAACCCTCGGTGGGTCCCACTCAGCCCCCGCTTCCTCGTGGCACTTGAGTTTGTTTCTCACACTTCCTTTTTGCCTACCTTATTTGTCAAGTTCATTCCGAGACGCGAAAAACAATTACTAAAACTTGACCAACTAAAATTTGGGAAGATTTCTTTTGAATACCTTTGAAAATCCCAAGTCTCTCCCTAATACTCTCATGATGATCTTGCACACTTTTTATTACTCGCTTCATCACCACTTGCCCGTGAACAAATAATCAAATCCATAGGACCCATGTTTTTCTAGATTATTGGCAAGTGTGATATGGCTCGACGAAATGATCTTATGCTTAGCTTACCGAGTCCTTGGGAATTTTATTTCACAAAACAAAAATACCATGGCTTCATGCTCCTCTCTTGATACAAAAATGCCTACCAATGCCATATGACGATCATACCTTGCAAAACTTACATACATATGCTGCTTGTGTTTGCAATGAGCTTTACCAAAATTGAGTGACCCTAGAGAGAAACTTGTCATGCTCTCTTGATCAAGAGCACGTACACTCCACCAAAAAAGGGCTAAACTCCTACACCGGGAGCTAGCCCCCCACCAAAATAAAGACACTCCTCGCTTGCACCTCTTTTACCTCTCTCTCTCTCTCAATCACGCATAAACAAGACATGGCTATGTAGAAAGAAAAGCTCACACAGTATGAGCAATGAAAAGCTCACACAGTATGAGCAATGAAAAGAAAGCTCACAAAGATGAGCAATGAAAAAGAGAAGAGATGCTCAAGCATAGAGCAAGAAAAGAAAAGAAAGAAAATAAAAAGATAGCCATGTTTTGAAAATGCAAAATAAAGAGGGGTCAATTACAATAGGAGTTGTCACTTTTTCATATCCATACACACACGCACTTCTTGATCAAGGTTGCATGACTTGGCTTCTCCATGGATCCTTTCTTTTGGCTTAGCAATATTTGTGATACAAGTATGCCTCTCTCATTCCCTACCGAGCTCCACATACAAGCCTAAAAAGTAGGAAAAAGAGAGGCAACACAATGCCTTGGTGAGGAAAACACTTTTTGAGCGATTCAAGAGAATCAAAGAGGAGCGGGAGTCATGTTGTTTATTTTCAAAACTTTCAAAAACCCAAGGTGCTTAGTGAGCAAAAGTATAGTGACTTGAGTCATGAGCTGTTCCACTTATCAATCATCCAAGAATGCATGTTAGCCACCGTCATGTTCACAAGTAAAACGGTGTGGCTTGTAATAACATGTGTGCAGGTCTCTAAGAGGAGAGATCTCTCAACTTACGCTCCCACCTTTACTCGAGGACGAGCAAAGAGCTAAGTGTGGGGGGTCTTGTTGACGGTCCTTATGGTCCAATTTTACCGTCAACATATTGCATCTTTTTGAATCAAACACCATCACCAAGAATAGACATAGGGATTATTTCTAACAAATTCCACTAGTCTTGGTGAAATGATGAATGCAGGTGCAATTCATATGAAAACAGGGGAAAACATGCACGAAACATGGACTTTGCAATCGACGGATTTTCCCTGACTAAAGAATATCGTCCAAAAGCCCAAAACCACAAAACAGGGCCTCAACATCAAACCAAGCAAGTGGATTGGGCCAAGATACGCACCGCAGGAAGGCACCAGTAGAAGAACCAAGCCCAGGGGAGCCCAGGCCAGCTCGGCCGAACCGCCCCTACCGGTTCGGCCGACCGACAGTGGGCCCCCCGGCCCACTTTTCTCTCGGCGGTTCGTCACCGACGTCCGGAGGTCGGTTCCACCTGCAATTAATACCACCGACGTCCGGAACCGCCTCCAAGTTGCCGACCTTCCAAGGCTATAAATAAAGGGCTATACCCCCCTCTCTCAACACACCACCAACATCAAGATAGAAGACAAAATTCTCATCCTTAGGCCAAGGGCCTCTTGTATCTTAGTAGAATAGGAGAGAGGGCAAGGAAAAGGAAGGAGTGTTCCTCCCTTTTATAAAGTGGAGTAGTATTTCCTTTCCTTTTACCTTGGCGTGTAAACACTCTTTTAGGTGATTTATACGTGGTGATCTACTTATCTATCGTGACATATCTTTGTTAGACGTAATTTTTGTTATACTTGTTTACGGGATCATCGCTTCGCAAGAAGTGCTCTAGCTTTCTGAACTCAGCTCTAGGCCGAGGCTAGAGTAGCGGTCAATAGCATAGACGTGGTGTCTAGGCCGGAGATCGCCTTTGTTTGCTGTGTGCCCCACGGTTTGTAGAGGTAGGTGGCAGGAAGTGACAGCCCTGTCATCCAAAGGAACCCTCCACGTTCGGGTACATAGTAGAGCTTTCGAGATCGGAGTGGCTTGGCGTACCAAGCCTAAGACGGTGCCCGAAGTAAACAAGTCTAGCTTGCGTTCGTCTACCTTTAAAGGATAAATAGATAAGAGTCACCCTCTCGACCCTATTTTGCTACGTTGTCTTGGTTGTCCTTGGGTAAACTAACCTTGTTGCAGAAATACTCCGTTCCCTCGCGGATATAAATACGATACCTTGGAATACTCCCGGTGAAGTGCTACAACGGTATTCCGTGCGCTTGCGGATTTATTCGTGACGTAAGAAATACCAACAACCTTCTCGGATTTTTTGTCCGTTCGCCCTCCCAACCTTCTCGGATGCAGGGGGAACCATTGGGAAGCCGGATCATTGGCTTCTCGCACTATCGAGTCAAAGTTGGAGTTGTTTCCCCCGTGCGGATCATCGGAAGACCCTCTTCGCTTCTCGAAGCAAGCGCAGGTGGTTCGTCGTGGAGCTTGGTGGGCCAACTACAAAGCAATGTTTCCTCCGGGGACATCCAAGTCACATGGGCAGAGTTTACTAAAGCCTTCCGAGAACATCATGTTCCCCGAAGGCCTAATGAACCAGAAGCGAAAAGGAATTTCTCTCTCATCGAGCAAGGAGATATGAATGTTCACGCCTATTCCAAGGTATTTAACCGCCTTGCCCGATGCATGCTCCCCGTTCATGTAGACAACTGATGCCAAGAAAAAGAATTTGTTCAAGGAGGGAATGAGTACTGGGTCTGCAGTCCTGCTTCGCGGCTAAACAAGGCCGAGTAAGCTGTCACCGACTTTGTGGAGTGACGCTATTGCACTAGAAGACTCCCCGTCCCGTCTTCATCGGACGGAGAAGAACAAAAAGAGGCCGACTACGGGACAAGGAAGTGGGGGACCATCCAAGTACGGAGCTGGTTTACACTGCACCCTCAGGGTGGGCGTTATCGGCATACCCCTCTGCAGTCCCAATTTCCTACCAACAAAGAATCCAACCACCCCAGCAACCACACCGAACGACCGTGGGAGCCGCAGTCTGACCGCCTCTATCAAGAACATGAAGTTTCCGTAATCCCGACCAACGGGTCGAGTCACTGGCCGGAATGGACCGCCCATGCTTCAATTGCTTGGCCGTCCGGGACCTTGTTATTACCGCAGTTGTCCATATCCCCCGAGAAGGCACCATATGCACCCGGACCTCAAGGACAACCGCAGAATCCGCGTCAAGGGCACGCAAGAATACACAAGTGAAGGCGGCCGTGCCAACTTTACTACGGGGCAGAAGAGCTACCCGAAGGAGGACAAATCCTAGCGGGTATGTTTTCTATCGCTGATCATCCTGCTATGGTTTTATTTGATTCGCGGAGCTACGCATAATTTTATCGAGCAAGTCCTATATTGCTAAGCATTGCATCACATCATCTAAGTTGACATGGACGCATATTGTTTCAACACACGGGGGTAAAATTCTTACCAACGGAGCAGCTACCAACATGCCATTAAGACTGGGGAACAAGGTTTATCCTACGTCATTAATCATCCTGGATGGGCAAGGGTTAGATGCAATTATTGGCATGCAATGGATGGATTTCCATAAAGCCGTATTGGATATAGCATCTCGAGCCGTATATCTGAACTCTCCTCGTTCATGGTCGAGATTGCTTGCTCTTAACTTTTCCTCAAACTATGCTGCCAATGGTCAATGAGGTTGTGGGTAAAAGTCTCGAAGGATATACCTATAGTCTCGTGAGTATCCGAGATGTCTTTCCAGTACGATTCTATCGGGACTACCGCCGGGACCGAGCGGTAGAATTTAAGATAGAGTTACAGCCAGGAACCGCACCAATATCAAGAAGGCCGTATCGAATGCCACCCAATGAGCTGGCAGAATTGAAAGTACAACTAAAGGAATTGCTGGACAAAGGATACATACGTCCAAGTTCATCGCCCTGGGGATGCCCAGCTTTGTTTGTAAAGAAGAAGGATGAGACATTAAGACTATGTGTGGATTATAGGCCTTTGAATGCCGTTACTATCAAGAACAAATACCCTCTTCCAAGGATTGACATCCTATTTGATCAACTAATGGGAGCTAGAGTCTTCTCCAAGATAGATCTTCGGTCAGGATATCATCAGATTAAGATGAGAACTGAAGATATACCGAAGACTCGCATTTTCCACCAGGTATGGACTTTATGAGTATCTGGTGATGTCTTTTGGATTGACTAATGCCCCAGCACACTTCATGTACCTCATGAATTCTGTATTCATGCCGGAGCTGGACAAGTTTGTCGTAGTGTTCATTGACGACATCCTGGTCTACTCCAAGTCGAAGAGGAACATGCTAATCACTTACGAGTGGTGTTACAAAGATTAAGGGATCATCACCTTTATGCTAAGTTCAGCAAATGTGAGTTTTGGCTGACGAAAGTACCATTCCTAGGTCATGTTATATCAGCTGAAGGAGTGGCAGTGGATCCTGGCAAAGTTCAAGATGTATTGAATTGGAAATCACCGAAGTCCGTCTCCCGCATCGAAGTTTCTTGGGATTGGCCGGTTACTACAGGAGGTTTATTCCAAACTTCTCAAAGATCGCCAAGCCAATGACTAAGCTATTGGAGAAGGATAAGAAGTATGTATGGAGCAAAGAATGTGAAGAAGCTTTCCAAACATTGAAGAAGTTGTTGACTACAGCTCCAGAGACTTGCTCACAATCCGTATCCGACGAAACCTTTTGATGTGTACCGTGATGCATCGGCACGGGACTTGGGTGTGTTCTAATGCAAGAAGGACGAGTAATTGCCTATGCATCTCGGCAATTAAGGCGTCATGAAGAACACTATCCTACCCATGATCCGGAGCTAGCAAGCAAGTGGTACTTGCATTAAAGAGCTGGAGACATTATCTTTTGGGCAACTTAGTACACTTATATACGGACCATAAGAGTCTCAAGTACATCTTCACTCAAGCTGATTTGAACATGCGCCAACGAAGATGGCTGGAGTTAATCAAAGACTATGAGCTCGGAGATCCATTATCACCCTCGGCAAAGCAAACGTAGTAGCCGATGCCTTAAGTCGCAAGGTTCATTGCAATAACCTTATGGCTCGATTCGTGACTCAAGCATCCTCACCCAAGAATGATGAGCCCAATCTTCGGATTATTCCGTATGGAGCATTAACCAATCTGGCTCTTATTCCTACCTTGCGCGAGGAAGTGATAGCAGCTCAACAGTAAGAGTGTTGGTATGGGACATATAAGAAGACGACTCAAGAAAGGTGAAGTCAAGTGTTTCCGAGAAGATAACGAGGGGGCTATTTGGTTCAAGAATCGATTGGTGGTACCAAAAGACCAACCCCTTCGCAAGAAAATCATGGATGAGGCTCATATGTGTTGACGGTCCTTATGGTCTATTTTTACCGTCAACATATTGCACCTTTCCGAACCAAACACCATCACCAAGAGTAGACATAGGGTTTATTTCTAACAATTTCCACTAGTCTTGGTGAAATTATGAGTGCAGGTGCATTTCATATCAAAAGAAGGGAAAACACATCAAGAAGCCCACAACTTATCACTCCGAGAATTCAGCATCGGCAGCCCGACAAGATATGGATCAAAAGTCATACAAAACTCAACCAACTTGGGCCCTTGCATGAGGATCATTGAACAAGACATCAAGGAGGACCCCTCGACCAAAGCCCAAGGCCATAGGGGCCATCGGGGTTCGGCCGAACCGCTACAGTGGGTTCGGCCGAATCGCTACAGATGCCCAACAGTGGCCCAATTTTGGCCTGCTGGCAGCTACCGCCTTCCCGATGTCGGTTCCACCTGCAATTAATGCCACCGACGTCCGGAACCGCCTCCAAGTTGCCGACCTTCCAAGGCTATAAATAAAGGGCTACACCCCCTCTCTCAACACACCACCAACATCAAGATAGAAGACAAAACTCTCATCCTTAGGCCAAGGGCCTCTTGTATCTTAGTAGAATAGGAGAGAGGGCAAGGAAGAGGAAGGAGTGTTCCTCCCTTTTTAAAGTGGAGTAGTATTTCCTTTCCTTTTACCTTGGCGTGTAAACACTCTTTTAGGTGATTTATACGTGGTGATCTACTTATCTATCGTGACATATCTCGTTTGTTAGACGTAATTCTTGTTATACTTGTTTACGGGATCATCGCTTCGCAAGAAGTGCTCTAGCTTTCGAACTCGCCCTAGGCCGAGGCTAGAGTAGCAGTCAATAGCATAGACGTGGTGTCTAGGCCGGAGATCGCCTTTGTTTGCTGTGTGCCCCACGGTTTGTAGAGGTAGGTGGCAGGAAGTGACAGCCCTGTCATCCAAAGGAACCCTCCACGTTCGGGTACATAGTAGAGCTTTCAGTAGACCGGAGTGGCTTGGCAGACCAAGCCTAAGACGGTGCCCGAAGTAAACAAGTCTAGCTTGCGTTCGTCTACCTTTAAAGGATAAATAGATAAGAGTCACCCTCTCGACCCTATTTTGCTACGTTGTCTTGGTTGTCCTTGGGTAAACTAACCTTGTTGCAGAAATACTCCGTTCCTCGCGGATATAAATACGATACCTTGGAATACTCCCGGGTGAAGTGCTACAACGGTATTCCGTGCGCTTGCGGATTTATTCGTGACGTAAGAAATACCAACAAGCATTTCCGGCGCCGTTGCCGGGGAACGGTTGTTATCTTTGTAACAAATCAGGTTTGCCCTCGTAATCTATCTTACTTACCGTTCTGTTTTTATTTTTTCCTTACATTCAAAATTTCACAAAAACATATCATGGAGTCACACCCAACCATCCAATCCTTCTCCACTCCACGGGGTGAACTCTTAGAGCCACCATCATCATCACAACCTATTTCTTCACCTGGCTATGAGTTCTCCCCGATTACATTTCGATGATTAGAGGTTTATCCTTTTCGGGTTTTAAACATGAAAATCCTTATGAACACTTGCGAGAGTTTGAACATTTGTGTTCATGCCGATTGATCCATGGCATGACACAAGAAACATTGAAGTGGAAGTTGTTTCCCTTCTCTCTCAATGAGAAGGCGAAGCAATGGTACACTTACACCGCTAAGAGAGTGAACGGTGATTGGAAAGAATTGCGAGACAAATTTTGTCTTGCATTCTTCCCCGTATCTCGTATCACTTCTCTACGAGCGGAAATAATAGGCTTTCGACAAGAAGAAAAGGAAACCTTAAGTGCGTCATGGATTCGGTTCTGTTCTCTAACCGACTCCGGACCAGAATTATTGCTCCCCGAACCCGTTTTATTACAACACTTTTATTCGGGATTGAGCAACGATACCGCACTTTATCTTGACATGGCCGCGGGTGGATCTTTTTCTCATAAGACCATAGCGGAAGCACACGAACTTTTGGATCGAATTGTGGAAAACACACCTTTTTCCGCTGACTTACTCGTAGAGCCGGAGTCGAAGATGAGGAACTCGTTGTGCAAGAGACACAACACCCGGTGCCCATGATGGAGCACCTAGCACTCGAGTCCTCATCTAACACAAGAACAATGATAGAGGAAGATGAACCTCTTGAGTTCCCTTTTGAGTTTGAGGAAGAAATTTTTGAAAATTTTGGAAACACCTCGAATTACACATGGGTAAAGACGCCACCTCCTTCTCCTCCCGATCCTCCTAAAAATCCTTTTCATAAGGAGGATATGACGGAGAATCATGGGAAAACCGTTTTCACCACCACCACTCAAAATCCTTTGGAGAATCCTCATCACAATCATGAACCACTTGAGCAAGTGAAGTTCATATCCCGAACCCGATCGCTCGAGCCTTCATTATATGAGGATGCAAAGTTTTCCACCCATGAAGAGGATGAGTTCGACGAAACCTTCTATGCCTATGAACCCAAACGGTCCTCTTCACCATTTGAGCCTTTTCCCTCTCGGCCCTTCACGCACCGTTCTTGATGATGATCAAGAACTTTTTGAAAACAAACCTTGGGCCATGGAATTTCATGAGGCATCGACTCTAGAATCTAAAGAGGAATCTTTGAATGAGCATGGGAGCTTCTTCTTTGAACAACCACATGACTCATGCTCACATCATGAATCTCTAGAGTCAATGCCTCGTTAGTGCCAACACCACTTTTGCTGCCCACAACCACCTTGGTCCCTTGTTTTGCTATATGTTCTTTAGGATGGTTGTGGATGCTTTTGTTTATCATAAATATTGCAAATATCGTGCTTGTATATTGTTGGCACTAACCTTGCAGGTCCTTCTCCGGGACTTTATTTACAAATCATGATGATGGAGATAAGTCTTGCTCATCGGACTTAAAATGATGATGCCCTTGCCGATAGGATGATCGGTAGTTATCTCATATTTGTTTCCTCCATATTTGATTTCTCCTCAACATGCATATTCGGATTTTTTTCTGATTTACTGGTGAAAAAAAAAAAATATATATATATATAAATGCAAACCATTTGTTCTTCACATGCATGTTTGTTTTCCCACCCGTACACCGCATTCCTTGCATATTTGCTTTCTCGCATGTTTGAATTGTTCCAAACCATTTTGGGATTCTTCAAACCTTTTTATAAAAAAAATGCTTTGAGCAAAATTTTGGAGGAATTTTGGCACAACTCCCTCTCGGCTTTCTAACACATAGCCATCATGGGGTTGTCAACCAAAAATGGACTTCATTTCATTATATTGGTTTTCAAGAGTGCTTCGTGCCTTCACTTACACTCCACTCAAGCACTCTCTTCCAAAATTCTTACTCTTGCATTTTTCGAGAATTTTTATTGTTTGCCCCAAGTTCAAGAAAAAGATTTTTCCTTCTCTTTCTCCTTTTGGTTTTTCCATTTGAATAATTGGAGTTTCTCCAAAATAAACTCCCTCCTTGTTGGAATCATTCTCCAAACTCTTATTTTGTTCTTTTTTCTCCTTGAAAAAAAAAAAATCTGAGAGAATAAGTTTGGTAAAATTTAACTTGAACCAACCTTTTGGAAAATGCTTTGAGCAAAAGTTTTAATGGAATTTTGGCACAGCCCCCTTGACTTTAAGCATATAGCCATTGTGGGGTTGTTGACCAAGTTGAACTTCATTTCTTTTTGGATGCAAGGGTGTTTGAATTCTTCAATTTCATCCCTTCCGCATTCAAGAACCCTTAAAACAAAATTCTTGCTCTCGCATTCCCCCAATTTTCATGATATTTTGTCTCAAGTTTAAGAAAAAGATTTTCTTTTTTCTTTGGTTTTCTTATTTTCATAGTTGGAGTCTTTTCGAAAATAAACTTCTTTGATCTTCGATCGTCTCCAACTCTTCTTTTTTATGTCAAAAATTATTCTCAAAGAAAAACAATTTTGAGACAAACCCTTTTGGCTTTTTGTCTTGAAGTTAAGAAAAAGATTTCTCTTTCTCTTCTTTTCTATTTGTTCAATAAATTGAGTTGCGAAAAAAAAAAAGGGACATCCTTGCAAAGGCAACCGACGGGACATCCATTTGGTTTTCACTAACGTAACCCGTGCTCGAGTTCGCTTTTGTGTTATTGCTCTTATGTGCAGCCAGGAAAAAGGACAATAATCAGCTCATCAACACATTGAAGAAGGCGACAAGTTCAAACACAAGTCACCCCCGACGTGACACATGCTCGTCCCCTCCATTGAGCTCATGCCTAATGTGAGAAGGTTTGCGTGAAGAGCCTCACGAAGATCCCATGGAGGAGGACCTTGATGAAAACAACACGTCAAGACTCCTTTTCGACACCAACCTTGTTGTGGTGTGCGAAATGAAGGAACAAGCCTACAACTTCAATTTGATATCTCTCGCACAACAAAGGTATGACCACATTCTTTGCTAATAATTGGAAGCCCAAGGGTGATATGGTTTTTATTCGTGTGGATGAGTATGGCTCCCACCTACTTACCACATGATTTTCCATGCATCCTTGTAGTAGTTAGGCAATGGTACTACCCTTTGGCTCTCCCATAGGGAGTATCACCCTTCATGCATACATCCTTGCTATCTACTAGGCTTTCATAAGCATTGCTTATCAAACTTTGAGCCTACAAACTCCCGATCTTCACAAGCATGCTCATTGGCAATGAATCATATTCCTTCTTGTGCTTGATGCATGGTTGGCTTGTCATGACTTGTGTTCCTTAGAGCAATCATAGACATATCTTTATGAGGAAAGAGCTTAGAATCCTCTTGCCATGGTTAACAATATCAAAATCCCTCCTATGCAATGCATGAATGGTTAAGAACTTTCCAAGCAATTAGGACTTCTTGAGTGCACCTCGTTGTTTTATCATATCACTCCTAGAGTTGGGGCTTACACTGCTTCAAATTTCCATATCACTAAGCCCTAAAGTTGTTTTCATCAACGAGGATTATCTTGCACATGATCGCACTCAAACATGGTCCACATGACATGCTTGTGCCTTTCTTCCTCGGTTGTACAAATGAGGTCCTGGCCATCTAACCCGGACCTTGTTTGTATGTGCTCCGAGAGCTAACCTTGCCTCTCCAAGTTGGAGGAAATTGCTTGCAGGAGTAGTGTTTTTGGCAAGATTCTCAGGTGCAGAGAACAAGTGTGGGGGGAGATCTCTCGAGTTTTCATCACGCACATGTTCGAGATCTCCCCACCAAAACATTGCACCAACATCACAGCCCACACCGCACAAAGGCCTTCCACAATCACATTGGGTTCAACCCCAAATCAAACGCCATGAGCAAAAGAACAAGTGTGGGGGAGGTTCCCTCCCCCCACAAAGGTAACTTGTATCGCAACTTGCATCCTTTTTTTTCCACCTTGAAAATGTCAAAATAAAATAAAAATTATAAAATGAAAAATCGAATAACACTTGAAAAAGAAATAATAAGTAAGGTGCTTCATCTCTCTTTTGTTTCAAACACATAAGGCACCTAAAGTTTAATTCAATAAATCTAGGCTCCCCGGTCTTTAACCCCGGTAGAGTCCTCTTTGTCTTCGCTTTGTTTTTGTTTGTTTCGAATAAATAAGGCAGATACAAGAACAAGTGTGGGGGAGATCTCTTGAGTTCTTCATCACGCACACATTTGAGATCTCCCCCACCAACATGATGCACAACATCGCACTAATCGACACAAAAGAAGGTGGAGCCATCGGGACAAGAAAGCAAGGTTTGGCCGAACCTTTGGTTCGATCAAATATCCTATGATCCACTTGGCCTCCACTTCACCCAAGGCGATGGTTTGCGCATTCTACCCCACTACTCTATCTCTCCAATTCATGAGTTAAACCAATCTTTTGAGCCAATCACTAAAATTTAACTCAAGAATAAAATGAACGTTATTGTTCCCTCAAACTACATGCTTCTAGACGGTTGGCCTGCATACTCCTTATTCCTCGCATCATATGTCGTTGCTTGTGAACACCAATCTCATAGGAACCCATGTTTATCTAAGTTGTTGGCGAATGTGATATGGTTGGATGAGATGAATCTTGCTCCTCCCGTATAGAGTAATTGGGTATTTATCTTGAAAAAATTTAAAATTTATAGCTTCATGCTCCTCAATGATCTTATATTCCCACCAAAGCCATATGTTGATCACATTGCAAAGCCTACACACATATGCTGCTTGTCATTGCATTGAGCTTTATCAAAATTGTGTGACCCTAGTGCGAAGCTTGTTATACTCTCATGATCAAGATCACATACACTCCACCTCACATGCTAAACTTCTACACCGGAAGTTAAGCAATACGCCCATCCATCCACCAAAATAAATACTCCACATTATTACCCTTCTCTCTCAAGTTATCATCGGAGACATGGCTATGCAAGAGAAAGAATAATCCCCTGCTCATACAAAAGTAGAGCATGTTGAAAATGAAAAGAGGGATAATGTTAAAAAAAAAAAAAAAAAAAAAAAAAGAAGAAGAGAGAAAGAAAGAAAAAAATGCTAGCCATGTCCTCCTCAAAAATCTGAAAAAGAGAGAGAGAGAAGGAATACAAAAAGGAGTATGCTTTCCACCTCGCTACCATTATACACACATGCACATCTTGATCAGGATTGTATGACTTGCATTCTCCATGGACCCACACTTTTGGTTCGGCAAAAATATGTGATGCAAGTATGCCTCTCTTTCATTCCCTACCAAGCTCCACATAAAGCCTTTTGTAGAAGTAGGATAAAAAGAGGCAATTCCAATGCCTTGGTGAGGAATCATATACATTGAGCAATTTGAGAGCTATCATTCGAGGAGTATGAGCTATGCTTTTACTTTTGAAAATCCTTCAAAAACCCAAGTGACTCAGCAGAGGTGGCTATGATGACTCGAATCATGACCGTTCCATTCCTCAACTACCCAAGATTACATGGTAGACACATCGAAGTTCACAGAAGTGCGGTATGGCTTGGAATAACTTGTATGCTAGCATCATACCATGAGAAGTATGCTCCCGCCTTATGCTCACAAGCTTTACTCGAGGACGAGCAAAGAGCTAAGTGTGGGGGTCTTGTTGACGGTCCTTATGGTCTATTTTTACCGTCAACATATTGCACCTTTCCGAACCAAACACCATCACCAAGAGTAGACATAGGGTTTATTTCTAACAATTTCCACTAGTCTTGGTGAAATTATGAGTGCAGGTGCATTTCATATCAAAAGAAGGGAAAACACATCAAGAAGCCCACAACTTATCACTCCGAGAATTCAGCATCGGCAGCCCGACAAGATATGGATCAAAAGTCATACAAAACTCAACCAACTTGGGCCCTTGCATGAGGATCATTGAACAAGACATCAAGGAGGACCCTCGACCAAAGCCCAAGGCCATAGGGGTCAATGGGGGTTCGGCCGAACCGCTACAGTGGGTTCGGCCGAATCGCTACAGAGGCCCAACAGGGCCCAATTTTGGCCTGCCGGCAGCTACCGCCTTCCCGATGTCGGTTCCACCCGCAATTAATGCCACCGACGTCCGGAACCGCCTCCAAGTTGCCGACCTTCCAAGGCTATAAATAAAGGGCTACACCCCCCTCTCTCAACACACCACCAACATCAAGATAGAAGACAAAACTCTCATCCTTAGGCCAAGGGCCTCTTGTATCTTAGTAGAATAGGAGAGAGGGCAAGGAAAAGGAAGGAGTGTTCCTCCCTTTTATAAAGTGGAGTAGTATTTCCTTTCCTTTTACCTTGGCGTGTAAACACTCTTTTAGGTGATTTATACGTGGTGATCTACTTATCTATCGTGACATATCTGTTTGTTAGACGTAATTCTTGTTATACTTGTTTACGGGATCATCGCTTCGCAAGAAGTGCTCTAGCTTTCTGAACTCGGTTCTAGGCCGAGGCTAGAGTAGCGAGTCAATAGCATAGACGTGGTGTCTAGGCCGGAGATCGCCTTTGTTTGCTGTGTGCCCCACGGTTTGTAGAGGTAGGTGGCGGGAAGTGACAGCCCTCGTCATCCAAAGGAACCCTCCACGTTCGGGTACATAGTAGAGCTTTCGTAGACCGGAGTGGCTTGGCAGACCAAGCCTAAGACGGTGCCCGAAGTAAACAAGTCTAGCTTGCGTTCGTCTACCTTTAAAGGATAAATAGATAAGAGTCACCCTCTCGACCCTATTTTGCTACGTTGTCTTGGTTGTCCTTGGGTAAACTAACCTTGTTGCAGAAATACTCCGTTCCCTCGCGGATATAAATACGATACCTTGGAATACTCCCGGGTGAAGTGCTACAACGGTATTCCGTGCGCTTGCGGATTTATTCGTGACGTAAGAAATACCAACAATATGTCCAAGTATTCTATTCATCCGGGAACCAACAAGATGTATCAAGATCTAAGGCGAAAATTTTGGTGGACGCGCATGAAGCGAGAAATAGCCAAGTATGTCGGTGAATGTGATGTTTGTCAGACGGGTTAAAGCGGAACACTTAAAGCAAGCGGGACCCTTACAACCTTTAAGTATCCCTGAATGGAAGTGGGAAGACATCAGAGCATGGATTTCATCGTTGGATTACCACTAAGTCCCCGAAAGCATGACTCAATACGGGTCATTGTCGACGAGGTTGACGAAGTCTGCTCATTTCATGCAGGTACACACTCGATACAGCTGAGAAGTATGCGAGAACTCTACATTGCTCGGAGTTCTCCGTTTGCATGGAGTACCGAAGACCATTATATCGAGCCGAGGAACACAATTTGTCTCCGGATTACGGGAACAATTGCAAGAATCTTTGGGAACTAGATTGATACGAAGCTCGAGCCTATCACCCCCAAACAGATGGACAAACGAGAAAGAATCAATCAATATCTCGAGGATATGCTTCGAGCATGTGTTACGACCTACGGTAAAGATTGGGAGAAATGTGTACTGCGCGGCAGAGTTCTCGTACAACAACAACTATCAAGAGAGTGCGGGAATGTCGCCATTCCAAGCTCTATATGGACGCAGTTGTCGTACACCCTTGAATTGGTCGAAAGTGGAGAAAGAGTGATCTTCGGGCCGGACCTAGTAACGGATGCGGAAGAACAAGTCCGTCTAATCCAACGAGAATCTCAAGAGGGCTAAATCTCGACGGATCGGTTACACCGAGCAAGAGGCGTCGAGAGTTGGTATTTCGGGTTGGAGATCAAGTCTATCTTCGAGTATCCCCTACCAAAGGTGTTCAAAGGTTTGGAATCAAGGGGAAGTTAGCACCACGATACATCGGACCTTTTCCAATCCTCGAAAGATGTGGAGCGCGTGGCCTACGGTTGGAATTGCCGACACACTTGGCGTGCATCCACAACATCTTTCATGTGTCTCAAGCGAAGAAATGTTTGAAACCACCCGGGGGATATGCCGACGGCCGAGGTGGAGCATTTCTGATCCGGATTTGACTTATGACGAACGTCTGGTTAAAGTTCTCGACACCAAGGATAGAGTGACTCGTCATCGGACCATTAAGTTCTATAAGGTCCAATGGAGTAATCACTCGAAGCTGAAGCTACTTGGGAGCAAGAGGAGTTTCTTCGATCCAACTACCCAGAGTTCTTTAGTACCATCGCTTAGTCGTCTCGACCGCGAATCTCGGGGACGAGATTCACCGTAAGGGGAGAGGGCTGCTAACAACTCTACAAATAAACACGCATTGCATCATGTCATCATGTGCATTGAAAAGAAGATTTAAATTGTGTGAAGAGAGGCACACGAAATAACAACTTCACTTAAGTAAAACTAAGGTCTTAAAAGAAGTCGATAAATAAAAGTAAATTATGAGCGTTTAACATTCTCTATTGTTTAAGCATAAAAATAGGTAATTTCTGAAGTTGCTACCAATTTATTTTAATTTATACAAAAATACCTACAAGAAGTAATGAAAACTTATGTTTTTAATTTAAACTGAATTTTTAATTCAGAATCGGGTTTGGAATTTCAACTCTGGACCTAAAAGGAGAAATGTTTAAAACATTTTCAAATGTCTCCACTGAATTTTTGTGGAATTATTCGAGCCCGGAAACCTGTTTTGCAATTAGCCGAGAAACCCGGGGGTTTTATGTAAAATTGCCGGGGACCCTGTGTCATCCTCTCTTCTCTCTTCTCTCTCTCTCGCGCGCAGACTCGCAGGGCTGCGCTCGGCCGGCCTCCGGCCGCCGCGCCCTCCGGCCCCGGTGCCACGCGAGGAGCTTGCTCCACGCAAGCTGCTTGGCGGTGCCGCTCCAACCAGAACGTGCGAAGGGGATAAAAACCGGCCGAGCTCACCCAATTTTCCTTCCTTGGTTTCCCTCCCGCTCGGGCAGCGTCACTGTTCTCCCACCTCGCCGGCCGCCTCCGAGCCACCATTCCGCAAGCCACCACCACCCGTCGCCCGCCGCTCGTGTTGGGGCTTGCGCCGGTCTCTATTCCCGACGAGTTGCCCTACACCGAAGATCAAAGCCGTTTTCTTCCCGAGGCGACCACCCCCAGACGTCCCGGCCGCCGCTGCCGAGGGTCGCCGCTGCGGGTGCGTTATCTCTCTCGGTTCTTCTTCCATGTTGTGCGCGTTACTGCTCTCGAGTCTCTAGGCCCCCTCTTAGCTTCACTTTCCAACCACGGTGGCGGGAATCCGGCTTTTTCCCCGAGTCAGACCACCGGTTCCCCGCGGGCCTCCGTGCGAGCCACTGTTCCGGCCATCCATCGCGTCAACCGTATTGGTGCCGGTGTAGTCCTTGTTCCGCGTGGCGCTATAGGTAGAAGCGGCGGTGGATTTCGTGCTTCGTGGGCCGCGCGCGACCTCGCCGAACTTTCGGTCGAGCCGCCTCTCGCCCGCCAGGCACCTCTCCGGTGATCCTCCGGTGCTGGGGACCCCACCACTAGCTTGCTCATGTTGTGCGAGTCTTCGGAGCCCAAGAACCCCTCGTCTCGCCCCCTTTCGCACTTCTCCGGCACGGCTCGCCGCCAGTCGTCCCGACCACCAGGCCACCACAGAGCGACGAGCCCGAGCTCGAGCTAGGCCGCACACGGTTCTTGGGCGGAGTGGGCCGTTGAGTCGCTAAGACGCTAGATGGGCCGGCTCTGTTTCGGCCCAAAAGTTTTTTTCTGTTTTGCAAATTATTCATTTTCGGAATTGATTCAAACTTCAAAATTCGTAGAAAATTCAATAAAATTCAGAAAAATGTCAAACCAACTTTGTTTAACTCAGAAAAATGAGATCTACCCAGTGGTGAAATAAAATATGTATTTTGAGTAATTTATTTTATTAGTAATTAATTACTTTCTTTGATTGAAGAAAGGCTATTATTTTGTGTAAATAAAATGTTTAAAAAATGATTTTATGAATAAAGAAGATACTTGTAGACTGAAATTAATAATAAACTTTATTTTCTAAAATTAAAGTTAAACAATGTTAATTTATGTAATTCTAATCTATTCTTCTTTAGTCACTTAAAGTAATTAGTTAATTATTGCTTAATAAATCGAGAATAATTCCTTAATTATTCAACCTAAGTAATTAGTAACCTTAATTAAGAAATTAAGGGAACAACATGGTAATTAATGTTAATCTTAATTAAACAACTGTTAATCAACTTAAGTAAGTGTTAATTACTTGTTTAATAAGTAGACTTATCTTTAACTCGTTAATTAACCAAGGTAATTAAACGTTAATCATTATGTTAATACAAGGCTTAATTTATGAACTTTTGCATTCTCTCATCATATGCATTCATGCATACATGATCGTGATTCGCGATGCGTTGCTTGGTCGACTAGGTTACGAAGTGATCGAGGTTCCACGAGCGCGAGTCGAGAGCCGGGAATCTCGAGTTCGACCCGACATTGAGGAGTTTAACTTCGACCAAACTCAAGGCAAGCCCCGGTGCATCCTACCTATGTTTTTAAATATTTTCTTTTATCACATAGTACGGTTATGCTTGTGCATTAAGTGTTAGGGTTTGGTGGACACCCTAGATGCATTATGGTAGGTTTCCGTACGTTTTGTCTATCTTCGGTACGGAGTAGCTCGATAGAGGCTATGCTTAATTCATAGTGGCAACGGTAGCTGGTTAGGGCACTTAAAGCATGGAGGCTTTAAGAGTTTATGTGTTGACACTAATGATAATGAGATGAGAGGTTAATGAAGTTGAGACCGGACGGGCCCCGTAGGAGAAAGGGCAAGACGGAGAGGTCTTGCAAGGTGGTAGCCCACGTACGTGTCGGTTAAGGACCGTACCGTTGTCGGCTTAGTTGAACAAGTTTGAACGTACCGCACTACATGCTGGTATCATGGGCCCAGCAAGCTGATGTACCCTATCGCCCCAGAGATGTAGCGTAGCCGGCTCTCTTTTCTCGGCTGTCGGTGAGAGGATAGTCTCACGGGAGGGAGATGGGTCGACCACGAGGATAGTCGTGGCGTCGCCATACTTCCGGGGAGTTGGAAATGGCTAGTCTGCTTGTCGGTGCTAGCGGGAAAGGTTGTCGTATACGATCGATTGTGATGCGTATACGTCGTGTAGTCGGGTTTTGCCAGCTGGTATAAATCGATTCGAATCGCTGTCCCTCGCAGTAATGAGTACCGCTTGTTTGGCTCGTCACATCGTAGTAAATATCTGGAAGATGAAGATGAGGGTTGAAAGGATAAGCCGATCTATATAATCTTGTCTTGCAAACTTGTTTGCAATAGTGATAGGTGCAAACATCCAAGTTAATGAACTTAATGCGAGCTAAAATACGAAAGTAAGGACCCACCCTTTAATGCTGTTTTCGCAAGGAGTAAACCCCACAGACCAAAAGCCTTTGCATACTAGGCGTCGGCCTTAGCGTGCCATGTTGACGGGTCGGTCTTGCTGAGTATTAGAATACTCACGGTTTGTTCGTTACCTCACGGGGAATGAGTCGTGTTATCACGACTTGTACGGCAGCTTTCCGAGGAAGAGCAATGTCCGGAGGAGGGTTCCCTGCGGTGGGAACGTATTCCCACACCTTGACGAGGGAAGAACCGTGATGTACGAAGGGCTCAGTACATCACGACGTTTGGTGAAACCTTTTGAGTTGTATTATAAATAAGCTTCCGCTAAAGACTCGTAGGATGTTAAACTTCAATAATGTTATCTTTTCGCTGCACGAATGTTTGTATTTTGAAAACCTGGTTGTATTATACCATGATGTATATATTCGACTTGTATGAGATGATATTCTGTTGTAACTCGCTTCGTCGAGTGTTCCTCCGTTCCGATTCCCTGGGTATCCCGGAGGGATGTCACAGAATTGACCGGTGCCATTGGAAAGGTGATCAAATTATCTTTCCGCGCATATGTGTAACGTCAAAAACCGAGCCCGTATGCGACCGTTTTAGTGCATCACTGCTCCTGGACTCCAAAACCGACTCGAGTCCGACTTGGATTGGGCCTCCAACTTGATTTGCACGTCCTTGATGGCCCTCCACGCCTCCAAGCTCCTCTCCACATATCCCATCATCATCTTCATGGTTCCTAACAATAATTAACTTATTAGGTAGTAATATATTCTCAAATATACCTAAATGAACTATTAAAAACGAGCTCACCCGTAAGTTCAGCGGTGCTCTAGTTATCATTGAACCATACATGTGCAACGGAGGAGTCTTGGTTGTATCCGAGAGTGTGATGTCATCATCAGAGGGAGTACATTAAAACGGTCAACCAGAAAGAGAGCAGGCACAATACATCGTGTCGTCGGGTACATGCAAAATGCAAAGCTAGTATTCATGTGGCTCCTTCAAGAGAACCGTGTCTTGATAGCTGGTCCTCTTCAACAACGCGAATGGTCAAACTAGTATTTCTGTCAATTCTGTTTCCACAATATAGCACTGCATCAAACCAGTTTTTTTTTACAGGAGGTGCCATCAGGAAAGGTCCAAAACCTGACAGGAAATGTTTATCGAAGACCCATCGCATTCGGTTTTTGTAGAACGATGGGTCGTTCGACTGTTCGTCGTGCTCGCGCTGGAGCTAGGCCTGGGCATTCAGTTTATATGGTTATTACGGTTCGGTTATTTCGATTTTAGCAAACTAAAAACCAAATTTTTTATAAAAAATTCGAACCAAACCTGATTAACGAAATATTTCGCTTTGCTTATTCCAGTTTTAACCTAACTTTGAAAAAATAACGCTATTTCATATAAAAATTTTAAGATATTTGTTAGAAAAAATATATAAATATGATAGTGACAAATCAAACTAAGTACTAAATATTAATACATGTGATGTTGAGTGGTAATTAAATCTTTGTAGATCAATCGTTCTTCTATTAAGCTGACAATTAAGTATGTAGCAAAAGAAACAATAGTTTCTAAAATATGATATAAAAGAAGTTCAGTTATTTTGGTTGTTTTGGATTTGCAAATATTAAAAACCTAAATAATTTAGGTTGACCTAATTACTCAATTTTAGTAACCAAAATATATTACGGTTAACCAGATAAAGTAAAATATTAGTTATATCGGCTCGGTTTCAGTTTCGGTGTTCGAGTTTTCGATTTTATGCCCAGCCCTAGCTGCAGCACTCGCCGAGATGGAAGAACAGGTAACGAAGACCTATCGAGCACCAACGAGGCGACAAGAAGCCGAGACGCTGGTATCAGCCCATATACGACATGGTCACATCCGTCACTATCGATTTGTGTGATCGATGGTTGTGAAGACACCCGCCATGATGAGCACGCGTATGAGGGGTCACGTACACGACACCTTGGACAGGGGGACAGCCGCATGTGTGGCTATGTGGGAGAGGGGGCAGCACCGCCATGGTGGTGGATGGCGTCGGTGATGCGCACTGGTGGAGCTAGAATTTAAAATATGGGTGTTCAAAATTATCAACACAAGTCCAAAGATGAGAAATTATGATGGAAGTTTGGTCCAAATTTGTAAACTAAGAATTTCTTAGCTAGAAATGATATCTATAGTTAGCTATCTTAGGTTTCTCTTTGTTTTTAGTGTATAATATGACAGGTATGGTTTAAAAGTAATTGTTTTATGCAAAAAAATTGTGGATGTTCACTTGAACACCCTTGAACCATGCTGGCTCCGCCCATGGTGATGCGAAGGTCTAGAGCGAACTTGAGTGATGCGGAGGTCTGTGCCTGGCTCAAGAGTGAATCTTACATATGCGGAGGTCTATCGGGCCTGGCTCGAGAGTGAATCTTACATACGCTGGACCTGGCCATAGGCTTGATCAGGTAACTAAACACGAGATGGCAGCAACTGAGCCTGGCTAGGGGCTGATGCAAGCTACCACTACCAAACATACCCTATCTAGTGTACAGGAGTATAGCAAGACACAGGACTTCGATCAAGTTCGAGATGGGTGAATGATGTGGATAGACTGAAGTGTTGTGCCGATGCTGGAAGGCCCGGAATACACCTCTCTACATATAGACTCGCCTTTATGTATAGTTTGGTGCCACCATGAATAAAATGGACGTACATAGTGTCAGTAGCAATCAGGTAAGACTTTGAAGGCTCATCTTTTTTCTAAAATAATACTCCCTCCATTCAGAAATATAAGCATTTGTTGACTTTCAGGATGTTATGTTTGACCACTCGTCTTATTCAAAAAATTAGTTAAAATTTTATTTATTTTGTTACAATATACTTTATTCCTATGTATATTTTAAGTACGTCTTCTTTAGTTTTGTACTTGCATAAATATTTTGAATAAGACGAATGGTCAAACGAGGAATCAGAAAGTCGACAAATCCTTATATTCTTGAACGGAGGGAGTAACATGCCAAGCGAGCGTAGACACGGAAGTGGTTCAAGTGGACCTGTCAGCTTGTACTGTTTAACCAATGGCCCGTGCTGCTACTCATCAAGCCAATGATCCAGCAGAAACTGGTGAGCAGTAAGCGATCAATCGATTTGAGATCACGGTCCCGTGAGTGAAGTAGGAGGAAGGAAGTAACCAGGAACAAGTTCTATTTGCCTTCTTTAACTTTTATTTATCGAAGTTCGAATTTTCTCTCATTTACAAATCGGGTATCTAGACTCCCTTAACTTTTAGAATCCATTATATTTAGAATAAAAAGAATCAATTGTTTTTCCTCCCAGAGCAATATTGATAGGTTTGTCCTATGTGGAAGTGGGTCCCACATGTCATTCGCCACCTCATCGTCTTCTTCCTCCGTCTCATAGTCATAGTCGCTCGATGCCACGGTACCTTGTCTAGTAGCAGTTCGAGAAACTTGCGAGCGGTGCTGCTCCAATCATGTGTGTAGCATAGCCGAGCATCAAATGCCCCCACAGAGAACCCCACGACCTTGCTTCGCGGTTCGGTGAGCGGAGCCCTCATCGAGCGGCGGCATTGACACCCTTGAGGCGTGCACTTGACGAAGTTGGTGTAGCCATGACTCGATACGGAGCGAAGCAATGCAAGGTGGGAGCGGAGTTCGACGGCCGGGCACTCGAATGGCACGTAGGAGTGATGGATACATTCGCCATGGCAAAGGGTTGGGGTGCGGCACGAGAGCTAGGCTGGATCTACCGGCCTATGCGTGCCACCTCCCACGGTAGATCAATAAGGTGGAGCATATGTTAACAATATGTGCCACTCAAGCAACAGGAGTTGGACATCTTGCGAGAAAGCAATGCACACGAGCACAAGCATCTCTTTGTACTTCTTCTTCTTGGTTGTCCAAGGGTCCTTGTTTAAGGGTCAGAATAGATGGAGGAGAAGACGATGATGTGGCGTATGATATGCGGGACTCATCGCCACATAGGACAAACCGCCTATCAATACTTTTCCGGAAAAGAAAAATAACGGATTTGAAGTGTTAAGAGAGCCTATCATTCCTTGTAAATGAGGGAGAAAATTCGAACTTGGACAAAAGTTAAGGGAGCTTCCAAATAGTAATGCAGCTCGTGATGGCGACTGCCGCGGGAGGCAGTGGAGCTTCACCCAAACCAGATTTCGATAGGCCGGCATCCCACAAGTGGGCCGTTAACGTTTAGGTGAAGTCTAGTTCTAGAGATTTGGGCCCAATTAAATTCGATGGAGGCCCAATCTAACTGGCCTTATCAGCGTGCATTTGTATCTTTCCTGTTGGTTGAATGTCACTTGTTAGTTTTGGTAGTACTTTGGTTCAAAACTTCACACGATCTGAACTTGAAAATAACTATTTAATTGAACTTGAATGGATTACAAACAACCAAGGTTAAATGGAAAAGCTCAATGTTAGCCATTTTGCCTTGCATATTTTTAACTATTCCTTTATCATCGGGTCCCCGCACAATATAAGGCTCACGATGGCTATCTTATACTATTCCCTTTTCTTTTGAATATTTAACTTCAATAGCCACATTTTTTACATATATTTAATTTAATCACTTTCCACTTTCCAGGCTCAGCCTCCTGTCATTGACTTCTCGTCATCATGAGAGTCAAAAAGACCAAGACAAAAGGTATTTCCTTCCATTTTTTATTAAACAACAAAAACATTTAAATAAACATAAGGAGAGTGATTAAAAAGAAGAAGACTCCTTGCAAGTTAGTACAACAAACATAAGGTCCAGTCAATCGCAGCAACCCACCCCCACCCCTTCTGCGGCAACCCCACACCTTGATCAATCAGCACGATGGCGGGAGATCCGGCCGCCGGCGCCGGCACCGGCACCGACCACCCCGCGTCAGCCGGGAAGGGGTCCCGCTCATCGACGCGGCACCGGCAGATCCGCGACCGCGCCAAGACGCGCGTCGATGACCTGCAGGAGATGTTCTCCGGCCTGCAGTCGGCGCGCAAGGAGAGCCGCGCCGCCGACGCCGCGGTGCTCGAAGAGCAAGTCCATCAGATGCTTCGCGAGTGGCGTGCGGAGCTCAGCGTCGCTTCCCCCGCGTCCTCAATCCAGGCACTTTTCCCCAAAACCTAGCCTTCCCTACACTTCCCCTTTCGTGCGGGATCCCCTTTTACTGTATTGCTGTTTCGTCTCTGAGTGGCCTTTTGGTACGCCGCAGGGCTCGCAGGGGAATCACACGGGCGCACCGGATCCGCCGTCGGAAACGTTGCGGCTTCTGCAGCTGGCTGAGGAGGAGGACGACGCCACCAGCAAGCTGGCGGATCCCCGATCGCCGCTGCCTGTGCCGGATTCTAATCAGAACATTTATGAGCATCAGCATGGGCATGGGCAGGATACCTGGATGCCCAATCCCGAGCAGCAGGGTGAGAGCACACAGCTGTCGTTGGAACATGGAATGCAGGGAAGTTGTGGTGAAGTAGCAAATGCCGTGTTTGATCAGGTATTTGACATTTTTTTTATTTTGTGACTAATGTGCTATTAGCCACGGCCAAGCATGCTATTTTGGATAGAATGTAGACCTGGAGTAAATTGTCACTTGCATTAACGTATTTATAGATGAGCGATTTTTTTGCGCTAGAGGTAATTGATGCATTGATTGGTCTATATGCATGCAGCCTTTCGCTCAGTTATACCATCAATTTCAAGAAGATGACAGCTTGAATTCGTGTGTAGTGTCTGAATTTTCATTATAGCGGACGAATACTCATACGTGTGTTTGTGTGTGCCGCACATGACAGAGACTAGTGTTTAGTAACAGATGTTTTGAACTACTTATGACCCTTTTCCTTTGTTTCTTCTGATGCCTATATATTGCTAACCAATTTTTTTCTTCCGTTGTTATTAAAAATTCTGCTAATTGTCTTATCTCCGTTTGAGAATGTAGATTCATGACTGGGCTCATTATTCCAATTCTAGTCTTCAGAATATTAGTATAATGCTGTTCTATTGCTTCCTTTTACTTGGCAAAAAGATTACATATACCTTTGGTAAAGCTGTTGCCTTGTGACCATGAGGTCACATGTTCAAGTCCTGGAAACAGCCTCTTGGAGAATTGCAGGGGAAGGTTATTTACAAAAGATAAAGTGGTCAGCATGGCGAAGCTAAGTAGAGCCACCCAAGTGCACTAGCACCAGGGAAAACCCGAAATTACAGTGATTAGCTCCTAACTTTTACTTCATGGGCACCACCTAGACTCACTTGTGCATTCAATGGCACTCGGATTATCCCAATGCTAGCTTCACCACTGGTCGGACCATTCCCCAACCATGGGCAAGCTGGAGCTAAGTGCACAGGACCCTTTATACCTTCTCCATGTAGATCATCACCGTAAATCTATGCTCCTTTAGAGGAGAACAGTGATGAATTTGCTTCAATTTGCAGTGTCAAATACTGAAGTGATACCTTGTTCTGTGCAGAATATTGCACCATTTTTTTTATTTGTGGTCTTCCGAGGAGCCCAAGTCATAGCAGCATAATTTATTATGGTTGGGTCAAGCTAGTATAGTGGAAATAATGATGACCTCTAGAAAATTACATATTAAGACTTTTCCTGAGGTTTCTCTATTATTCCCACAAGATTTGCTAAATTTATTTATTTTCTGAATTTCGGTTTTCTGATCAAAATGTTATGCTTTAAATTGTGCTCTTCTAACGTACCTGAAGTCTCATCTATCCTTATTATTTACCTTTTCTGTATGAAAAAATTATTAAATGAATGATATGCCTTAGACATGTTAAGCATGGATTCCAGCATACATGCAAATTGTGAATCACAAAATGCCCTGGTCTATACATGTGCTGCATGCAGTTTGTGCCTTTTTTGTTGGCTGTAGTGTTTACTCATTTTAATTTTTGTTTCCTATTGTATAAGCTTTAAATGCTGAGCATTTTGTACCTTTGATTGCAGATGTGCTATATTGACCATGAAATCAGTATTGATGATTTTCTTCGTGATGACGATGATTACAGAATAACCATTCCTGAATCCAACGAAGATGACCTTAATAACCTGCAAGGGATGGGTGAAATGGAACATGGCCAGTTCAATTTTTCAGTAGATCTGCCATCTCATGGTTCATATGCTGATTTGAACAACTCTGTGCAAGACACTGGAGATGTTTTTGTCCACATGTCGGACTTGCTTTCAACAATATGTCCTTCACCCTCTCAGTATTTGGGGCCAAAATGTGCACTCTGGGATTGTAGTCGGCCTGTTGGAGGGTCAGAAGAGTTTCGGGATTACTGCAACCCTTTTCATGCTGGTTTGGCCTTGAATGATGCTGGTTTGGCCTTGAATGGTGATGGTCTTCTTGGGGTAAGGCCAGTGATGCGCCCGAGAGGTATTGAATTGAAAGATGGACCCCTTTTTACTGCTCTTATTGCAAAAGTCCAGGGAAAGAATGTCGGTATTCCTGTGTGTGAAGGGGCTGCAACTTCTAAAGCGCCATGGAATGCACCTGGTAAGTTTGGAGCGCCAGCGTGTTAGGTTAATATTTGTAGTAGAAAATATTATTCTAACTGTTTGTTCCTTGCTGTTGTTGCAGAACTTTTTGATCTTTCCCTTCTAGAGGGTGAATCTCTTAGAGAATGGCTATTCTTTGACACTCCAAGAAGGGCATTTGAGAGTGGCAACAGGAAACAAAGGTCACTGCCAGATTATAATGGCCGTGGATGGCATGAATCGAGGAAGCAAGTCATGAAAGAGTTTGGAGGTCTTAAGAGGTCCTATTACATGGACCCACAACCATCCCGCAATTATGAGTGGCATCTTTTTGAGTATGAAATCAATGATTCAGATGCTCTTGCCCTGTACCGTCTTGAGTTCAAGTCTTGTGATGCCAAAAAGAGTGTGAAGTCGAATGAAATCCAGCAGCAAATGGTCAGGCTTAGTACAGACAGTCCTGTGGAGAACAAGCGGACTGCTAGGAGTAAGGCAAAGGGTAGTCAGAAGGATAAAGCTCTTAACACCCCCAGTCAAGCGAGTGCTCCAAATGCATATCAAGGAGTGCCTCAGATGGGTTAGATGACATTTGTTTATGGGCCTCATCTTCCACATTCTGAAAACATTGTTTATGGTCCTCATCTTCCACATGGTTATTCAACGGAAGCAAGCAACCTCATGTGGAATCCAAGTGACAAACGCTAACAGCACGAGCGAAGTCCCGTGGTGTAACTGCGTGGCCCCATCTGTTTATAATTTATCGGTTGGTTTCTAAGGGGACTTAATATCTAGCTGGCATGTTAGAACACACTAATGTAGTATTTTGCTTTCACCTTACTGTAAATTGTAGTTCGTCTTCACATAGTTTCCAAACGAGTGTAAGTAGCTGCAGGTAGATCGGGATTTGGAGTTTCAAGTTTGACTAGCTGAGTCCTGGATTGGGATGGTTCCCTCTCACATAGTTTTATTTTCTGTATGATATTTTTTTTCAATCTTGAATCTGCCATCGCAAAAGCAAGCAGCTTGTTTAACTGCTGCCCATACCTTCAATGGTTACACGCCTGGCATCTCAACTAAAGCCTCCCTCCGGATGAGGGCTCTGCTCACTCCACTCCAACCCAGATGCCCCACCCCCCCCCCCCGCGCTAACGTTTTGGACGACGTGGATACAACCTGAACACCTCTATTTTTTATGGCGTGGCATCCTCCCGATCGACCGCGTCTACAGCCCGTGCAAGGGCATCGCTTCTCTTTTCCCTGCTTCACCTATGCGGCAGCTGGAGCTCAACCCGACGAAGGTGTCAAGAAATCGAGAGGCGACGACCACCATGGCGAATCCTGCCGTGCGTGAGGTGAAGAGACAGAGACTGACGGAGAAACGAAGAAAGGCCGGCTTTGCTTTCTTTAGAGATCCAGTTTTCTGCTTTGGTGAGCAGGATAGAATCGAAATGAGGTTAAACTAGGAGGTTTCTTATTTAACCAATAACTAGCCTAGGAACGAACCGACACCTAGGCCAGTGGGAAGACGTGTCTATCTCTTCATCCTGTTGCACACACCACTAAGGCCAAGGCCAAGGCCCGATCAGCCTTTGAACAAAGAACAGCATGGAAAAATAAATCTCTTTAACAACTAATGTGATCCTACAAAATGAAACGCACAGGCAACACGGACCCAGCGGAAGCGCGCCAACTTTTCTAGTACTATGCGTCGGTACTCGATCGGGATCGTATGGGCGAAGACCGAGGACGCCCGTGGTGGACGCGTGCGCACGTCCGTGCGCCCAGATGGGGCACGGCTCAAGTCCGGGTCGGAGTCGCGCCGCAGCTGCACGCCCTCGACGCCAGCGCCGTTTTTGCCTCCGATCGACTCGGACTAGTTCTCTCCAGTCGGACTTCCGACCCGACTCGGAGGACTACTAACTAGTAGCTGTCTATAAAAGGGATACCACCCAAACTCATTAGTCATTACCCCAAGCACTACACAGATCGAGCGGAGGATGGCTACGTCCTTCGCCACCCCCGCGTCGCCACCCTTCTTCTTCCCCATCCCCTGCCAACGCCGCCCGCAGCTCTCTCCGGCGGCGCAACCATTCCAGCCATCGCCTCCTTCCACCCGCGCCATTACCACCATGGTACGGTGGACGCCTCCACCGCGTGGTTGGTTCAAGCTCAACTTCGATGGATCCGTTTACAACGACGGCAGCGGTCGCGCCAGCATCGGCGGCGCCATCCGCGACAGCACCGGCCGCGTGGTCGTCTCCTTCGCCGAGAAGACGGAGCACTCCACGGTGGGCATCGTGGAGGCGCGCGCGCTGACCCGCGGGCTGCAGCTCGCGCGCGGGCTGGGCCTGGACAGGATCGTGGCGGAGGGCGACGACCTGGTGCTGGTGCAGCTGCTGCGCGGCGAGGAGACGCAGACGCGGATCCCCGTGGCGATGCACGACGAGATCGTCAAGCTCCTCCGGTGCTTCCACGGCCGCGACGTCCGCCACGTGTACCGCGAGGGCAACCAGGTGGCGCACGCGCTGTGCCGCCAGGCGTACGAGTACCCGGGCGTGTGGGCCGGCGCGCTCGTGCCGTCCGCCGTGTGGGCCAAGATCGAAGACGACCGCCGTGGAGTGGCGCACCAGCGCGCAGTGCTTCTCCGTGCTCCGTCACAAGACTATTCGTTCGCGACGTGATCCGCCGGCCTGAAGCGAACGTGGACGGAAGAGGTCATGCAGCGTGCGCCGTGTGGCGAAAAAGACGCCTGCGCAAGAACGGTACCGCGCCAGGCGAGGGAGGCCGAGAAGTCGCTGAACTGAACAGAGCTTACCGGGGCTGACCTGAACAGAGCAAGGAGGATGCAGGTACAAGGGTTCACCGTGATGCCGGCCAACAATGCGAAGATCCAAGGGTTCAGCCGTACTGTTTGAATTGATTAAGCTTCTCGTTGAATCCATGTATATGATGCAAAATTGTTTATTTACAGCAAAGAATTTTACTCTCTAGCTATCAACAGTTCGAAACAAATTTTCCGAGACACTGAGAGGGGGAATAATGTTGTGTTCGCCAGATCCGCAATGGCATATGATCGAAATCGATTTGATTTACAGTTGAACTGAATCCTTGACACCGGTGATCTTACTTCCTGATACTTCCTGACTCCTAAGTTTGTTTCGAGCTTGATTTCGTGTCGCATGTACGCGTCTTCGATGAGTGGGAGTGGCGTAGCAGCACGCAGTGCGCCGTGCGGCGTTGTAATTAACAAGACTCGACTTGTGCGTGATCACGTCGCTTCCTCCGCACGAAGGACGCCGCTCGATCGAGGTCCGCCACAACTCGACACTTGTCGGCTCTGTAATTTATCACGCTGCTTGACACTGAAGGTTGGTGCGCGCACTGATGAGCTCCTCTGAGGAAGACGGCTTTGGAATCAAGGGCGGCGGGCGCGGTGCACCTCTGCTGCAGCCAAGAGCGGCGCAGGAGATGCACAGAGCGTGGCCAGATAGGTTCATTGCGGTGGCGCGATCAATCCATCTAAGGCCCTGTTCGTTTTCCTGAGAATGGTTCCAGAACTGGACTGGCACCATGCATGGATTGAGTGAAACCAGACCATTCACTCGATCCATGCATTTTTCATTCCAGCTGTCAGAAATGCCTGGTTCAATTCCCATACTTGTAAAAGTACTGTTCGGTAGCGGATGATTCAAACCATGTCAGATTGAAACCAGGTCAAAATTGACACAAACAACCATATGCAGACAAGAGCAACTCAGCAACATTGGTTATATAGGCATAAGCGCATAAATACGTCGGAATACATGCTTCCATCACATTCAACTGAAAGCCAAAAATCACTGGAGATTTGAGATGCCATGAGTACAGAGAGTGGAAATACTACTGAAATTTGTTGCCGTCTTAGTGAACACATCGTCCATCATACTTCCATAAATCTAAAAACCGACAAACAAAAACACAATACCCATCCACAAAACAGGCTCATCTAGACATTGACTACGCCTGCCTGTTCTTCTTGACACCAGACTTGGTAACCTGGAGGTTGCACTACACTGTACTCAACCTTGGGAGAGCAGGATTGTTAAGATCAGGCCTGTAGTTCTTGTAACTGACCTGCCAAATCAAGAACAGAACCAATTATAACTATGAAACAAATAGTTGCACTACAACATGTTAATGCTCATCAGTACACAAGAGTTTAACTTTAGCAATATGATATACTTGTTGGTGCAGACGAACAACAACAAAATAAGGTGAAGATGAACATCAACAAAACAAACATTTCAACTTATATACTGTTGGTGTTAACTCTAGTAGAAAAGTACATATGACTACATTTGAACATGTACAAGCCTCTATTAGAGCAAGGCATGACTAACTTAAAATTACCAAATATCAAAGAATCTCATGCTATGTTAGCGCACGGGAGATGACGCAGAGAGTAAGAATGGGAGATGGGCGGTCGAGGCTTGAAGCCGCGACGGCGAGACGGTGGCGCCGTCCTTGCGGCCGGCGGCACCGACAAGGGCAACACACGAACAGGGAGCGGGAGAGATTGATCTCAATCTCCAGGTAGTTTTATTGATACTTATCTCTTGGCTTTATAGCCCACGAATTACAATCAATCTCCTACAAATGCTCAATTGAACTCAACTAACAATCGACTAACAAACTCTCAACTAACAGCAAACAGATTCTAGCCAGTCGTGCGCCGGCGTTCATAGACTCTGCCGACCATAACATGCTACCTACTGCTCTTCGTAACATAATGAAATGAACAGACAGATGGTTGAAATTTCAGTGACCAAATTCAGCATTACACAATAATGGTCATGTAACAATATGCATCACTAGAGAAAATGCAGCTTTGTATGCATCAAGCAGCAGCAGAGCATGCACAAGAAGTAACAGCCAATAAGGTCATAATAGTTAAAATAGGTGTTGGTATAGATGTTCTCATAGCTTTAATCATATTGGATTAGAGAATGACAAGTCCAAAATCACAACTAAAATAATGGGCAATTACAGGTCCAGCAGGGAATTAGCCAAAAAAATAGTACATAATAACCTCCTCACTAAACACCATGAATTTTTCTGCCTTGCCTGAATGGTGAATGCAGATAAATTAGCATCACATGAATGAAACGATGAAAGTCATGACTCATAGGGAAGGACAAAATAGCCATCACCACCTCAACGGAAGTAAAAGAATGTATACAGAAGGATCACAGGACAGCATCAATGTCCATCAGTTAGATTCATATGACTAGGAACCTTAAATCAATGTCCATCAGTTAGGAGGCTTCATAAATTAATAACAACATTAGTAACCTGCCAAATCGTGGCTTAATATATATTTCTCAAGTCTACAAATCTCTCTGCTTCATATTCAAATGAAACTATGAAAGGAATCAAGGGCGGGATAAAAGATAACTACTTCTAGAGTAGGATGCAAGCAAACTAGAGAACAAAAAAATAGGGAGACTCTGGATTACGAGCTACTACTAAGCAGCAGCAACAACAGTCAAGGTTAGGAGGCTGCTTGATATTTCCCCATCTCCTCCTCGGCTCCTCTCACCAACCTCACTGCAGTACTAAATTAATTAACATAGCAACTAAATTAATCTAAGAACCCAAACCGATGCTGCGGTGCTACCCAGATCGACTTCCAAGAACCTCACCAATTCTCCCGCCTCGAGCCGTCGATATTACAACTAATCTCAAGAACCCTAGCCCAAAATAGAGATGAGAAGAAGGGGAGGATGGCAAGATATTAATGGATGAGGAAACGGTGATGATAGGGGAAGGAACAGGAGGTTGGTGCCTTACCGGCGAGAAGGTGTACGCGGGAGGAGTGGTCGCCGTCGCGGTGGGGAGGAGTCGTGCTGTCGTGGAGGGGATGAATCATTCGTCGTCTCACCTCGATGTAGTCTTCGCCTTTGCCGCAGCAGCCAGCTGGTTGCCTTCGCCCGCGCCGCAACAACCAGACTCCAACTGCTCCGCCGCAGCCTCCGGCGACGACCTCTCCGCCGGCGCCACTAGAGCGGCGCGTGCCGTCAGAAGCCCCGAGACTTGTCCACCGAGTTTGGCTCCGTTCCATGAGGGTCAGGGTATGGTTTGTAGCTGGTCCTTTGGGACATGGAACGGGGCAAAACCGACTGGGTTCCAGACCGAACCAAGCCCAACCGAACACACCTTCCTCGGCTGGGCTGGACTGACTCCATGTTCAGTCGTTCCATGTGGTTTGGACTCCGTTCCAGCTCGTTCCAGCCCAAAACGAACAAGGC
>JAUNZO010000490.1:0-10856 GCA_031894775.1 Chloris gayana
CGATGACTCCGGACGAATTGACCGGTGCCACTGGAAAGGTGATCAAATTATCTTTCTGCGCATATGTGTAACGTCAAAAACCGAGCCCGTATGCGACCTGTGCGACCGTTTTAGTGCAGACTGCTCCTGGACTCCAAAACCGACTCGAGTCCGACTTGGATTGGGCCTCGAACTTGATTTGCACGTCCTTGTTGGCCCTCCACGCCTCCAAGCTCCTCTCCACATATCCCATCATCATCTCCATGGTTCCTAACAATAATTAACTTATTAGGTAGCAATATATTCTCAAATATACCTAAATGAACTATTAAAAACGAGCTCACCCGTAAGTTCAGCGGTGCTCTAGTTATCATTGAACCATGCATGTGCAACGGAGGAGTCTTGGTTGTATTCGAGAGTGTGATGTCATCATCGGAGGGAGTACATTAAAACGGTCAAGCAAAAAGAGAGCCGGCACAATACATCGTGTCGTCGGGTACATGCAAAATGCAAAGCTAGTATTCATGTGGCTCCTTCAAGAGAACCGTGTCTTGATAGCTGGTCCTCTTCAACAATGCGAATGGTCAAACTAGTATTTCTGTCAATTATGTTTCCACAATATAGCACTGCATCAAACCAGTTTTTTTTTACAGGAGGTGCCATCAGGAAAGGTCCAAAACCTGACAGGAAATGTTTATCGAAGACCCTTCGCATTCGGTTTTTGTAGAACGATGGGTCGTTCGACTGTTCATCGTGCTCGCGCTGGAGCTAGGCCTAGGCATTCGGTTTATATGGTTATTACGGTTCGGTTATTTCGGTTTTAGCAAACTGAAAACCAAATTTTTATAGAAAATTCGAACCGAACCTGATTAACCGAAATATTTCGCTTTGCTTATTCCAGTTTTAACCTAAATTTGAAAAAATAACGCTATTTCATATAAAATTTTTAAGATATTTGTTAGAAAAAAATATAAATATGATAGTGACAAATCAAACTAAGTACTAAATATTAATACATGTGATGTTGAGTGGTAATTAAATCTTTGTAGATCAATCGTTCTTCTATTAACCGACAATTAAGTATGTAGCAAAAGAAACAATAGCTTCTAAAATATGATATAAAAGAAGTTTAGTTATTTTGGTTATTTTGGGTTTGCAAATATTAAAAGCCTAAATAATTTAGGTTGACCTAATTACTCAATTTTAGTAACCAAAATATATTACGGTTAACCGAGATAAAGTAAAATATTAGTTATATCGGCTCGGTTTCAGTTTCGATGTTCGAGTTTTCGGTTTTATGCCCAGCCCTAGCTGGAGCACTCGCCGAGATGGAAGAACAGGTAAGGAAGACCTATCGAGCACCAACGAGGCGATAAGAAGCCGAGACGCTGGTATCAGCCCGTATACGACATGGTCATATCCGTCACTATCGATTTGTGTGATCGACGGTTGTGAAGACACCCGCCATGATGAGCACGCGTGTGAGGGGTCACGTACACGACACCTTGGACAGGGGGAGAGCCGCATGTGTGGCTATGTGGGAGAGGGGGCAGCACCGCCATGGTGGTGGATGGCGTCGGTGATGCGCACTGGTGGAGCTAGAATTTAAAATATGGGTGTTCAAAATTATCAACACAAGTCCAAAGATGAGAAATTATGATGAAAGTTTGGTCCAAATTTGTAAACTAAGAATTACTTAGCTAGAAATGATATCTATAGTTAGCTATCTTAGGTTTCTCTTTGTTTTTAGTGTATAATATGACAGGTATGGTTTAAAAGTAATCGTTTTATGCAAAAAATTGTGGATGTTCACTTGAACACCCTTGAACCATGCTGGCTCCGCCCATGGTGATGCGAAGGTCTAGAGCGAACTTGAGTGATGCGGAGGTCTGTCGGGCCTGGCTCAAGAGTGAATCTTACATATGCGGAGGTCTATCGGGCCTGGCTCGAGAGTGAATCTTACATACGTTGGACCTGGCCACAGGCTTGATCAGGTAACCAAACACGAGATGGCAGCAACTGAGCCTGGCTAGGGGCTGATGCAAGCTACCAAACATACCCTATCTAGTGTACAGGAGTATAGCAAGACACAGGACTTCGATCAAGTTCGAGATGGGTGAATGATGTGGATAGACTGAAGTGTTGTGCCGATGCTTGAAGGCCCGAAATACACATCTCTCTACATATAGACTCGCCTTTATGTATAGTTTGGTGTCACCATGAATAAAATGGACGTACATAGTGTCAGTAGCAATCAGGTAAGACTTCGAAGGCTCATCCTTTTTTCTAAAATAATAGTAACATGCCAAGCGAGCGTAGACACGGAAGTGGTTCAAGTGGACCTGTCAGCTTGTACTGTTTAACCAATGGCCCGTGCTGCTACTCATCAAGCCAATGATCCAGCAGAAACTGGTGAGCAGATAAGCGATCAATCGATTTGAGATCACGGTCCCGCGAGTGAAGTAGGAGGAAGGAAGTAACCAGGAACAAGTTCTATTTGCCTTCTTTAACTTTTATTATCGAAGTTCGAATTTTCTCTCATTTACAAATCGGGTAGCTAGACTCCTTAACTTTTAGAATCCATTATATTTAGAATAAAAAGAATCAATTATTTTTCCTCCCGGAGCAATATTGATAGGTTTGTCCTATGTGGAAGTGGGTCCCACATGTCATTCGCCACCTTATCGTCTTCTTCCTCCGTCTCATAGTCGCTCGATGCCACGGTACCTTGTCTAGTAGCAGTTCGAGAAACTTGCGAGCGGTGCTGCTCCAATCCTGTGTGTAGCATAGCCGGAGCAGCAAATGTCACCACACATAACCCCACGACCTTGCTTCGCAGTTCGGTGAGCGGAGCCCTCATCCGAGCGGCGGCGTTAACACCCTTGAGGCGTGCACTCGACGAAGTTGGTGTAGCCATGGCTAATGAGGCCGATGAGCTCGATACGGAGCGAAGCAATGCAAGGTGGGAGCGGAGCTCGACGGCGAGGCACTCGAATGGCACGTAGGAGTGACGAATACATTCGCCATGGCAAAGGGTTGGGGTGCGGCACGAGAGCTAGTTGGATCTACCGGCCTATGCGTGCCACCTCCCACGGTAGATCAATAAGGTGGAGCATATGTTGAACAATATGTGCCACTCAAGCAACAGGAGACGTTGGACATCTTGCGGAAAGCAATGCACATGAGCACAAGCATCTCTTTATACTTCTTCTTCTTGGTTGTCCAAGGGTCCTTGTTTAAGGGTCAGAATAGATGGAGGGAGAAGACGATGATGTGGCGTATGATATGCGGGACTCACTGCCACATAGGACAAACCGCCTATCAATACTTTTTCGGGAGGAAAAATAACGGATTTGAAGTGTTAAGAGAGCCTATCATTCCTTATAAATGAGGGAGAAAATTCGAATTTGGACAAAAATTAAGGGAGCTTCCAAATAGTAATGCAGCTCGTGATGGCGACTCCCGCGGGAGGCAGTGGAGCTTCACCCAACCAGATTTCGATGGGGCCGGCATCCCACAAGTGGCCTTATCAGCGTTTAGGTGAAGTCTAGTTCTAGAGATTTGGGCCCAACTAAATTCGATGGAGGCCCAATCTAACTGGCCTTATCAGCGTGCATTTGTATCTTTCCTGTTGGTTGAATGTCACTTGTTAGTTTTGGTAGTACTTTGGTTCAAAACTTCACACGATCTGAACCTGAAAATAACTATTTAATTGAACTTGAATGGATTACAAACAACCAAGGTTAAATGGAAAAGCTCAATGTTAGCCATTTTGCCTTGCATATTTTTAACTATTCCTTTATCATCAGGTCCCCGCACAATATAAGGCTCACGATGGCTATCTTATACTATTCCCTTTTCTTTTGAATATTTAACTTCAATAGCCACATTTTTTACATATATTTAATTTAATCACTTTCTACTTTCCAGGCTCAGCCTCCTGTCATTGACTTCTCGTCATCATGAGAGTCAAAAAGACCAAGACAAAAGGTATTTCCTTCCATTTTTTATTAAACAACAAAAACATTTAAATAAACATAAGGAAAGTGATTAAAAAGAAGAAGACTCCTTGCAAGTTACAACAAACATAAGGTCCAGTCAATCGCAGCAACCCACCCCCACCCCTTCCGCGGCAACCCCACACCTTGATCAATCAGCACGATGGCGGGAGATCCGGCCGCCGGCGCCGGCACCGGCACCGACCACCCCGCGTCAGCCGGGAAGGGGTCCCGCTCATCGACGCGGCACCGGCAGATCCGCGACCGCGCCAAGACGCGCGTCGATGACCTGCAGGAGATGTTCTCCGGCCTGCAGTCGGCGCGCAAGGAGAGCCGCGCCGCCGACGCCGCGGTGCTCGAAGAGCAAGTCCATCAGATGCTTCGCGAGTGGCGTGCGGAGCTCAGCGTCGCTTCCCCCGCGTCCTCAATCCAGGCACTTTTCCCCAAAACCTAGCCTTCCCTACACTTCCCCTTTCGTGCGGGATCCCCTTTTACTGTATTGCTGTTTCGTCTCTGAGTGGCCTTTTGGTGCGCCGCAGGGCTCGCAGGGGAATCACACGGGCGCACCGGATCCGCCGTCGGAAACGTTGCGGCTTCTGCAGCTGGCTGAGGAGGAGGACGACGCCACCAGCAAGCTGGCGGATCCCCGATCGCCGCTGCCTGTGCCGGATTCTAATCAGAACATTTATGAGCATGAGCATGGGCATGGGCAGGATACCTGGATGCCCAATCCCGAGCAGCAGGGTGAGAGCACACAGCTGTCGTTGGAACATGGAATGCAGGGAAGTTGTGGTGAAGTAGCAAATGCCGTGTTTGATCAGGTATTTGACATTTTTTTATTTTGTGACTAATGTGCTATTAGCCACGGCCAAGCATGCTATTTTGGATAGAATGTAGACCTGGAGTAAATTGTCACTTGCATTAACGTATTTATAGATGAGCGATTTTTTTGCGCTAGAGGTAATTGATGCATTGATTGGTCTATATGCATGCAGCCTTTCGCTCAGTTATACCGTCAATTTCAAGAAGATGACAGCTTGAATTCGTGTGTACTGTCTGAATTTTCATTATAGCGGACGAATACTCATACGTGTGTTTGTGTGTGCCGCACATGACAGAGACTAGTGTTTAGTAACAGATGTTTTGAACTACTTATGACCCTTTTCCTTTGTTTCTTCTGATGCCTATATATTGCTAACCAATTTTTTTCTTCCGTTGTTGTTAAAAATTCTGCTAACTGTCTTATCTCCGTTTGAGAATGTAGATTCATGACTGGGCTCATTATTCCAATTCTAGTCTTCAGAATATTAGTATAATGCTGTTCTATTTGCTTCCTTTTTACTTGGCAAAAAGACTACATATACCTTTGGTAAAGCTGTTGCCTTGTGACCATGAGGTCACATGTTCAAGTCCTGGAAACAGCCTCTTGGAGAATTGCAGGGGAAGGTTATTTACAAAAGATAAAGTGGTCAGCAGGGCGAAGCTAAGTAGAGCCACCCAAGTGCACTAGCACCAGGGAAAACCCGAAATTACAGTGATTAGCTCCTAACTTTTACTTCATGGGCACCACCTAGACTCACTTGTGCATTCAATGGCACTCGGATTATCCCAATGCTAGCTTCACCACTGGTCGGACCATTCCCCAACCATGGGCAAGCTGGAGCTAAGTGCACAGGACCCTTTATACCTTCTCCATGTAGATCATCACCGTAAATCTATGCTCCTTTAGAGGAGAACAGTGATGAATTTGCTTCAATTTGCAGTGTCAAATACTGAAGTGATACCTTGTTCTGTGCAGAATATTGCACCATTTTTATTTGTGGTCTTCCGAGGAGCCCAAGTCATAGCAGCATAATTTATTATGGTTGGGTGAAGCTAGTATAATGGAAATAATGATGACCTCTAGAAAATTACATATTAAGACTTTTCCTGAGGTTTCTCTATTATTCCCACAAGATTTGCTAAATTTATTTATTTTCTGAATTTCGGTTTTCTGATCAAAATGTTATGCTTTAAATTGTGCTCTTCTAACGTACCTGAAGTCTCATCTATCCTTATTATTTACCTTTTCTGTATGAAAAAATTATTAAATGAATGATATGCCTTAGACATGTTAAGCATGGATTCCAGCATACATGCAAATTGTGAATCACAAAATGCCGTGGTCTATACATGTGCTGCATGCAGTTTGTGCCTTTTTTGTTGGCTGTAGTGTTTACTCATTTTAATTTTTGTTTCCTATTGTATAAGCTTTAAATGCTGAGCATTTTGTACCTTTGATTGCAGATGTACTATATTGACCATGAAATCAGTATTGATGATTTTCTTCGTGATGACGATGATTACAGAATAACCATTCCTGAATCCAACGAAGATGACCTTAATAACCTGCAAGGGATGGGTGAAATGGAACATGGCCAGTTCAATTTTTCAGTAGATCTGCCATCTCATGGTTCATATGCTGATTTGAACAACTCTGTGCAAGACACTGGAGATGTTTTTGTCCACATGTCGGACTTGCTTTCAACAATATGTCCTTCACCCTCTCAGTATTTGGGGCCAAAATGTGCACTCTGGGATTGTAGTCGGCCTGTTGGAGGGTCAGAAGAGTGTCGGGATTACTGCAACCCTTTTCATGCTGGTTTGGCCTTGAATGATGCTGGTTTGGCCTTGAATGGTGATGGTCTTCTTGGGGTAAGGCCAGTGATGTGCCCGAGAGGTATTGAATTGAAAGATGGACCCCTTTTTACTGCTCTTATTGCAAAAGTCCAGGGAAAGAATGTCGGTATTCCTGTGTGTGAAGGGGCTGCAACTTCTAAAGCGCCATGGAATGCACCTGGTAAGTTTGGAGCGCCAGCGTGTTAGGTTAATATTTGTAGTAGAAAATATTATTCTAACTGTTTGTTCCTTGCTGTTGTTGCAGAACTTTTTGATCTTTCCCTTCTAGAGGGTGAATCTCTTAGAGAATGGCTATTCTTTGACACTCCAAGAAGGGCATTTGAGAGTGGCAACAGGAAACAAAGGTCACTGCCAGATTATAATGGCCGTGGATGGCATGAATCGAGGAAGCAAGTCATGAAAGAGTTTGGAGGTCTTAAGAGGTCCTATTACATGGACCCACAACCATCCCGCAATTATGAGTGGCATCTTTTTGAGTATGAAATCAATGATTCAGATGCTCTTGCCCTGTACCGTCTTGAGTTCAAGTCTTGTGATGCCAAAAAGAGTGTGAAGTCGAATGAAATCCAGCAGCAAATGGTCAGGCTTAGTACAGACAGTCCTGTGGAGAACAAGCGGACTGCTAGGAGTAAGGCAAAGGGTAGTCAGAAGGATAAAGCTCTTAACACCCCCAGTCAAGCGAGTGCTCCAAATGCATATCAAGGAGTGCCTCAGATGGGTTAGATGACATTTGTTTATGGGCCTCATCTTCCACATTCTGAAAACATTGTTTATGGCCCTCATCTTCCACATGGTCACTCAACGGAAGCAAGCAACCTCTTGTGGAATCCAAGTGACAAACGCTAACAGCACGAGCGAAGTCCCGTGGTGTAACTGCGTGGCCCCATCTGTTTATAATTTATCGGTTGGTTTCTAAGGGGACTTAATATCTGGCTGGCATGTTAGAACACACTAATGTAGTATTTTGCTTTCACCTTACTGTAAATTGTAGTTCGTCTTCACATAGTTTCCAAACGAGTGTAAGTAGCTGCAGGTAGATCGGGATTTGGAGTTTCAAGTTTGACTAGCTGAGTCCTGGATTGGGATGGTTCCCTCTCACATAGTTTTATTTTCTGTATGATATTTTTTTTTTTCAATCTTGAATCCGCCATCGCAAAAGCAAGCAACTTGTTTAACTACTGCCCATATCTTCAACGGTTACACGCCTGGCATCTCTGCCTCTTGAGAAAGAAGAACTAAAGCCTCCCTCCGGATGAGGGCTTTGCCTCACTCCACGCAGCGCACCCCCTCCTCCGCGCGCTAACATTTTGGACGATGTGCATACAACCTGAACACCTCTATTTTTTATGGCGTGGCATCCTCCCGATCGACCGCGTCTACAGCAGTATATGGGCCTCGGTAGCCCGTGACCTACAGTTCCTCCGACGACTGATGTCCTTTTTCTTCAGCAACTGGGCTTCTCTTTGGGACCATGGGCCTAGATCAAGCCTTTGACGAGCTTAGCCTGTGCAAGGGCATCGCTTCTCTTTTCCCTGCTTCACCTATGCGGCAGCTGGAGCTCAACCCGACGAAGGTGTCAAGAAATCGAGAGGCGACGGACCACCATGGCAATACGTTGTCCGCGGGCATGGACAAACCGAATGCGGCCTTCTTCCTACGACCGCTCCGCTGGTGCTGCTGAGTGTGATCCTCGACTTGGCGCAATCAAGTCGCCTTCTCAGCCATGGCTCTCCCTCTTGGCCTACTTCCTCCCTCTCATCGGTGCGCACCGCATCAACCCCTCCCTCTTAGCTTGTGGCCATAGATTTGGCTCACTGGATCTATTGGTCGATAATTTTGGTTTCTAGAAAAAGTGTAGGAAGTATAGACCTAACCTTGCCGGTGACCACATGGCACACGACGGGTGAGCTAGATATCTTGAAGGGAGAATAGACAAGTAGTCCATTTAGCTGACTAGAATTGGATTGAGAAGGAGCAAAAGAACGGAGAAAGAGAGCAGGTGGTTCCTGCCGTGCGTGAGGTGAAGAGACACAGATTGAGGGAGAAAGGCCGGTTTTGCTTTCTTTAGAGGTCCACTTTTTTACTTTGGTGAGCAGGATAGAATCGAAATGAGGTAAAAGTAGGAGGTTTCCTTCTTTTTTATTTATTTAAGCAATAGCTGGCCTAGGAACGGACCGACACCTGGCGCATGTCCTGCCAGAGGGAAGACGTGTCTATCTCTTCATCCTGTTGCACACACCACTAAGGCCAAGGCCAAGGCCCGATCAGCCTTTGAACAAAGAACAGCATGGAAAAATAAATCTCTTTAACAACTAATGTGATCCCACAAAATGAAACGCACAGGCAACACGGACCCAGCGGAAGCGCGCCAACTTTTCTAGTACTATGCGTCGGTACTCGATCGGGATCGTATGGGCGAAGACCAAGGACGCCCGTGGTGGACGCGTGCGCACGTCCGTGCGGCCAGATGGGGCACGGCTCAAGTCCGGGTCGGAGTCGCGCCGCAGCTGCACGCCCTCGACGCCAGCGCCGTTTTTGCCTCCGATCGACTCGGACTAGTTCTCTCCAGTCGGACTTCCGACCCGACTCGGAGGACTAGTAACTAGTAGCTGTCTATAAAAGGGATACCACCCAAGCCCATTACCCCAAGCACTACACAGATCGAGCGGAGGATGGCTACGTCCTTCGCCACCCCCGCGTCGCCACCCTTCTTCTTCCCCATCCCCTGCCAACGCCGCCCGCAGCTCTCTCCGGCGGCGCAACCATTCCAGCCGTCGCCTCCTTCCACCCGCGCCTTTACCACCCTGGTACGGTGGACGCCTCCACCGCGTGGCTGGTTCAAACTCAACTTCGATGGATCCGTCTACAACGACGGCAGCGGTCGCGCCAGCATCGGCGGCGCCATCCGCGACAGCACCGGCCGCGTCGTCCTGTCCTTCGCCGAGAAGACGGAGCACTCCACGGTGGGCATCGTGGAGGCGCGCGCGCTGACCCGCGGGCTGCAGCTCGCGCGCGGGCTGGGCCTGGACCGGATCGTGGCGGAGGGCGACGACCTGGTGCTGGTGCAGCTGCTGCGCGGCGAGGAGACGCAGACGCGGATCCCCGTGGCGATGCACGACGAGATCGTCAAGCTCCTCCGGTGCTTCCACGGCCGCGACGTCCGACACGTGTACCGCGAGGGCAACCACGTGGCGCACACGCTGTGTCGCCAGGCGTACGAGTACCCGGGCGTGTGGGCCGGCGCGCTCGTGCCGTCCGCCGTGTGGGCCAAGATCGAAGACGACCGCCGTGGAGTGGCGCACCAGCGCGCAGTGCTTCTCCGTGCTCCGTCACAAGACTACTCGTTCGCGACGTGATCCGCCGGCCTGAAGCGAACGTAGAGAGAAGAGGTCATGCAGCGTGCGCCGAGCGGTGAGAAAGACGCCGATGCAAGAACGGTAGTATGCTCCAGGCGAGGGAGGCCGAGAAGTCGCTGAACTGAACAGAGCTTACCGGGGCTGACCTGAACAGACCAAGGAGGATGCAGGTACAAGGGTTCACCGTGATGCCGGCCAACAATGCGAAGATCCAAGGGTTCAGCCGTACAGTTTGAATTGATTAAGCTTCTCGTTGAATCCATGTATATGATGCAAAATTGTTTATTTACAGCAAAGAATTTTACTCTCTAGCTATCAACAGTTCGTAACAAATTTTTTGAGACTTCGAGAGGAGAACAATGTTGTGTTTGCCAGATCCGCAATGGCATATGATCGAAATCGATTTGAGATTTACAGTAGTTGAACTGAATCCTTGACACCGGTGATCTTACTTCCTGACTCCTGAGTTCATTAAACGAACTTCGTTTCGAGCTTGATTTCCTATCGTGGGCTTCTTCGATGAGTGAGAGTGGCGTAGCAGCACGCAGTGCGCCGTGCGGCGTTGTAATTAACAAGACTCGACTTGTGCGTGATCACGTCGCTTCCTCCGCACGAAGGACGCCGCTCGATCGAGGTCCGCCACAACTCGACACTTGTCGGCTCTGTAATTTATCACGCTGCTTGACACTGAAGGTTGGTGCGCGCACTGATGAGCTCCTCTGAGGAAGACGGCTTTGGAATCAAGGGCGGCGGGCGCGGTGCACCTCTGCTGCAGCCAAGAGCGGCGCAGGAGATGCACAGAGCGTGGCCAGATAGGTTCATTGCGGTGGCGCGATCAATCCAT